>CM069458.1:58860963-59284794 GCA_035610835.1 Ophiura sarsii | reverse complement strand
TGGAAGGGAAATCCAAACCATGCTGTAAGCATGCATGAACAAAGTTTTTCCAGATACCGCCCAACATGTAGTTAAAATCCAACATAGAATGAGGGTTTTGTGTGTTTTCTCAGCAAATGTTCTGATTTCACAAAGCTTATCGCAGGTAACATGGGTACTTTTTGATTTGATATACCAGATCATGATATAAAGAGATGACAGTGATACAGATAATGAGTAGTGATGGCCGATCCAACCCAAGATCGGTACGTCCGATCTCCGATCAGAAAATGTACAGATCGGGCAGATTCAGATCCCGATTCGGATCTCCCATATTATAATTTGAAACCTGCGCGAATCATTAAATAAGCTTACTTTTAGTCCGATTTTCTTCCCTGCATGACAACATTTTAAATTCTGCAAGCTATTCCTGGCAAAGAAGTTTCATAATTCCAATTACTTTCTGGCGTATTTTGACTTTCTTTGCCGAAGAGAGTTTGTTTTCATTCATCACTGCGCGTCGCCATTTTAATTCATCATAAGTGTACATCCACCAGTCTTCAAGATTACCGTACATCCCCTGGCACTGTACTATTAATAGAGCAATGTATGAGGGCGGCACAGTCTCAGTCTAGTGATTGCGTAATACCCCGTGCAATTAATTGGGTGGTACTAAAATTGTAATTTACCACAATAGCGTAACATTAACATACCGGGAATATATTCAACGATTTACTTTCTAGAAACGTTGTCGTAATTTTTTAATTTCCTTCGAGGGGATCAATAATTGCTAGATCGGTAGGGTGGATCGGTAACTCCCATTTTTTTCCCGATCCCGACTCAATGCCGATTCAATGCAGATAATAATGAGGCAACATCTTTTGCAGCTAGAGAGAAGAATAATCAATACAGCCATTTCTTGCTAAACTGAATACGATTTCCATTGATTTATATAGTTGCTACGAGTTAGCTCCATTTCAGAACTTCAAAAATGTAACGGAGAAACAATTCTATATGACATCTACTGACAGTTGTTTAATTTTGTTGTTTGACAATGAATAATGGTACACTTATCTTCAGCATATTGTTATAAAGTTTTCTATATCTTTCTTTCTTTCATGTTCAGTTGTCATGGCGAAAGGTATGGGAAATGGATTCCCGCTTGCAGCTGTGGTCACATCCAAAGGTGAGAAATAGGCTACGTGAAGTTTGTAATTGTGTCATTGCCATAAAAAAAAGGTAAAATAAATGTACAGGTGGGCTTTGTGTTAGTGCACATATAGAGCTGGTCAAGCTGGTCAAAGGAAGCCGTTATAGAGTAATCAGTTCCAAATTGGCGAGAAATATTCGTTTTTTTATATCTCCATGCTTCAAAGTAATCCAACAATGCATGCTATTATTGCCACACGCACACGGTTTGGGCCGCACTCACGCATGCACAGTGCACTTGTTGCCTTCACGCTTGCCCGCGTCCTTCTGTATTCATTCTGTAAGAAGGCTTTTGGAACTGATCGAACTATAGTATTTAAGAAGAATAATATTGAAAGAAAGATAGTAATTTCTTATTTCAAATACAGCAAATGAAAGGGATGCTTTTAGATATTCTTTCAAATATTCAAATATCAACCCCCGCAAACTTCAATGGTTTTTGTTGTTGTTGTATGAACACTTGACTTACATGTATTTGATAAATAAGTAAACTGTGTCTTTGATAAATAAGTAAACTGTGTCAAGTGAACGTTTTTGCATTGAATAATTCTACTCGCCCACACGAGGCATATTTTGGTGTGCACATTTTAAAGGCAAAATGAAGGAGCGAAAAATGATGAAAAATGACAATTTAGGAAAGCAGCCAAATATAAATTTACATGGGAAATATATTATCAAATCGAACATTACTGTGACTAAAATATGTGAAAACATAGTGCGATAGAAGCTCTAGCACACACACATCATAAAAAACAAGGCATATAGCAGATATTAGCAAAATCAGAGCTGTGTTATAGTGAAAACCTTGCAACAATTAAACAAGTGGCTCAACAGCTGTTAACATTGAAAGGGATTCTTTAAACAACGGGTAAAAAAGGTCAGCAATCTCAATTTCTCTTCATATTTTGCTTTCAGGTTGCACATGCAAATGACATTGAGGCTTCTCACACTTGGAAGTAAATTAGACGATGGACATTTTGTAGAAAATGTATGGGAATTTTTTATATTTTTTGAAAATTCAAATTTTTGGAGCCTCCCCACCAGACCGACCCTATCTGAGAAGTCCGTTTGCTCATAGAACGGGGTGTTTTTATCGTCGCCTTAACCTGCCACATGTTTTCATGTTATATAGTGTGTGTTTTATCACATGACAAATGTAGTGTGACTATCTCTCACTTTTGATAGAGTCTATGACCCCTCCACTAGATGTCATTCATGTTATCTCTCAATAACAAAGGAAAACCAGATAGAAGAAGGAAGTTGTAATCATTAGCATATAGTAGATGACCAATATTTATATAAACGGGTCTATTGCTCATATTCTCGATTCCCATGGTTAAAAAACAATCCAACCTTGTTACAGTTTATTGACATTGTTACAGTTTATTGACCTTGTTACAGTTTATTGACCTTGTTACAGTTTACCTAGTTAGTTTTTATAGTTCAATCAGTTCCAAATCGGCGAGAAATATTTGGTTTTTATCTATCCGTGTGCATAAGTAATCCAAGCATGTAAGCACGATTCTGGCATACGCAAGCTTCACACATACAATGACACTGCAACATTGCGCGCCACATTGCGAGTGTTGCGCGCGATGCCGTTCTGAATTCATTCACTGCTGTAAACAGGTTTCGCCAATTTGGAACTGACTGAACTATAGTAGCCTAATACTAATTAGCTCATAAATGTTCTCTAGTTTGGCTCTACATCCCTGACTTTTGATAACACATTTTCTTACACAAAAGAGACACATAAAAATAGTCACTGGGGGTGATATTTGTTATGAACAATTCATAAATTGCAAAGGACCGTAAATGCTTCACAGCTGCACAATATAATATTTAAGTAGTTGTGCAAAGAGCCATATTCTCATGGCCTGAATTTGTTTTCTTTTTCCCGGCAAGTGATTCCAAATTTTTCTCCAAAATGGAATGCGTTTCTTAATGAAAGAGTAACATTTCCCTCCAAATGCCAAAATTTCCCTCCAAATGCTCAAATTATTTCCCTGCAAGGAGCTTTCTGTATTGCCTACTTTTTCAGCCTGTGCATATTCTTCACACAGCTGCAAAAACTTTATTAAATGAGATACTATTCTAGGTGGCATAATTGATTCACAACTGCAAAATATAACATTGAAAGAAAATTAGTGTAGGTGCCATAAGTAACAATTAACTGAATAAAGGCTACCCAATTTCAAAATACATGGTGTTACGATTGTGGCTGTTTATTTTTATGTGACCCAGGACATCAAACTATGAATTTGTTCAATAAAGGAATGGCATGTCTATTCTTCCAGAGATCCTAAATTTAGTCTCAAAACAGACAAGATTTTGTCCCTTAAAAAAGTAGTAGTCTAAATATGCAGTGATGGAAATACCCACATGACTTTCCACTCGGGGTTGATTAGGTAGAAACTACACATTTTGCGGACTTAAAATATTTCTGACCCTAACTTTTACAAAGGAAATAAACCAGTTAAAAAAGTGGTCCTAGTGACACGATCCATAGACCTCTTATGACATGATTTTAATCCCTCTTATTATTACGGAATAAAGCAATACTACTTTTATTACCAGTACACACAATATTATTAATACAGCTGCGACACACATGATCGTCAACCCGGGTTGACAGTCATGTGGATATTTCCATTACTGCAATATAAATATATTACAAAAAAACAGATACAATGGAATTCTTCAGCATGGGTTCCGCTATAGTCTATTTGGCCATCACGAGACAGTGACTTAACTGTGCATTTAAGTAATTGTAGCACATAACGTGCGCGCCTACTCGGAAGCGCTGGCGTATTCATACGAGCCATGAAAGATACATACGCGTGCGTAAAAGTTGCGCCTGTAAAGTTACGTCACTGTCTAGAGGAACCCAAATAGAGTATAGTTATAGTCCATGCTGTTTGCATCAAATACCAGGAGTGTCAACAACCTTACCTAGGCAAATCTGATTATGTTTTGTTTTCAATCTCTTAAAATACAATGATTTGTGTGATCAAATACCAGGAGTTTCAACTAACTTTCAAAACAACAGCTCCACGTTCCATCATATCTGATGTAGTGGCTTTGTCATGAACATTTGCATTGTTCCCCTTTACATCACATACCTATTTTGCAGTTAAGATTATTTGAACATAACATGACCTGTAACCCACTTGCCAACATACAAAGCACGGTATTTAATTACAATGCGCTCATCAAGACATTAGGGAAAGTAAACAAATAAATGCTCAATATCAACTTGGAATGCTTGGCATCCAGGTATGATTCAATCTGTGAATTGGGGTTGTTTCTATATACATTGTATAATAGTTCAAAGAGTCAGCAGGAAGTAATTCAGCGCTACTATCAAAATGACTCCAATTGGCCTCATTAGTCATCAATACAAGATGTATTCTTTCCTTTTATGACCTGTTGCAAGTAATGTGTAGTGACAGGCCGCTATAGTTCAATCAGTTCGAAATTGGCGAAGCCTCCGTACAGCAGCTAATAAATACAGAAGGACGCCGGGCATGCATGAAGGCGACAAACTAACAGTGTATCAGGCATGTGCGTGTGGCAATAGTCGCATGAGTACACCCAGGCCTATGTAACGCCCTATCTGCCCATTGTTGAGATTTGGTTCACAGTATAGCGCAATCTATCAGTTCTTAACCCGAAAGTTAAGCGTAAACTGTCAATCATTCGTTGTAGCCATTACTATTCATGACCTCACACGATGTGATCGTCGCAATCCAGCGTCCTTCCCAACTGATCTGATTACAATATTCATAAAATGCAAATAACGCCACGCCCTTCCTCTGTCACTGTCAGACAAAGCCATCCACAATTTAAAATTCGTATTTTGGTCCCCGTAAAAATTAATTTCAAATCACCAATTCTGATTGTTTCGTGTCATATAAGAACTAAATTCTGCTATCATCAAAGCAAATCAGTTCTACTCTAAATCACAATCAGCTTTTTTTGACCATTGATGTACTATTTCTGTGCCACAAACCAAGTTTTGAGCCGATAAAATCCACCATGTCTTAGGTTGTCTGGTTTCCTACGACCATGATAGTGCGCCCCCTATCAAACCTTTACCCGTGAATTTGCGCAAAGTAGACGGGGAACTTTGCCTTCGCCTTGTCCCATAGTTATGTAGTCTCTGGTACGCCTGGATTACTTTTGCGCACGGAGAGATGTCTCACCAATTTGGAACTGATTAAACTATAGATTTCCAGGTTGTGTGGGGTGGGAGGGACAGGATGAATGTTGTGAAATGTTTAGTATTCTTGTACTAAACACAGTTTTAGCTGAAAACTTAACAATTAAATTCAAGTTCATCATTTAAACAATGTGTTTAACAAATTCTGCGAATCTTGTCCCCAGAGTGGTTGTGCGTTCACTATTATACAGGTATTACATTTATTGTAGCCCAAATGGGTTACAATAGATATCGACACTAGTTAGCTCCTGGTTTCAGGCCCATGCCACTACACAATTGCTTGTCATTGGCGGAGATGAAGCTCAAAGTGTGCTAGCGCCCAGGCACATCGCTCATCTTAATGACCTTGCATGCTGTCAATAATAGGTGTTGTTAAGATAGCGCCCTCATTTATGCATAAGTCATATCGCGCGTACTAATGTATGTAAACGCTTTATATGCCCATATATAGGAGGCTCTTGTTTTGCGATTACAATGTCCTCTCACATCAGTATATATAGACTTCCTGCTGGTTCAAATCCTTACATTTCTTAGTTGTGGATATTCCATTTGTGTGTTCAGTAGTTTGTGTTTTAAAACCTTAGGTAGTGTTCCATGGATGTATATTTGTACTTCTTTCTAAGTTTTACTTATTGTATTGACCTGGACTTTTTTGTAGTAAATGTTCAATTTAAGTATTTTTAGAGATTATATAATCAAGCGCTATTACTGTTTTTCTCATTTCAGAAATTGCTTCCACTATGTCGAGTGCTCTACACTTTAATACATATGGTGGCAACCCAATGTCGTGTGCTGTCGGCTCAGCCGTGTTGGATGTGATTGACGAGGAGAAGCTACAGGAGCACAGTCATGAATTAGGCACATACTTTCTGCTTGAACTTGCCAAAATGAGGGACGAATATGAAATCATTGGCGATGTGAGGGGCAAGGGACTCATGATCGGAGTGGAAATGGTCACTGATAAGGTAAATGATGTGAAGAAATCGCATTGAGGTTTTGGCATTTGGTGGGTTAAGAATCATGTGAATATTTCTGAAGGCTGAATATGCATCTATATATGGGGAAAGGAGCTTACAATTGGTGTAGAGATGGACAATAATTTGGTTCTTTTAATTGAATGTTCCATAAAAACTGCAGCCATTGTCATTGCTAATGCTTAACCTTTCCATGTTATGAACTTCTATAGGTGGATGAGAATGATCTTATCTATTACTCATATTATTCCTTTAAACCTGACCATTATTTATCTCAAGTGATTTACTATGTTTACATACACGCATGCACAAGTAAAACGTCGAACGAGACTATTTTGTTTTTTATCAACAATGGTGTTGACGGGCAAATTCCAAATGTATCGAGCAGACAGTAAAAAGTGAAAATATTACCCCAAATCTCTTTCATCTCACCGTTTTGTTACTGAAATGCCGCAACATCAACTTTGTAAGGGATACAATCTATCACCAACACCAGCGCAATCTACCACACGGGCAGCGGGTGAAAAACATGTTTGTTTTTCTCCGGCACATGGACATGACCTGTGAGCTGACAGTGACAGGTCGTAACCAAGCGCCAAATCACTCAGCTAATCGGAAGCATTTGGAACCGATCGTATATTTTCGGATTTGAAATGGTCTATATGATTGTGAATTTTGTTGGCCAAGTATTATTATCGTCTGTATGTAAAAGTCTCCTTATGCTGGTTCCCTGCACCCTGGATCCCCGGCCCAACTTATCCATAGGTGCAGGTACGGGCAAATCAATTGCCGTCCGTAACCGTAAGCTCAACACATTGCATTGTCGCTCTGTTATGGCATAAGGTAAATAACACACTGTAGCTGAGATACCGCATCGAACGCTGAATGCATTGTCGCGCTGCCATAGCTACGGCGCGACGGGGAACACAGATATGACATGCGTGCATGTGCGTGTGAAGTCCGGCGCTGTGGCTAGCGCAGATACACGTGTAGTTTGTGCCAATCAGCAAATTTGTTATCATTCTAAGCGTAACGCTTGTTGATCGATTTTTTTGTTGATCTATGTTTTGTCAATCATGAATATGCATGACTTTATGCCAGCAAATCAGATTTGAGTGGAAATCGGCGCGTACCTGCATCTATGGATAAGTTGTGTGGAGCCCATTGATGCAGGAACCAGCACAAAGTCTCCTGTGTACACAACAACTTGTTGTAGCTGCATTTATAAATGAAACGTCCAGTTGGATTTGACCAATGTAAAGTTGACCGACTGTAATTAATGAAAAACAAGTTTTGTGTGAAAAGTACTGTATCTGCTCCCTGACTTAAAACCAAACTGATTTCATTATTGACAGTCACTAACAACAACTGTAGCAAACTTGCAATTCCTTTTCTATGCACAATTTATTTTGATGTGTTGATCCGCCATCCCCCAGGTCTAAATTCCAGTTGAGTTGAGAATTCAACTGGAAACCAGTTGACAATCCAGTTAAACACTATTTAAATCAGTTGGTTTGATATGGCAATGGGCAGCTTTTCAACAAGGTTTTGAACTTGTTTTCAGTTGATAAAAGGTATAAAGCTCCAATTCAAAACAGATAAAACCAGTTTGTTTGATACGGAAATGGTCAGCTTTTAAGGAGGGTGTGGACTCTCAGGTACAGCCTCCGTAAAACTGCCGTAAAATCTTCAATATTCATTTAATCTTTATAAACGTATACATTTATAAAGATTAAATGAATATTGATGAAGTTACGGCAGTTTTACGGAGGCTGTACCTGAGAGTCCACAGCCCCCTTAAGCTGGTGTTTGAACAGGTAAAACCAGTTGGTTTTAATATGGAAATTGGTCAGCTTTTCAACTGTGATTTCAACTGGAATTTAGAGCTCGGTCTTGCTTGCTAACTTTGTTTGCAACAGTTTGTTTACTTTGCGTCTGATCTTATAATTTTATTTTCTCAGGATTCCAAGTCGCCGATGCCTGCTGATGATATCAATGCAATTTGGGAAGACACCAAAGACATGGGTGTACTTTTTGGCAAAGGAGGGCTCTATGGAAATGTAAGTACAATAAATTAGTTATTGCATATTGTATTTAAATTCAACCAATTTTTTTTGTCATTGGCTAATCCCTTTACATAGTTAACTGTACACAGTTCTTAGACAGTTGTTGGTTGACATTAGATGTTTGAATTGATCCGCGAGTCATTTCACTAGATACTAATAGCAATAGCATCTACAATCAATAGTGAACTCAAATGTCCTCTTACACTAAATAATTCACTAAATAATTCACTAAATAATTATAATTATATACGTCATTCATATATTGTTGTTCATTGATTGGTTAAAAATGGGTCACATGATCAAAAATAAACACGCTATTTTTCCAAAAGTACTATTTACGGCTCCCAAAAGTACTTTTTACGGCTCCCAAGAAGACTATTTACGGCGCACCAGTGCACCGGTAGTTTTACGCGGCGTTGTACTCTGAGTGACGCGAGAGGGCGCATCTGCGGGCGCAGTGTGACGAACGTTCGATGCACTGCCTTGAATTGAACTTTAAAAACTTTTGAACTGATGAAGATTGGAACTTACCGGATGATTTTTGAATTTGAACTTTATGGAATTAGAAATATATGAATGACGTATATAAAACAAATCTATACTGCCTTTATTCGAGTCTCTATATTAAAACTATGGTCCCTCTGTGACTACAATAGTGCTATTGCAGTCACCTCGGGCCCATAGTTTTAACCAGAGTCTCTCATGACAGTATATATGTGTATACTATACTTATAATGTGACCCAAATAAATGCAAAATCCTTTTGCTAAAGGAGTTAAACAGATTTGTGTACAGGTTTTGAGGGAAGGAACTAATTTGAAGCTGTCAAATATATTCAATTTGTGGAGCCAGTGCAAGCAAGCCAGTCAAACTGCATCACATATGCCAGCTGCCTGTGTACAACTTTTTGATTTAATTGCAAGACAATAACAAATATTTGAATTTGTTATTTATTCCTTACAGACGTTGAGAATCAAACCCCCAATGTGCATCACCATGGACGATGTCAACTTTGGCCTGGCTGTTTTCCGCAAAGCCCTGGATAACTACCTTGAGAAAAGTTAAAGATCTCTGCTCAAGATGATCGTCGTGAATTAAGAATTCCAGACTTCACGCTCGGCATTAGCCAGACATTTTCCAGCAAATAAAGTTAATGCCTAAGAAGCTATTATTGTTATATCCATAGAAAACCAGATTCCATATACTGCCACATTGTTTATGGTAACATTTAAAATGATGCACCAACAAATTGACAATTTGTTATTGAAATCACAGAGCAACAGGGACTTGAAATAACATGTCTGAAAAATATGGCCTAATACTTGGCTTCAGCGCATCCACATGTACCAGCATAAAATTATGATTTACATAAATGCAGTGTGTATATAGGTCATTTTTGTGCGCATTCATTTATTCATAGCGATGGTAATTGAACAAGTTCCATCACATACATGTGGGATGCTGTGTGGATGCTGTTTTAAATGATATAGATGACGGCAATTGAAGGGAGATCTGGTTTCTATATTTTATATCAATGGTTTAATTAACTTAAATAGTTGGTTAGGATTCTGTTCATAGTTGATATACTGCATGGCACCAAAATAACTGCATTTTAACTCAGATTTTCAGTAAAAGTGGACCTTGGAAGGTGCTTTGTCTGCAAGATTTGATTAGGAGATTTTGTTGTTCACGGGGATGCCAGTTATCAGGCAATTGCCTAATATCCTACTTTTTACTAATCCAAATTGTCCACACCTTCATTTATTTTCAGCCCATTTGGGGCTTTTTAGCCCAAATTCATGCACCTTTCAAGCTTCTCGTTTTTTCCTCCTTGAGTCCTGCTGGCATCCCTTTGTTCAAATGTTGCAGACTGTATTGATCACTTGGAACAATGTCCTTGTAATAGTACAGAAGTACAGAAAATTATCTGAAATTGGCTCTGTATTTATAACTTGCCATGTATGCTATAATACGTCGGTTAGAGTTCGCCTTTGGATATTGTGTAATTTTCAATTTGTTTGAAAGTCATGCTAGTTGCCCCATTGTTCATATGACATGCGACTCAAAATATTATTTCTTTCATCTAACTCTGCGCAGTGGCGTTGTGTATGTATTCTAATAATTAAAACCTGTTATTTCTTACTTAATTATTGGCGTTGGCCGTTTACTTAATTATTGGCGTACCCAATAAAACAAGAAGATAATTTAAGCGCTTGTTATAAATCTTGCATTGATTAACAGAATGCGTTCTGACATTACTGCTAAGAAACTAGATGAAAGAAGAATAGTGCCATTTTCAATTTATTTAAAATAAATTGTACCAGTGACCGACTGACTACATTGTATATATTAATCATTAAGTGAGTCATAGTATAGCTTAGGCCTAAAAAAAAGAGTTTGATTGGCCTAGCCTGACCGACTCTAAATACATCGCCGACCCTGAATATTTTTTTATTATTTTGAGGGAGAAAAAAAATTCTAATTCAAAAAAAATTCAAAAAATTCATACAAAATTCAAAAAATTCAAAAACAAACAAACATAAAAATTGAACAAAGTATTAAAGTTTCTGACTGTTTGCTTTCATTTTCGGCTATTTCAAGTCCCCAAATCAGGTGATTTAAAAATCCCCACTGACCTACCCTGTTAGGCCAATCAAACCATTTTTTAGGCCTTATAATGTATGTTTGTGAATTAATAGTACACCTTTCCCAAATCATTGCTTGTCCTTAAGTGTATTTCAGTTAGGTGCAGGGCTTGGTGTCTGTAAATTAAAGCAATCCTCTACTTTATTTTTGTGGACATTTCATTATATAGAGAGAGATTGACATGTGACAAATTTGGCTTTTATAAAGTCGTTAATAATTTTTTGTTTATACCAACTAAATAAGGATATATTGTTGGCGCTCAGGAACCGTTTTTCGCAGAAATTATAAAGGTTCATTATTAATGTAGAATGGTCTCATCAAAACATAAAAAAAGATCCTTTCAGGAAGGACTATTCTTGATTTAGACCAGGTTTAAGTTGTTTTGTGCATAATAGTTTGAGTATGTATTATAGAAGTTAGGAGACTCACTTTGTTTGTCTATTGCGTAAGATTTGGCATGACTAAATCATTTTCGATTACAAAGTATTCCTGACCACTATTCAACTGCTAATGCTGCAATTAGTCTTGCTATAGACATTTATTTATTTGTGTTTGTGTACATACGACCTGATTTCCAGAAGCTAGTCAAAAAACAAAATCTAAACAAAAACACATTTCTTTTCTATGAGTTTCAAAGTCATACGCTTTGAACATGTACATATTAGCATAGATAGAAGAATCTTGTTGGTATACGGTATGATACTGGTGATATATCCAACATTGCTGAATATATATAACATTTATTGGCATTTTTAAATGTCCAAAATTGCAGGGTTGAGGTTCTATATATTTTCAAGTGCTAATCAACTGTAATTAATGTTTGTAAATAAACCTATATGTTTCTTTTAAAAGTTGTATGTAAACATAATATTGTCATTTTTATGTGTGAACATCTTATGTAAGTAAATGTAGTTTACCTTAATTATCAAAAACAGAACAGACTGATAGCATTTTGCTAGGAGGTTAAGTTTAAGAAATAGTTGCAAGACAATTAAAAATATTTATTTAAGTTCATTATTATTATTATTATTGTTGTAATCAGATGATAAATTGTAAATGATGTGTTAGATATTTTACTAGGTGACATACTAGCTATCATCCTCTATGACTGAGGCTTGTTTACCTACCCCCATTCCTTATTTTGGAGGATATATATGTAAATGGTAATAAGAGAACATTTTGATTTTAAAAATCCAGGCATGTATTTCTTGCGTTGCACAGCGCCACAACAGGTACCTTTGTTAAAAGAAACTAAGATATTGTATTATATTAATAGCAAGATGTTTATGGGCAGGATGTATGCATCAATAAATTGTTTTTATCTTACTATAGATTCTGTGATATCTTGTGGTTTTGTAAGTCTAAATTGTGAACATGTAGACAATTTTAACCATACTCCATACACTTTTCTCAATGCTGTGACGTAGGAGTGTATGCCAGTAATGGGCACGGTATTTATGCACAAATGACAGAATATTTTCTTGGATCACATATGTGTAAATACACATGCAAGCAATGGCGAGGTGCAATCACTGAAATATGCTCTTATGTCACTGCGCAGAGGTAGATGACCAATGGATTTTCACTGTGTATTTAACAAATCTCAAGCACCAACATTAGGCAAAAAAAAAAAGTGTTTGTTTGTCCATAGAGGGTCCTCAAAAGGTAGGGTCGGTAGGTCGGATTTTTTTTTTTTTTTAATATTTTTTAATACGGATATTGTATTTGGGAATATAAATTCTGCATGTATACTGTGAATTAAAGTCCAAACACACACCAAAACACCTCACTTTTCATAAGTTTGCGACATTTTAGTTGCTTTACTCTTCACACTGCTGATTTTGATCTCTTTCTCCTGCTGGGGCAGATTGTCAATTTAAAGTTCCAATACTGTCGCATTGGTTGCAACACTACAAACTCGATCAAATATTATTTTTGTACTGAGTTTGCATTGCGCGCAGATACCGTAGAACGCCGCCATTGTGACTGAATGTTACACAATGTGAAATAACGTTGTGTTGAAGATTTGCTAGAAATATATACGTGAAAGTATTGCTAAACCTATTTCCCCGTACTAACTACCCCAAAAATTGTTATATACTATGTTGAAATTAATATTCATGCCGTTGAGCAACAATTTTGGGAACAAAATATAGTAATACGGTCGGCACCTAGGTACACGGTCGGTCGGACGTGGACAAACAAACAACTTTTTTTTTTGGCCTTATGCTGATCTTAAAATTACCAGACCTTTTTTGAAATTGACAGCCCAGGATTCGAACCAGGAACCTCCAGCACCCAGGACACAGAATTCCATAACATGCCATGACCATCCAAGCGACTTGGCGCAGTTTATTGTGCAAAGTTTATAGCCTCGGTCAATCATTTCATCGAATACTTTGCACCCAGGCGCCGGGAGATGGGCTGGGTCGTGGTATTTGGTAGGGTTGGGGTTAGGGTTATCATAATTATAGGCTGCAATAAACTAAATCACAAAATAATTATGATACATCACATATTGGATGACGTGATAACTGACTGCAACTACCAAATCTCTCTCCTCATCCACTACATCATTTGATTGATTATGACATGTTCGTAACTGAAACATTTCGGAGATACTCCAATGATTCAGGCACATGATCTAAAGTAACCTTGCATCCAGCATCAGTTTCAATGTGTGTGCATTCTTTAGTTTGCGAGGTACTTTATACTGGTTAAACGATGCGGTTGTATTGGCGATGGTGTAATTCTCCATAGCTTTGAAAGTACCCGGCTTGACAATGTACACACGAGGGGGCGATATAGTTCCTGCATTTCTGTAGCTCTTGTAGTAATTGTTTTGTCCTTTCAGAATCTCATCAAACTGAAAATAAATGAAAAATAACGAAGAGTGTACATCGTTAAGGTTCATAGTCTTAGTACATTGACTTATAAATTTTAAAGGATTAATAGGTTTCATTATTAGTAAAAACACTCAAACAAAGTAAAGCAGAGTCTTACTAACTTAATGTATAGTTAAATATGTTAAAACGAGTACGAGGGGCATTCAATAAATACCTGCAACCATTGAAAATCTCTGAACCGTGACACATGTCAGTAAAATAAACTTATGATACTTAAACTGTAAGTCTTACTCTTTTCTCACAGAAAATGTCGAACACTTGGGTTCATTTTTATCATTACATTTCAGCACTGTGAAGACAAGTTTATGGCATGCATTAAGATATGCGTTAACAGTGTTAATATTGGCACTTGTTTTGAGTCATCATAATGCTGATTCTTGTCAATTTTCAGTGCCCAGAGACCCTGATGTTTATAGTACTGAAATTACATGATAAAAATGACCCACATGTTTGAAATTTTCTGTGAGAAAGGGGTAAGACTTACAGTTTAAGTATCATAAGTTTATTTTTTGATACATGTCACGGTTCAGAGATTTGCAGGTATTTATTGAATGTCCCTGGTACTTAATCAACACCGGTACACCTTGTTTTTGTTACATAATCAGGCACCCGTACAGTTTGTTATTAGTTTGGCTTTACACTTTACAGTGGAGGTGGAGGCTAACCATTGCTTAACCCTAACCTCCCAGAGGCCACAAATGGCCACATTCCCAGAGGCTGCAAATGGCCACATTCTCAGAGGCCATAAATGACCACATTCTCAGAGGCCACAAATGGCCTCATTCTCAGAGGCCATAAATGGCCACATTCCCAGAGGCCACAAATGGCCTCATTCTCAGAGGCCATAAATGGCCACATTCCCAGAGGCCACAAATGGCCTCATTCTCAGAGGCCACAAATGGCCACATTCCCAGAGGCCACAAATGGCCTCATTCTCAGAGGCCACAAATGGCCACATTCCCAGAGGCCACAAATGGCCTCATTCTCAGAGGCCACAAATGACCACATTCTCAGAGGCCACAAATGACCACATTCTCAGAGGCCACAAATGGCCTCATTCTCAGAGGCCACAAATGGCCTCATTCTCAGAGGCCATAAATGGCCACATTCCCAGAGGCCAAAAATGGCCACAGCAAGTAGCTGCTGTACTGCGTGCCTCACAGGTCTACTTTTTCTAGCTCCCCATTAGAAGAGTGGTGTTTCCTTAACAATGTGACCCGTTTTTCTCCCCTGAGAGTTTAATTGTTAAAACATGCTTAGGGATAGAGTTATGGTCTATTATCTTGATCTTTTACCAAATCTAGCTGCAACCTGTAAAAATACCACCAATGCCACCATAAAGTGGTTTTGCCAGATAAGAAAGTGATTTAAAATGTACGAAGTCACATCTACAAATTGATACGCATGACAAAACGATGTAAGGAGCAGATAGTTAACTATGATAACTCCTTGACCTGACGGAGAACATCAAAGAATGACATCTTTTGATATAGATAAAAGAACGTACGTACCTCTTGTTGTTTGTTGTCGTCCACTATTGTAGATGAATTCTCATCTTCTAATTCTATGAAGATCAGGTAGAACTGGGAACCTTTATCAAATTCATCTGATGCTGTAAGGATGAATGGTTAAAGAGGTTTCAGTCATTGTAGGATGCAGCTAATAAATAGAGTATACAGGGTGTATTAAAAAAGACGCAACACTTTTTGCCAAGAGCAGTGTGATTACGGCAAATCACATCGCCCTGAAACTTAGATATTCTGTTAAGAGTACTTCTTGGGGAAGGCTATTATAAGTATGGTACAATATTCAAAATGAACAAATGAAGTAGTCCAGTAAAAGTAGGAATTGTTTTGTATGAATCATTCATTGTTAGTTTGTGATGGTGATATTATGGTGCAGCTCGACCCTCAAAATGCTGTCCTTGTTTCAAAACGCATCGACGAGCACATTCCCGCATGAGAAGCACTACTCGACTTATCAATCATCTGTGTGCACCTTATTACCTAAACAGCGTTGGTGATGCAGTTCCTAAGATCTTGGAGATTAGATGGTGGTGTCTGGAAGACTTGAGACTTAACAAACCCCCAAAAAAGGCTAATGGTGTAAGGTCTATAGTATAGAGCGAACAGGCCACTTTGTAGCATGTCCAAGACCAACAACTCTGTTTATAGGACGAACGATGTAAATCATGTTTTGCACTTGTCTATATCTTACTTATATCTTGAATATCTCAGCGAATTCGTAATCATTATCGCTGTAATTTGACTATGTTATAGCCAAGAAGTAGTCTTAACAGAATATCTAAGTTTTAGGGCGATATGTGATTTGCTGTAATCGAACAGCTCTCGGCAAAAAGTGTTGCGTTTTTTTTTGATAGTTTTTTTATACACCCTGTATACGTACATGTTGGCATTTCCATCTTACATGTATTTGTTTTCCTCATAATATACAAGTCCAGTGGCTCTCAATAAGTATTAAATGTCAGATTCCACCAAAAGATGCAAGATTATCAGAAAGCCTGTTTTCATATATGATATATATATTAATTTGACTCATGATTGATTCTTGAACTTTTATTTAATAATTGAATATTAAAGAATTCTCTCAACCAAAGTAGGGCTTTACGAAGTTGAATCCAGGTCTTTAAGTTTGACGTAAGTCAACCCTTTTTGGTGCCAAATTTATCAAGCACTGTAACCTTTAAACTATAAATGTGATGTCCAAAAAGTGTAAACATTTTGTTTTTAATCTAAAGTATCACATTTTTTGCACTTTTTGGTCAATATTTTCAAAACTAAACTAAAAATGTTTAAGCCACAAAAGTGATTTTTGGGCAAAAATGTAAAAATCACTATTTTTAGTGAAATTTGATACCAAAAATGGATTCTTTGACTCATTTCATTTTAAAAATGTATAGCCTACTTTTATGTACATCACATTTATAGTTTAAAAGTTACAGTGCTTGATAAGTTTCATAAAAAAGGGTTGACACCTCAATTAATAATTCAAGCGTAAACACTTTTTCAAAGTTGGTCCTATTTTATGAAGATCAAATTATGAATTGGAAACATATGTACAGTACAGTTAAACACATAAGAAGAATAGCGCATCTTTAGATTAATCCACAGTAATAATCTTAACTTTCATGAAATAATATCATCCTATCAGTTTAACCATTATCAAAACAGAGTTTTCAGAAATCTTTCCCAACTTTCTAAGTCTATCTCAAGTATTACTGAACCAATACCAGGCATGTTTGTATTTATTTTAATACATTTCCCATGGTTATTCCAAACATGGTGATGAAATTCAATAATGTTGACATATTTAATACATTTTGTGAAATGTTGGACGTGTCGTCTTCAGACGACTGCGACTGCCGCATCAAAAGTGTTACTTAGAGGGGTTTTTTCTGAAGAAGCTGACCATCGAAGACCTGCCGATTGTCAACTTTCTATTTTTGGGGTAGGGCCTACACCAATACCTAAATTATTTAGCTAGCTAAGGTAATAAATACTCAACTGTTATCACTGATCTGTGTCAGAAGAGTACACTCAGCGGATGTCCAAGACACAAGTCTTGCTTTAGGCCAATAAGATACAACATGGCAGACTGCTTCATTCACCGATAGCTCTGTAACCTTCTCTGCTCGTAGATTCAGTAACTGCCCAGATCTATATTTATATTGAAAACCATAGGGGGATTAATACTTTAGGATTGGCGATTTTAGTCTATTTGTTGCAGAACAGCTTTGATTTGTTGTAGAACTAGAACAGCTTTGATTTGTTGTAGAACAGCTTTGATTTGTTGTAGAACAGCTTTGATTTGTTGTAGAACAGCTTTGATTTGTTGTAGAACAGCTTTGATTTGTTGTAGAACTAGAACAGCTTTGATTTGTTGTAGAACAGCTTTGATTTGCGGAATAGTCAACATTGAGAGTTTTTTAAATGGTAATCCAATTCATCTTTTCAAACCGCCAATTTTCATAAACAAGATGATGTACAAACACTTGAATGAACTTATCACTAATGGCAACGATTATCACGCTTTTTATAAACAAATCAAGTTATTTTACGGTTTATACCTATATCGAAACTGGACAACCGGTGTCTTGTAGTGAAAATCCACCACTTCTATGACGTCACCAAACCTATAACGGTAGAATCCGCTTGTTGTACTTGCGACCATCTCATATCTCTCGCCTTTCTTAACCTCGTCAATCAGCAACGTTGCAGGTTGGTCGTCATTTCTGATCAGGAGATACAAACAATAATCGAATCGGGAACTATATACATAATAACTATAATCACAGATGGTGGATTTCCACCATCTGTGCTATAATACTATCTCAAGCTTGCAAACACGCTTGGACCACAGCTGGTCGAAACCAACTGTGGTTGGACACGAGTCCTAGATTTCAAAGTGTGCTTCATCTCAAGGTGAGAACAATAAAATCGAAGCTTTAGTATGACGGGAAAGAGGATTCTGAATTTGGAATAGCCTACATATAATCTACAACTTCCTACATTACTTCATGTACAAGGAATATAAGTATAATCTCGCTCCCTCAAATCCAAACAATATCTGGTGTTCAATGTGGTCTTGTAAAAAGACCATTTAACAACAAAGTCAGCGATTGTATTGGACTATTGTAGTTGAGATCCATACACCCTCTATGGAAGACATAATCTTAACCTCCCACACAGCGAGTATTCAATTGGAGTCATCCATCCATCCAGGTAACCCATTTGAAATTCACACTTCCTGTGGCTAAGATTAAGGTAATGTCTTGCATAGAAGGGTGTATGGATTCCAAATGAAATAGCCCATTCGTGGCATACTCACATCTTGCTCTCTGGTATGAATTCATATATGACACTGTGTGGTAATAAGACGTATCTTGGCTCCTCTCCTGGCCATAAATTGAGCCCGTAATCTCCCTCTGTCCCAGTAAACACTGGACTGAATATTGGAAGACCTGAAAGTAAGGCGTAGGTGCGCAATTAATACGGTGGGCTCCAAAGTATAAAAAATTGATTTTTACCAAAACATATTTACAAAAAACACCAGAGATTCTTTGGGAAGCTAATCTATAAAGACATGAATGGACGATATAACACGATTAACTGGAAGATGTCTAATGTTAGAAACAACAGATGCACATGAAGATGTGGATATACAATCATATGATCATACCAAAAATGATCATTTCCAATCACTTACATTGAGAAACTGGAGGCAACCTGCACAAAGTATGAAGAGATGGGCAGTAATAACCAGTAGCACTACACATTGTGCCGTGAACAGGTTTAGAAAATGACTCACCACCGAAGTGAAGTGTATGCAGTTAACCAAATATCACCTGAACAAGCTCTCCCGAAATGTGGAAACTCAAACAGTGTCCCGAAAGTATTTATAGAGAAGAAGAAAAAGAGGTCCAGATGGAATGGAGTGAAAGAGTTAGAGCAACATGAACGGCATCTCATAAGAAGAATCAGACGCTATTAAAGACATGCCTCTAAATCTGAAAGAACATGGGAAGTGCCTGAACCAGTCTGTTTAAAGATGTAAACGAGGAAGAAATGCTGATCTACTTCTATGATTGCGCAAAACAAGGACAGTGGCTGCGATGGGATTCTGCCATGCAAGTCGACACGATCATGAAAGAAGTTCCTATATGTATGTTTTCGGCGGCCATTTCGGTAGCCATCTTGGATTCAAAAAAGTGTAATTGATCAAAATCATTAAGCAAGTGTCTCCATTGTTCAAATGCATAAATGTCCTTATTTTCTTGACAGCTTTTTACGGTTCCATTGCCCTGTATATTTCCAACTTACTTGTTATTTTACCCCTGATTCCAAGCTTTATCTTATTGACTTGGGTCGATTTATTTGATTTATTGCACCACGCCTGTGTATTTCCTAGCGCGGCTTCTAGGATCACTGGCCAAGCACTGCCCAAGGCCCTGCGGCGCCAGGAATGGTATCCTGGTTTAGCCCATGGTAGGAAGGACTTGGTACTAGTGGGGGTCTTGAGAATCTGTATATCAAATCAATGGTGTCATTTTCCGCCCCTGGTATATTGTGCCCATTATTGGACCAATATTGGTTTCCAACATGATGCCAATTGAAGAGCGCCAATGTAAAACCAATATTGGTCCAATATTGGTGACCAAGAGAGTGCCAATGCCAATATTGCCAATGGGAACCTAATATTGGCCCAATATTGGTCAACAAGATAATGCCATTGGGCCAATATATGTATGCTGTCTGGGGGTCAATGGTGTTGGATTGACCAATTCTTGGGTGGAACATAGAGCCCAACACGCGACTTTTCAAAGTTCTTGTGTTATTTAATGTTTAAACAACTGGTGCTATTTCAGATTTTGTCAAATAAAATGATATAGAGCAGATTTTGGTTTAAAGATTAAAAATATTTTAGTTTAAAAATTAGTCGAATGGTGCTAAAGATAGACACATGTGCCAAGGCACATCGCCGGAGTGTTGACTGTCCTGAGTCGTCCAGAGAGTTGGTCCAGGGTGTTCACACGCAAATACTAGCGTCATGGCCAGTTCAACCTGTCAGAAAATATATTAAACTTGTGCTCAAACTATACAGGTAACTGGAACGTACAGTGACAGTTCGGCGGCCATATATCAGGAATATGTTTTAGGACCATAAAGGACGGTAAAAGGTTGGTCTTCTTTGTGTGTGTGGGGGGGGGGGGGGGGGGGGGGGGGGGGGGGGGGAGCCTGTGGGTGAACGGACGGTGGACCCCTGTAGATACTTGTCTATATAAGGATGTGAGGTATAAAAAGATAAATCAGTGAAAAGCCTCTTTGCCAACTAACTTTTAAATGAGGAACTTCTGAAAAACATAGTATAAAACGCCTACCATTCCACTCAAATACCTGGTTTAGGCCCTAAGGAATCTCTGCGTATATATGAATAATTATGGACATTTAGAGGAAGTTTACCTTTTGCATATCCGTTGTGAAGTCTTTCTGTGAAATCCGCAGTATTGATTCCGACTAGGAAAATCAAGTGTGGCCAAACACGCTGCACGATACCGTCAAAACCTTGCAGAAATTCGCGCCTGAGTTCTTCCGCTCTTTGTGGATCCGGGGACATCACCTTCTGACAGGCGTCTCGTACATCAGCGGCTATCAGCAACTCGTCATCAATAGTACCTGTAGCGATGTCATGGACGATCTTTTCCCAGTCCTTTTCTACGATAGTCATTGCTTTATGTATCATTGAAGAGAATGGAGCGTCCCAATGGCCGATGTCTTTATCACGCAGACCAAAAAGCATAGCAATATAAGTAGCTTCAAATTCATTGGTAATGCTGAATGCTTCCCAAGGCGTGCTAAACATAAGACTAATGATTCTCATTTCGTCCGTGAACAAATGCATCGGACCCACATCATGGCCAGAAGGAGTGGTGGTTGGTTTTGGATTTACATAAAGCATTAAACTTCTCTGCAGTGGACTAAACCAGCCATATTTATTTCCAACATTCGACATCCACGCGGAGGTACTGGACATCAAGACGTACATGCGGGATTTTGGAAGGGGAATAAGTTTGCCATTTCCGGTTGTCCCGGAAGTAATTCCGAAACGTAACAACTCATCGTTGATCAATATATCATTCTCCCCATTGGCCATCCTTTGCACATAGATGGCGTAGTGGTCATATGTTGTAAGCGGGTGCAGCTTTTGTAAGTCTTTTAAACTTTTGATGTTCCTGAAGTCATGACGTTTTCCGTACTGAGTATCGGCATCTCGGGACAATCGATCTAGTAGAAGTGTTTCCTGGGTCTGGCGAGGATGACGAATACATTGGGTCAATTTACGCTTAATGAAAACAGCCGATAGCCTGGCAACCTGGTTGATGGTGTATGATAGAAGGAGGCTGGAGATTGTGTGATGTTTGGAGCTTCTGACGAAGGAAATATGCAGACACACTATAGCCAGTAGCAGCGATGTGACAAATGGAATAGCTGCGGGCAGAATGGAAACATGGACATAGTATGGCGTTAATATCGAGATCATTCATGCAGATACATGTATTGGAGGATAGGAAAGATATCAATAGGCTCTTCCAGTTCAAACCCATACACTTTTTAACTTTCTTACACCCTTTAAAAGAGTTACCCATTGAAGTAACCCCATTTTGAATTAATGCTCCCTGTGTACGCGGAAGATAAGGTTAATCTTTATCATGTTTATCGGGGTGCATGGTGTTTAACTGTAATAGCCCAATGTGGATCCATCAAACAAACATTTCACAAGTTTTGCGACGTTTCACACGCTGTTATCAATAGACGTTATTCGTAATTGGCACTTATTATCAAAAGAGGGCCGTGCTATCCAACTGAGCATGCTTACATGTAGAGCAATTAGTGCTCCGAAAACGAGGCTAGTGATGTAGCCGAGACGAGAGTGATGTAGTTTTTCAATGTGGTGATCTTTGCACTAATCATACAAATTCTTCATACTCCTGAGTGTTCAATATTTGACCTTACATTCTTATATTCCACTAGTTTGAAATGAAATATTTGTTGGTATTAAACCGACACTATCTTGGAAAATGTAGAAGTTAGTCACAGTTCATGATATTGCAGTAAAAGTACGAGATTGTATGTTTATCGGCGTGACATCGAGTATGTCTCCCTCTTTGACAATATATCGCCAATTTGGCGAATAACGTCTATATTGCCTGCATTTGTGTCCTCATGATGATAGGAGACTTCATCAGAATTTGAGTGAGAATCCAGTCTGCTCCTCATTGGCGTATCCCGGATTCGAGGGGACGACAGCTTAGACTCGATCCTCATGTCTTCCCTATTTTAAACACAGCCCCTGCGAGGGTGCTCATTTGCTCTTTTTGGTCCCGGTGGTTTCAGTCAACATTGACTTTGGGTACGCATGATCGTTCCAAAAATCACGGAAAAGGGGGGTTTTCTGTATCATGTCCGCGGACATTCCACGGACATTTATGTCCGCGATTTCCCAAAATAAGGGGTGTTTTTTGAAACTATGTCCGCGATTTCCAAAAATAAGGGGTCGTTTTGGAAGCTATGTCCGCGATTTCAACAAATTAGGGGTGTTTGTTTTGAGAGGCTATGTCCGCGAGGAAGAAAACAAATAGAATAAGATTTGTTATATCAAATTGTCCTGGGAATAGGAAAAAGGGGGTATTTTGAACCAGATGTGTTCGCGTTTTTGCGCAAAAAGGGGGGACATTTAGAAAGTGTCCTTGAAATAGTGAAAAAAGGGGGGTTATTTTCAGACAAATTGTCCGCGTTTTTGTGCGAAAAAGGGGGTCAAATTAGTAAAATTGTCCGCGAAACGCCGTAAATAGGGGGGTATTTTAAGATCCTGGAACGATCATGTGTTACCCCTTTGAATATGAAGAGAGAACACCGGGTTTTTGGTCCGCCATTTTTAAAGATGGCGGTGCCATATATAGAGGGACGCGGGGACCTAGTCTAACGACAGCTGGGGACATTGGCATATTGTTACGACAAAATTCGCTCGGACTTGCGCATGAAAAAAAACATGCACATGATTGTTTACACCCAAAGTGAATAATTCTAAAGTAGCTGCGCGCAAAATAATAATATTATACATTTTAACCCCCAAATGGTTGGATTTTTATTTTTCCTTTTAGCCTCGATTGGTATCACCGACAGACCCCGCTCTTTCAGTTTAAAGGAAGCCAGTTTTACTATACCAGAACATTTCTTCACAACGCCAGTTAATTGAAGAAAATGACTGTCTTTCTTTACCTGAAACAATGCTCCAAAACGTCCATACTATGTAACTTCTGCTTGTATTAGTCTCAGGTTTGTCAGTAAAGAAAGCACGATGAACCAATGCAACAAATATCGATGAGAAGACAATACCAATCGCCAAGAAAAACCACTGCAGTCTTGTTCTTGCCATACTGGATCTTCGGTGTAGGTCCAACCGGGCGGTCCAACGGGGCCGAGACTCAGAATCACTCTATATGGGTTTAGTATCAGAGTAAATTTGTAAAAGCCTATTATCATTGCTCATTGATTATAGGCAAACACTTTTTTCCAGCGATGAAGAATTCAGAAATGAAACATACTGATGCTGATTCTGCTATGTAGTTGAGGTCAAGTTCTTAGTAACCGTGATAATTTTCAAATAAATAATGATTAAACCAACTGTTTTCTTCGAATTTTGGTAGTAATAAACGTGTGTAGAATCCATGGAAGGGTAAAGGTTCAAGCGATGCAATGTATGTTGTATTTGCGTAATTAGTCTGGAATAAGCCCCTGTAGGGGAACGTGGGGTCATCGCGGAGTAACCCCGCAACGCAGCTGTCGTAACTTATAACCAGAGAAGGGCGATATGATGCTAACCTGCGGCGAAAACTACTATAAGATATACCTTTATGCGTTATAAAAAAATAAAATAAAAATACATTGGAGTCGAGAGCAGGGGTATTATTTCTATAAGCAAATAATGTAATGATGAATAGGGATGAGATGTACAAGTAAATCATTTTGATGACTTACTTGTATAAAAATATAACGTCTCCGTTTGGGGTCAACATAAGTAGGTTATCAGTACAAATGTAAGCAGGGGATATTCTTCATGGTTTTCTTATTGGGTGAACTTATGACAAAGACACGAACAAATACATCACATATATTATAGATTAGACTTTAAAATGTATTTACAACTTCAGTTAGACTTTTAACCCATTTTTTTAAATATTGATATTTTTGTATCTTCTATTTATATATCAGAATGCATATTTTACCTATTTTGTCTGTTTGGTATAATGTACCCGCGAAAATTTCACATAGGTTTCTTAAAGTAACTAAGGTTATTTAATTATTATAGCTGCTTTTTTGTGTGGATTATATCCAACCTGTGGTTTAATAAGCTTACACAACACTGAATAAAGGGATAGAGTTGATAAAAACTTGTTCCCAGTTAAGGTATATTGCATACACTTTATATTGGTATGGTTTAATTTATCTAACTTTGTTCAAGCACTTTTATAAGCTTCAATAAAAAAAAGTTGTTCGGGATTACCACACTCTCCCCTATAAGTGGTGAGTAATTTGTCCCCGGCCGAAGTCCGATGTGATAAGACTGACTAATATTGACTTGACCGACTTACCTTTGTAAACAGTTTAGGCCCATATGATGTATTCAGCATTATTTTACAGACGTGAGAAAAGGTTCATGATGGAACGAAGAAGTTTGTTTCTAAACTTCAGTTCACAAGTATTCAGTTATTTTCCCCTCCATCAAGCAAGGGGCTTTTATTCAATTCCTCACATTTCAAACAAAGCATACATACAACATATTTAGTTACATATTCATAATTACATAATATTAGTCTTACAGGTTACATTATGAAATAAAACACCAGCAAACAACAAGTAGAAAATACAAATTTGCTTTAAAAAAAATTAACAAAAAAGAGAATTTCAAATACCCCATTTTTTTCATATTGTTTATGTGTAGGCCTATTATTGCATGTATTGCTTATTGCACAGCATTTTTCAGCATGTACATGGAAAAGTAACTTCAGACTTAAAAACAAAAACATTTGGCCGTGTATTTCGTATCTTAGCTCTATAGACACGAAATTTGTCTAGTAATATTATAAGATTTAGAGCATCATCATTAGAGGTTCCTATAATAACTATTTGGGGCGATACTAAACAATAATATTATATGACCCTACTTTATACTTTTGATATATAATTGAATTTGTTTCCAAAAATGTTTTACAATATCACATTGGTAAAGTAGATGAAGGATAGTTTTCATTTGTGAGTTTGCAGAAGCAGCATTGGTTATTATCTTATTTTTTCATTTTAAAGAGCAAACTATTTGTAGGTATGTTATTTATTATACTCTGAACTGAAACCAATGAAGTTTTGCTGGAAGTTTTGTATCTCTTGTGACTTGCATAGGTTGGCAGCATACCGGTATATATATTTGCCAGCCCTTTTCGTTGATTGTAATTTCCAATTTGTAATTGGACTTTTTCATGTTGTCTTTATACATTGTTTTACAATAGTTTATAAAACAGATTACAAACTTTTTTGATCCTAAAAGTAGTCTATTCGCATGATAGGTTTGAATGGTAAGGCCCCGGGTGCGATTATATTTTTACTAATCAACATTTGAATCATGATTTGTAATATCAGTATTTTTTTAATTTTTAAAAAATCATTTTATTCAGTGTTTTTCTTCATTCCGTATTAAAACGAAATAAATAATTTTACAAATGTCGATTAGTTAAAAAACAAATCGCTACCCGTAAGCTATGAGATTTATGTGGCGAAGCGTAGCACACGGAAATTCTGCATCTATATAATACCGGGTAAGCGACGCAGATGATGACGGATGCGGGCATTCTAAGTTTAGCTTTCGTTACGTTCAGATTTAGCCACCGTTACACACGCTACGCTACCTGGACCTATCTGCTAACAATCTGTTACAAGCGTGGTAGAGTCTGCTTTCTGGGATAGGCCTACACGACTGCTCGACCAATGCGTTGCGTAGACGCGTCGTGCACGTAGCGCGAATGGGCGAAAATTAACCAGCGCGTATTGCGCACACGCTTTCATCTACGCCACAGCGCAGAACTTACAACATGCGTCACCATGGCCACTGTATGGATTGCGAAACAAACCACGCATGAACCGCCGGCGATAATTTTTTTCCTAAACTAAAGGTAAGCTTTTGATAGTTTTGTTCTTTAAATTAGTGCAACATTTACCCACTAACTGTTACGAGCTAGGCTAAACGATTATTATCAATCGTTGGACTTGATTTTCGTGATTATACAATTTATAGTCGTACAGCGTGTCCCAAAAACTGGGTCAGATACAAAGATTATTGGGCCCAAAAATTACCAAAGATGGCGGCCCAGGCTGTTTTGAAGTTTAACTTCATATTAAAATATGAACATTTTCTTATTGTTTCTTCAACGGATTGTAAACTGTATTAAAACATGTGAGTTTTGACATTTTTAATCACGATTTAATTAAGCGTTCAAAATGAAAAACTTTTAAAAAAAGGCGAAATTGTTGTTTTTGAATGATTTATATTGATAAACTTGTTATTTTACCCCGTAATTTCTCTCAATACTCGAAGCCTGCCATCTTTCCAAAACGAAAACCTTGTTTTATATAGAGGGGTTGGGAGCTATTGAACCTTGTTAAAATTGTTTTGATGGATAGAATGATAATAATGTTACTTTAAAACCCTATAATATCTCAGGTGTCCTCTTAATCTTATACATACGTAGCTGCTTCGTATTGAGGATAAAGGTAGTATACCTGACCTTAATTGGTGAAATTTTGAGATCAATCGAATGATAACTTTTAGAATACAAAGCTTTCAAAAGAGCGTGGTCAGAACCCTTTTTTTCTCATTTAAACCATCCACGCGCTGTGTGCAAGTTTTTCCTGCTTAAGGTTTATCGCAAATGTACACTTTGCGATCCCACAATGCATCAGAAAAGGATAATCAATTGATATTTATACCTATTTACGATAAACCTTACGGTATTTATTCTCCGAAATAACTTATGTTTGATAAAAAGGGGTTTTATCCCACCCTTAAATTACAGGTATTTTGTAATTGCAAATGTACAAAAACAGAGCAATATAGAGCGACCTGATCCAAACCAATGGAAGATAGCCTCGGTCACTCCAATTCACAAGAGAGGCTCCAAGGCTGACCCAACAAAGTATCGTCCCATCTCGCTGCTAAGCAACATCAGCAAGATCATGGAAGCTGTAGTACAGAAACAACTCCAACGCTTTCTTCTATTAGCAATAACCTGATTTCCAGCAGACAGTTTGGATTTAGAGCAGGCCACAGCACAGCTGATCTCCTCAACATCCTGTCACAGAAGTGGAACTACTCCCTAGACCAAAGCGATGAAGTTTGTGTCATCGCCCTTGACATTAAAGGAGCTTTCGACAAGGTATGGCATAACGGACTCTGCTCGAAACTTGGCTAAAGGTGTTACTGGAAGACTGCTTTCGTGGATAGACAACTATTTATCTGATAGATCCATCAACGTCGTCATGTCAGGTCAGGCATCCAACACTGCTCCAATAAATGCTTCTGTTCCACAAGGATCTATCCTTGGCCCACTACTGTTCTCTGTTTTTATTGATGACCTTGTAGATGTTTGTGACAACGAGCTATATCTTTATGCCGACGACTCAACACTCTTTGCACCCATTAAGTCATCAACCGATCCCAACACGGTAGCTGCAAGTCTCAACAGAGCCTTTGAGCCTACCAAATGCAAGACCATGGTAATCTCCAGGAAAAGATCCCCATCTGAACTTGATATCTACTTTGGAGAGTGCAAACTACCATCTTCAAAAGAACTGGATATCTTGGGCGTCACCATTGACAGCAAGCTTACTTGGTCAAAGCACATCTCAGGCATTGCAACTAAAGCTGGTCAAAAGCTTGGCGCTCTACGCAAAGTTGCAAATAAACTGGAGGCTAAAGGTAGATCTACTGTCTACAAGTCGCAAGTCCGCAGCATTATGGAGTATGCTTCACTAAGCTGGGCGAATGCTTCACCCACCATCCTGAGCCAGCTTGACAACATCCAAAAGAAGGCACTTAGAATCATTGGAGTTAATGAAGCTACTGCTCGTTCACAGCTCAAAATTGACAGTCTGCTTCACAGGCGACAGGTAGCAGCGGCTACGGTCTTGTACAAGATGCATACTACCAACTGCCCACAAGATCTAGCAGGGTTACTTCCCGCACCAATGTCAAACGCCGTGCTACCCGTTCGAGCGTATCAATGCCAGTCCATGCTCTTTCTCTGCCGACAGCCAGAACTCGCTGCTTAGACAGAAGCTTCATTCACACTGCTGTTCCCTTATGGAATAGTCTTCCAGATGATATTGTTGGTAACATTTCAGCAGCTGGAATCCAGGCTTTCAAGTGCTTTTTAATGCTTGGTTGGGGAGATGGTGGTCCTGTAAAGCATGTAGCCAGCTGGGCTGGTGATACGGTCATGCCCCAACAGGTGACAACAGGCAGCTCCTGGTAGATTTAGTTCCCAAGTTTGTTGTGTAGGTTCTCTTGATGCCCATCAGACCTCCAGATATTATTATTTTTCTATAATTTATATTTTGATGTTGTTCTCTATGTTTGGGCTTTTATCTTATTATTATGTCACTTTCATTGGCATTTTTAACCTCTGCCCATTTGTGTGTCTTGTTTTATGCATATTTTCTGAGTTGCAGTGAACCAATTGATTGGCCTTTCAGAGCTCTCTTTCGAGAGTTACCAGTTTGATTTTTAATCACTCTGGTCATTAACCTTGTTAATGTCTGTTGGGCTATTGTTCACATTTGCGCTTTATACAAAAAATAAATTAAAAAAATACCCTGCCTCTAATTCCTTTGATGATCATGAAATGACTTAATGGCTGGTTTTCAATTCCGAAGAATCGGTTTTTAAACTGCTACAAAGATTGGCAAAGGTTATTTATTTATTTTTCTAAAACATTTCATAGATATTTACACGTTTTAATCATCTTGTTACGCAGATAAATATTTAAGTCATATGTAAAGAATAAAGACGAAGGCAAAACAGTGATGAAGTCAGCACGATGCGCAAAGTGCAACGCATGGACGGTTCATGGGCAAAATCGAAAGAAAATAAACCACCCCGGGTTCTGACCATTCAAAGCTTTGTATTCAAAACCTATTTTTACCTTCATATTTCGAAATATGAAGCAGCTATGTTTCTACATTTTAAGTTATAATCTCTCTGATTTTTGGACCCAGTTTATTCGGACACGCTATAGGCGTATATCTCAAGAAGTTCCTTAGTGTATTTCGCTGAAATTTCACTGAATATTCTTATATATTGGGCGTGGTTTAAAATGTCAACCCATAATATCCATCAATTTCATTGGTTCTGTGGTTAGTTTTGTTGGATACGCGCTATAGATTACCAGACCGGTAATCTATGGATCTGGGCGGGGCTTAATTCACACCTTTGATGATGCCGGAACTACATTTAAAAAACATCGCCTCGTCAATAATTGTAAACATCCACGTCAATTATTGTAAATCGAAAGTAAGCTTATTTTACAATACAACATTAGGTTATATGCATGTAATTAAATGTAAATAAAAGATAGAGGTCCATTTAATGAATAAACGCTAATAGTAATAAGACATGTAAAAGATAGAAGGACAAATAAAAAGGGTGCCTAAAACTAAAAGCCTATTTTCGTCTGCTATAAAATAAATATTCGTATAGGCTAGGCTACATTCGTAATTACTTGCAATAAAGTGAATATGGAAGAAACCACAGCAACTTTTGAAATTGGAGACCTAGATGTAAAACATGTGAAAGGAGAACCAGTAGAACCAGAACCGGAGTGTGATGATTTACCAGATGAAGTGATCAGAAATTTGATGGGAAGGTCCGACGTTAGCGGCAAGCATTTGCTGCTGGCGTGATGATCGCCATCCACCCGCCCCTGAATTTACCATTTGTAGAGCTCAGTGAGGCTGAATTTAGCCATATAGAGGAGTGAAAAGATGACAAAACTTACCGAAAAGGGCCACGAGCTGGGGCGTCAATCGCCGTAAAAGTAAGGAAACATTTTTACGTGGTGTATTTATTAAATTAAAACATTCAAAAGTCCCCCGGCTCTTTTTGCGTTCGCACACAGGCCAGAAATAGGAACTACTTTAGCACGTATCCAACAAAACCAATGAAATTGATGGATATTATGGGTTGCCATTTTAAACAATATATAAGAATGACGATTAAATAATTATTTGCAGTGATTTCAAGTAAAAATTCCATCGTATACCGCGAGTAAATCTGATCACTAAGGGCTACCTGATCACTAAGGCCACCAAATCACATATTCTTGAGATTCTTGCGCCAAAGTAAAATTTCTATGGGTTGTTCGATTTTGTTTGTGGGGATGTTTAGAACAGTAATCAGTTGATTTGCCACTGTGTACTAATTCAAAACGATCTTAAATGATCCCCCAATGAATAAAATGTTGAAAAAAAACGTTGATAAATATAAGAATGATAATAAAATATGGTTCGTCGATGTTTTGGTATAGAAGGCTGCCATATAATGCATAGGCTGTACCATATTTTAATCGTCGTGAATGGCCGCCTGCGGCGACCATTCACGACTCAAAATATGGTACAGCCTATGCATTATATGGCAGCCTTCTATACCAAAACATCGACGAACCATATTTTATTCTCTAATTCATACACAAGATCGTTCCAAGTGATCGCGCGAGGCCGTGTATAATAAGTTACTGTTGTTTACATTAGCAAACGGCATGTGACGTCATTTTGGGCCGACCGTTCCATAGCCTGCATCTATAACGCCATCTTCCCATTTTGTTTACAGGAGGAATAACATTGTGTCTTGAACAAAACCTTATATTAAGATAGGATTAAAAACTATATGAACTAAGAATCAGAAAATAAAGGTATTAATTTAGACCGTGCTTGTGTTATATTTAGAGAATAATATATGGTTCGTCGATGTTTTGCTATAGAAGGCTCCCATATAATGCATAGGCTGTACCATATTTTGAGTCGTGAATGGTCGCCGCAATCTTATATTCAACAACAATTTTTTCAACATTTTATTCGTCGGGGATCGTTTTAGATTGATTTGAATTAGTATACAAACCAACTGATTACTGTGCTATACATCCCCACAGACAAAATCGAACAACCCACAATAAAAAAATTGTTTACTTTGGCGCAAGAATCTCAAGAACATGTGATTTGGTGGCCTTAGTGATCAGGTAGCCCTTAGTGATCAGATTTATTCGCGGTATACGATGGAATTTTTACTTGAAATCACTGCAAATAATTATTTAATCGTCATTCTTATATATTGTTTAAAATGGCAACCCATAATATCCATCAATTTCATTGGTTTTGTTGGATACGTGCTAAAGTAGTTCCTATTTCTGGCCTGTGTGCGAACGCAAAAAGACCGGGGGACTTTTGAATGTTTTAACACATAAAAATGTTTCCTTACTTTTACGGCGATTGACGCCCCAGCTCGTGGCCCTTTTCGGTAAGTTTTGTCATCTTTTCACTCCTCTATATGGCTAAATTCAGCCTCACTGAGCTCTACAACTGGTAAATTCAGGGGCGGGTGGATGGCGATCATCACGCCAGCAGCAAATGCTTGCCGCTAGTATTACGTCGGACCTTCCCATCAAATTTCTGATCACTTCATCTGGTAAATCATCACACTCCGGTTCTGGTCCTGGTTCTCCTTTCACATGTTTTACATCTAAGTCTCCAATTTCAAAAGTTGCTGTGGTTTCTTCCATATTCACTTTATTGCAAGTAATTACGAATGTAGCCTAGGCCTATACGAATATTTATATAGCAGACGAAAATAGGCTTTTAGGCACCCTTTTTATTTGTCCTTCTTTCTTTTATGCATGTCTTATTACTATTAGCGTTTATTCATTAAATGGACCTCTATCTTTTATTTACATTTAATTACATGAATATAACCTAATGTTGTATTTAGAGAATAAGCTTACTTTCGATTTACAATAATTGACGAGGATGTTTACAATTATTGACGAGGCGATGTTTTTTAAATGTAGTTCCGGCATCATCAAAGGTGTGAATTAAGCCCCGCCCAAATCCATAGATTAGCGGTCTGGTAATCTATAGCGCGTATCCAACAAAACTAACCACAGAACCAATGAAATTGATGGATATTATGGGTTGACATTTTAAACCACGCCCAATATATAAGAATATCAGACATAGGCCTAAATGCAGCATGCGGGGATAGGGATAGCACTGGATCCAAAATGTAAGAGGTCCCATGACATTTTTCAGGACCCCGTAGGACTTCAAAAAACAAATTTAAGGGGTCCCCCAAGAAAATGAGGGGTCCTGAAGTTTGGGTATTTAAAAAAATTACTTTTTTACGGGCAGTTTTAATGGATTTATATTGTGAGCAAAGGATGGATATGTAATTTACAGAATTTCTTAAGGTTTACATTTCCACACATCGTCAAATTTAAGGGGTCCCTTCAATTTTGATCGGGACCCGCAAGTCTTTCCAATTTGAAACCTGACGCGTCACTATTAGAAAGTGAGAGGTCTAGGACGCGCAGACGCGTCAGAATGCGACCCCTGAATTGCGGGCGATAGTATTATTATAAGTTGAACAACTAGCGAAGTTGTTGTACGGAAAAAACCCTAAATGTTTTGATTCTTCACAATTACCGATAAAAAGCCTGATCTAAGTCTCGTAGTGTATGATAGATAATTAACTCACAGCCTAACATTTCAATTGTGCTTGATAATCGCTCTCGTCTTCAGGCGATTATCAAGTACGAATGCACTGACCATGTGACGTATATTATAGCTCTTCAATTCCTTTTTTTGCTATCCGCTTATCACTTTATTTCAGCTACGGAAGGTTTTAAATAAAGGCATTTATACATGTAGAAAGCATGTCATATCAGAAGATGGCCAGGCCCGCCTAGGCTAATGCATTTTCCATCTCCTTCTTCTCTCTCATTCTATCTTTCTGGTCTCATTTCAGATTCCATATTTTGCCGAAAATGAAGATTGAATTATGACGGGCGTCGTCATCTGTTACGTGGTCCTATTCTTGTCAGTACAGAGTAGCTGGGCGGATCATGGAAGTGATGATAGTTGTAAGGGCTTATTTTGTAAATAGAATAAATTATAGATTTCAAAAATGAATATGCATTTATTTCGCTAAAAGTATGGCATTCAGAAGAGGTATGACAAGTATGACCTAATCGTGATATTATTGAACATAATATAAACAATATTATTATGATAACCAAATTTCATAGTTTGTGTTTAGATTTAATATGAATTGAAATAGAAAATGTGGTATTTTGAAGAACCTTTCAAAGTATAAAATTTGTGTTTCAAGTATTATGTTAAATCTAAACACACGCCATGAACTTTTGTTATCGTAATACATTGTGTATGTCCATCATATCGATTAAAATACAAATTATTGCCAGTCAACTCATCATGGCCTAATAGTAGAGTCATTATCTTGGATTCCGTGACCATTTTCTTCCTACCTTAGGGCGCGTTCCCACTATGGCTGTTTGATACCAGGACGTGGACTCGATGCTACATCGAACCTACTTCCAAGCCTAGTGGGAACGCGCAATAAGGGGGTTCGACCCTACATCAACGATGTAGGGTCGAAACCTACTCGAAGAGGTATAGTCTCGCACCTAGGACGTGGTATCAAAATCGCTAGTGAGAACGCGTTTTACTTATCGTATGTGGACTCGTACCACTTGTTCCACAAAAACAAGCGTGTTGCGCTGCGTCAGCCGCCGTCCGCCGCGCGCTTCAAAATGCAATTTCACGCGGCCAAATGTCATGCACGCGTGGTATTTACGCAGTAAGTACGCACGGCGCACTCGCTTAAACTTGTAAACAAGTAACATCCGGGTAAGTGGACTCGATACCACATCGGTATTTTGATGTATTTTAATCGCACAATGAGAACGCAACATATCACTGTTATGCATGTAGACTCGCACCTAGGTATGAGTCCACATTCGCACAGTGAGAACACGCCCTTAGTTTCTTAGTAAATTTGTCAACTAGAACCATTTTAAAAGCAAATGAGCTCCCATGCATTTCTCAAAAGTGACGGGAATGTTCTTTTAATTATAGCGCAAATTCCAAAATGGCTGCCATACAGGGGCCCAAACATTCAAATGGCTTTAATTAAGCTAAAAAGCACACCAATTTGTTCGGCTGAGCACAAGGATTCCGAAATGAGTATAGTTTGCTCTACTTCCGATGTTTGGTTAACAAAACGTAAAAAGGTCGTTTACCTTTACATATGGGGTCAAAATTTAAGGTAGGAAGAAAATGGTCACGGAATCCAAGATAATGACTCTACTTTAATCGTTAGCAAACAGGACCCATGAACGACCCGGTCCTTCTTGTTACGCTCATCTGTTCCCATTGTTTTATTCTCAAATACACCAGAGGTGTAAATGGTTAGCCTATATAGTCTATTTTATCCATCACGAGACAGTGACGTAACTGCGTATTCTACTAATTGCAGCACATAAACACGCGCGCCTACTCGAAGCGATGGCTTTCACACACGAGCGTAGAAAGACGGAAGATACATGTACGTAAATGCTGCGTCTGTAAAGTTACGTCACTGTCCAGAGGAAGACAAATAGAGTATATAGTGTACGTGTACGGTGTTTTGTTGGATATTCTCATTGAATTTTCACCATGTTTAAGAAAGGATATTAAAGTTTAGTTTTCTTATCTAAGATTAATTGACACACTTGAGCTTAACATGCTTAAAGTAGTTTCAGGTTCCTTTCTTCTCCAGGATCGGACCTTATTACGTTTGACATTCTTTTTTGATTGAAATACAACGGAGTACAACATTGCCTCCTCGAAATACAACGATAACCACTTTATTTGTTCTTGTCGATAGATTCGGACAACATCCAAGTACGTCTCTCCTCCAACGGTGAGGAAACCAGCGGCAATGAGGGACTAATCGAGGTGTTCATCAACGGAGCTTGGGGTGGAATTTGTGACCACCAGGGGCGGATACAGGATGGTCACTATGTCGATGAGGTGGAGGGCGATGCCATATGTCGTAGCATGGGTTTCTCCAGGGCCGTGTCCGTATACTACTCAGCGAATTACTTATTTGACACCTGGCCTGATAGAGTTTTTATGCAGAACTTGGACTGCGGTAGATGTTACGACCAGTATTTCAACGAGATGGGGCATTGCTACGCTCTTTCGGACTGTTCCTACGATTCATTAGTGGACGAGAGATGTCCAAAAGATAGCTGTCTCGGAGTGGAATGCTATACCAACGGGGATGGTGGTTTTGATTTTGATTTTGATATATCAAGTAAGTAAAATGATGTTGTACCATTGTTATGGTATAGCCTCTGGATATGGATTCACCAGTTCCCAACCAAATCAAAGCAACAAACATCAACAAAAAAAAGAAGAGAAAACAAGAAGAGAAGAGAAAAAAGAAAAGAAGAGAAAAAGTATGGAAAGAAAAGACCCGCGCGATGTCAAAACACTTAAAAAAAGGTGTCATAACTGAAAACGATGTTAAATTCGAAAAGGGTCGACATTTCCCAAACGCTCAATACCAGATCGTCATTTTGAAAAAAAAACATATAGAGGGCATCCCATGAAAAATATCGCATAATACGCCTTTAATTTTGGCTCACGCTGTATAATAATTTAGATAGCGCGGTTCGCGGCTTTCGAGGTTTGTAAGGGGGCGATTTTCATGTGGCACCTTATCAGCCCTCAGGCGCTTGACGTAACGCTCGCCTATACTCTGTTTGGCCATCACGTCACTGTCTTGAGATGGCCAAACAGAGTATACACCCAACGGTTGATAATAATCTATCTAGACTAGCTTTTTAACCTCTGACCTAAATATAAAGAGTTAGCTTACACCTAACCATGCTAAAGAGACATTTGAAAGCCTCACCAATTATTCTAATTACTTAAGATAGTGTTTTCCGTTTCATTTCAGCATATAAGTATTTTATGATCTTCATAGTCCTCTGCATACCGCTTAGTGTGTACAGTGCATGGAAACGTCACCAGCGCATCCGCCTAGCTAGGAGTAACAACACAGGTGCCGTTGCAATGGATCCTTCATCTCATCCGGCTGCTGCTGGATCGGACTTTGACAACGATGATCAAAGACATGTGTCTTCACCACTTCAAACGCCGCTGTCTTATCCGCCGCCACCTCCGGGATCCTATCCAACACAAACGTATCAGACGCCTATGCCGACAAATGCTAACACACCGTGGTCGAACGAATCGGTCCCGCCACCTCCATCGTATATACCACTACCACCAGGCAATGTTGGTGATATGCCACCACCACCGAGTTACGACGCATGTATAACAACCATGCCGGATTCCAATCAACATCAAGATCAACATATGGCCGAGAATAGGCCGGTCTAAAATAGCAAAATGGAATAGTTGTCTGGGTGGGATAACGTCTTGTTCGAGATTTATATGATCTACTTTTTGTGGAAAGGGAAGGGAGGTATTGGGTGAGGGGTCATTGTTGGTTGCTCATATTAGCTAACACTTTCCACGCGGCTACATGTAGTGGTAATACCAAATACAAAACAGAATTTTCAGAAACCTTTTCCAAATTTGTTTGTACTTATTGTAATGCATTTCTAATGGTGATTCCAAATATGGTAATTAAATTCAATAACTTTGACATTTGTGAAACATTTTGTTACATTTTGGAGTGTCGTCTGCAGACGCCTGCCGCCTGGAAATGGTTAACATATGTCATGATAGACATTTAGGGCAGAATAAAATCACATCTCCTGAGATTCCTCGTAACATTGGTACACATCTTGTCCTCAACTTATGCCTATTAATTAAGGGTATACGTTCCTATTAATTAAGGGTATCATCATCATCATCATTGGTCGTCCGTGGACGAAATGGAGGAAGCAGTCGCAACATACTGGGCCCAGACTTTCCTGTCATTCATGAGTTGGCGGATCTCTGGAGGATCTAAACCCATATCATTCTTGACGGTATCAGGATACTGAAGGTGTCTTCTGCCTCTGTTAGCTTTCCCACCAGGAGGGGTCCAGAAAATTAGACGGGAGATAGGCTGGTTGGTTGTTCTTGTTCGCATGCAGTGGCCAGCAAAACATAAACGGCGCTGCCTGATTATTGATGTTATAGGGGGGATATCGCCATATACCACCACGCTGTTTGGGATGTGATCTCTCCAACTGATGTCAAATATTCTACGTAACAGTTGAGTATAACATCCGTTGATTCTGTCTTCAATTTTCCTTCTGATGGTCCATGTTTCAGAGCCGTACAACAAAATGCTTTCTACGCAGGCTTTGAACAATCTGATTTTTGTAGTTCTTTTGAGATCAGACTTCCAGATCTTCTGCAGTTTGTTGCAGGCAACCCATGCTTGTGCTTTCCTGCATTTGAAATCCTGGGATGTGTCTAGAACGTAGGCCCCCAAGTATTTGAACTTGGAGACGTTTTCCAGCTCTACTCCTTTGATGGTCTTTACACTGGCTGAGGTGGCAATATTTATAAGAAGGCTTTTTATTTTTCCTTCATTTAAATGCAGGCCAACTGCATTTGATGCTGCCTCAACACTCTGTAACAGTAATTCCGCTTTACTGATTGATGTTGCTAGGAGAGCTATATCATCTGCGAAATCGAGATCGTGAAGACGAATTTCAGGATAGCGTCTACTCCTCCTAGGGTCCAGCAGTATACCTGTTTCATCATGGATATCTGTCAGGGCACAGCGCATTACGTAGTCAAGAATTGTGATGAAGATGAAGGGTGCCAAGGTGTCACCTTGAAGAACGCCAGCTAAAATCTTAAAAGGTTCCGTCTCCCCATCGGGCGATGTGACAATAGCCGAAGAGTTGTCATACATTAACTTTATTGCCTTGACAATGGGTCCAGGGATACCATAGGCACTGAGGATGTCAAACATGCGATCGCGGTGTACTGAGTCAAAAGCCTTAGAGAAGTCTATGAACACGGCGGCCAGTGGAAGGTTTCTTTCTTTCATTCCTTCAATTATTCTTCTCAGTGCTAGAATCTGGGAGATTGTGGATCGTTTCTCTCTAAAGCCATTTTGATTCCATCGAAGAAGAGGGTCGGCAAATGGGCGTATTCGGTTCAGTAACATACGATTGTAGACCTTAGCCCCAATACAGGAGAGGCTAATCCCTCTGTAGATACAGAGGGATATAGAAGGGTACTAAGGGTATCAGTTCCCCTTAATAAAATAACTTGCTCTCTAATGTTGTACGATATGCATTTGTCTACTTCGTAGTCCTTTTCATTTTCCATGTCACTCTATATATTCCCTCTGTATCTACTATTTCCATGTTAAAATGCGAAATTAATTGGCAAAAAGGGCTCGTCCGGGAATTGAACCCGGGAGCTCTCGCAACCAAAGCGAGAATCAAGCCACTATAGACCAACGAGCCTGTGAAACATGTGGCATACATGTTCAGATCTATGTGAAAACCATTCTATATATATATGATTGAATACAGATCTTCAGAACAAACGTGTTACCGAGATTTGGAGAGCTAGTGGCATGATTCTCGCTTAGGGTGCGAGAGGTCCCGAGGTCAATTCCCGCATGAGCCCTTGATTTGTTTTGTGTGGATCTGATAATCGACTTCTTGTATCTGGCATGAGGCTCAAACTAAGAAGACTAAAACGCCAAAGTAAGCCAGCCAGACTTGATATGACTCAAATCAGTGAACAATACGGAGTGGAAATAAAAAAACTTCTCTGTGTAATACGATCATGCGCAATAAACTGCAATTCTTTGGACACTATTGCTAGACGAGAAGGTGACAACTTAGAAAAAGTGATAACTCAAGGAGCTGTCGAAGGAACTCGTAAACGTGGCAGACCAAAACTCTGCTGGCATTAAGGAAGCAACAGGTTTATCTCTTATCTCTGCACATCGCATGTCACAAAATAGGCAACGATGGCGCTCCATAGGGTCACAAAGAATCAGCACTGATTCATAGAACGACGACGACGACTAAAGTCACATTTGTACAGAATATCGTTTTGACGCGATTTAATTTTTGTTGTTGTGAGATTAATCGACAAAAAAGGCTCGTCCGGGCATTGAACTTGGGACCTCTCGCACCCAAAGAGGGAATCATCAGAGACCCTATAACTATGGGACAAGTATCTCGGAGGCAAAGTCCCCCGTTTACTATGCTTAAATTGACGGATGATGATCTTAGAGGGGGCGCACTATCATGGTCGTAACAAACCAGACGACCTAAGACACGGTGGATTTTATCGGCTCAAAACATGATTTGTGGCACAGAAATAGTACATCAATGGTAAAAAAAAACTGATTGTGATTTAGAGTAAAACTTATTTGCTTTGATGATGGCAGAATTTAGTTCTTATATGACACGAAACATTCAGAATTGGTTATTTGAAATTAATTTTCAAGTGGAACAAAATACGAATTTCAAATTGTGGATGGCTTCGTCTGACAGTGACAGAGGAGGGGCGTGGCGTTATTTGCATTTTATGAATATTGTAATCAGATCAGTTGGGAAGGACGCTGGATCGCGACGATCACATGGTGTGAGGTCATGAATAGTCATGAATGAATATTCATTCGCAACGAATGGTTGACAGTTTACGCTTAGCTTCCGGATGATGAACTTATAGAGTGCGCTATACTGTGAAACAAAATCTCAACAATGGTCTGATAGGGTGTTACATCACCCTGGAATCATCCACTAGAGTGTTTAGACCAACGAGCCTGTGATACATCATGTACATTACATGTGGCAGACATGCTCAGATCTATTAAGTGAATAACATTCAAGTATGATTGGATACAAAACAAACGTGTTACCGAGATTTGTAGAGCAATTGTTTGTATGTACTGATAAAGCATGCCATATCTGGGGACCTGTAGATGAACAGCGCAATGGGATGAAACTTTATTTTGATCACTAATGTTCTTAAGACTTATACAACAATATAATTGAGTGTATTAAACAAAAATACCATTAATACAAATGCCACATTATTTATAAAGGCTCGTTGGTCTAGTGGCATCATTCTCGCTTAGGGTGCGAGAGGTCTCGAGTTCAATTCCCGGACGAGCCCTTGAATTTGATTTTTTTTAATCATTATAATCTGTTACTAAAGTCACGTTTAAATCAGACAGCCTGCCAGCAATAAAAAATATGCTCAGAAAAAATCTCAACGGCATTTTTTGTTAGAGCAATGTCAACCGTGTGGAATCATAAATATGTATGACACTGCATAGGATGTGGGGTGTTGGCAAATTCTATATATTGATTTAGGTTGACATTTTGCCCAAAAACTGTCATTTTAATTTGTTTTTCACCACAATATTGTTTTTCAGGATATTTCTATTTTAAGACATGTTATTTCATCATGACTGGTGCCAAATGAAAGATGAGGATGTCAGCTTTAATATGATACAAATATATGCGAGTATAAATAACGAATATCAGAATTGTGATTGAAAACACATCAATTTTTAGCAATTTTTGATCAAATTTCGAAATAGTTGTTTAATTAGGTATTAATTTAAGATTCAAAATAAAACAGCATCTGTCCCATATGTTCTGAAAAACTGCTGATATAACATTTAAATAATATAGAGGAAAAACAAAAAATGCTTTGATAATCCAAATTGTATTTTATAGCAATTTTATTCTACAAAGCAACAGAGCAAGAATGCCCTTTATTTCAAGGTGTTATACATACCTATATAGGATATAAACAAGCACATTATAGGGGACTGGTTTAATGAACTCGCACAGGACTTGAGTGAATTACCGTGCATGACTGCACCTATTATGGTATAATGTCCAGCTGACGCGGTAAATTCAAATGCGTGTTCCCTGGGTTGCATGCCTGGTGAATCATTTGTTTACATACAGATAAAGCTAAGAGTATGTACAACTATTATAGTCGAGTACCAACCCATGTGAGGACCCGTATTAAAACACGTTTAAAAAAGTATAGAAGTTACAGTCAATCTGAGGATTTTTTTTTTACCATACATATAGGGACATTTGTATGGTATGTGTATTGACGTCTAATGGAGGACATGTATGGTCATTACACCCTTAGGGGTAAGGACCCAACTTCTATACGTTTTTATGCAGGAAAAAAGAGAGAACTTCAAAAAAAGGTCCTCACATTTTTTTGTCCTCACATTGCCGGCTGGTAGGGACAAAGGTCCTCGGATTGGCGGGTTCACCATTACAAAGTGTATACACACTGATTAAATACAGAAATGAGGATCTGCGTATTATATACGCAGATGAGGTTACTCTATCAAATTGATCATATAAATATTCATCACTAAACTTGACTTTATTTGGAATATAGGGTGTTGTCATTGTCATTTATGTCAATTGCGGGGCATCGTTAGTCGGTTTCACTGTAAAACGGTGATTTCGACTCGTTTAAGATCATAATTATTGTTTTTTGTCAAAGATTCCAGTTTTCAATGATTGGTGTCAAATGGAAGGTGATGTCCGCTTTTATATGATACCCATATAAACGAAATATAAACCAGGATTAAAAATGAAGTGAAAACAAGTTTTAGATTCAAATTAAAATAGCATTTGTTCCATATTTTCTACAAATAACTGATATTACACCTAAATTATATATCCATTGTGTTATTAATAATTATTAATGATTTTATAATATTTACACACTTAAATGTTGATGCCGAAAACCTATATTTTTAGCATTTTAACTACAGTAAAAAAAAATTATTATGCTAATTGAAATGTATTTATTAGATTCCAAACAGAAATAGCATTTGTTCCACATTTTCACATTTTCTACAAAACGGCTGAAATTACATCTGAATTATATAGAAAAAAGTTAGGCCTACTTCAATTTGTAGTTAAGGCGACGAAAAAACCCTGTGCTACGGGCAAACGGACCTCTCAGGTAGGGTAGGTCGGTCAGGTTTTTTCTTACGGGCCGAATAAGGAATATTAGAGCGGAGTGTATATACTGTCGAGACAGAAAATGTTAAGGGGGGGGGGGGGGGGGGGGGGGGTTGACATGGTGTCCCGAAACTGAGAAAAAAAATCGAGCTCCAGTACTGTTTATTTTGTTTAATTTCAGCTGTTTTCACAACATTTCATACAAATTTTAAAATTTCAACCACAAATAAAATGGGTCGGTCGTCGGGCGATGATATCGGTTTGACACCAGTCCTAATTAAATAAAAGTTTATATATAAAAGCGATATTCTTCAAAGCAATATTCCGATCTAAAACTAGTAGAAATGACAGTTATGTGATGCTGCACTAAGACCATGAGAAAAACACCTTGTTCTACGACCGCCCCGACGACCGACCATTGTATAATAGTTAATACCATACGAATATATGATTTAAAAATTCAGTGCAAATCAAGGTCAGTAGCGTAGCCAGGCGAGGGCAAGGGGGGGGGGGGGGGGGGGGGGGGGGGGGGGGGGGGGGGGTGGGGGCAGAGTGTCCCCCTGAAAAAATCGGGAAGGCAAAGGAAAATCGGGAAGGCAAAGGAAGGGAATGAAAGGGAGAAGAGGAGATAAAAAGGGAAGGAAAGGGAAAAGGGAAAGAAAACGGACAGAAAGGCGAAAGGAAGACAGGCAAACTTTGGCTCACATGTGAAAAACTATCAACCCTTCATGGATTGGATGATGAGATATTTTTTGTAGGGTAGGGTCTGGAAAGACGGTATGTTTGTTAGGCCAACTAAAAAAGGTTTTGTTTGCCCAAACAAGGGGAAAGTGGGTATCGCCCTTTAACTTTAAAAGATCTTACACTTTACGATTTATGATCAAAAATGAAAATCTGCTTCCAGAGTAAAATCAAGGATAGCGGGCGTTCACTCGGAAAAAAATCGCATAATATTAACTGCAGACAGCTTCTCCTCACTTTCCCCCCTTAGGCTATACTACATATTTCAATCTACACAGGAATTAAAGTTATTGTCTTAGGGATCATAATTATGCAATAACAAAATTGGGATTTACCTGTTGTTATGTTATGCAATTCTCTTAGCACGTGTTTCCTGCCAATCACAGAAAATATTAACTGAGTCAATTGACTCATTTTGATGAGTCTTATGTTTGCCCGTGTACTGAGACACTTCAACGATTTACTGAGTCAAATGACTCGACACTAATGAGTCAATTGACTCAGCACTAATGAGTCAATTGATTCAATAATGCTTTAAATGAGTCATATGATGCACCAGCAGTCAGTCAAATGACTCATTAATGCTTTAAATGAGTTATATGATGCACTAGTAATGAGTCAGGGGGTGACTTGCTAGGTTACGAACACATTTTCAAACGCGAATTACTCAAAATGCGACGAATTATATGACATATGCAGTGGCGTAGGTAGGTTCTTCATATTGGTGTGGGGGGGGGGGGCGAGAAATGTAAATGAACCGACAAGATGAGTCTGAGTGAAGTAATGCGCGCATAGCGCACGATTTTTTTGAGTTTACACCTATTTTTGGCACGATTGAGGTAACTTTTTGGCTCGGCTCTAAAGCTTGTACCAAAGAATCATCAGTGTACTTTTGACCATCATAATTACATGATTCCTCTGGTCAAATGAACCGACAGGGCCAATCACTGACACGACGTCAATATTGGGGGGTGGGCCGGGGGGCGACATTATTGCCTTTTATTTGGTACCAGTCATGCAGTAGGCCTATGCAGTAGAGAAAAGGCCTATCCTTCATGCAATATTTCAACACAAATTAAGAAGAAAAAATGGTTTTGGAACAAATTGACCATTACAAGAAATTCTAGCTTTCTCAGACATGTACAGGGTATCTCAGATTGGGCTATTCCAGATAATAATGACACCCCCCCCCCCCATAGAGGATATCGGGATTCCAGACTTTTTCCCCACCAATTTTCCAATGGAATTCCATACCTTTTGGCACATGTTCTTGGAATTCTAGACTTTTTCACAATTTAGACCGCCCCCCCCCCCCTCCTTTAGAGTACATCGGAATTCCAGACTTTTTTCCCACCAATTCCATACTTTTTTGAAGTTTGATCTGGAATTCCATACTTTTTTGAAGTTTGATCTTGAATTCCATACTTTTTGAAGTTTGATCTGGAATTCCATATACTTTTCATAAGAGGGAGTCATGGAATTCCGGACTAAAAAGAAATTGTCCTCTATAGGGGAGGGGTCATTATTATCTGGACTAGCCCATTGATCTATACCGAGGTAATACAATTTTTGGTATAAACTTTATTGATATTTTCCAAAATGTTTTCCTATATATCTTGCTCCAGCTTTCTTAGGAATTCTTAAGATTTTGAAACTCGGACATTTTGGATAAAAAAACAGACTTTTTGGTAACGATAATAGATTTCAAGTTTTTGTCAAAATGATCCAATTATTGCACCCTCTTCTTATTTGAATTAGCTTTTTGATAACAATCGATTGTTGAGTGCATAGAAACAAAGCTTTGATAATTTGTTAAGCGTGAGTGGTTTTAACCTTCCTTTCCTATGAGGTGTGGGTTCATTGTTTGAAATGCTGGTAGTGCTAGGGAGAATTATATAGCTGTAAAGATGAATTATGTGAGCCAAAATATAAAAATACGTTTTTCATTAATTTTAGATTATGTATTGCCACAGTGGAACAAAAGAGATATTTCAATGAAATTAACAGAATAAGTAGGAAACATTTCCACCATCATATCGCAAGTGTTTAAATTTGAAACACTATTTGTTTTATATTTATATATATCTTTGAAACCCGGTATGGATCATTTCGATACACTCTGTATTATTCACATTGGCTAAATGTTATACTAGCAATTCAAGATTTAGTTAAAATTGTAAAACACTTTAGAGTATTTTACTTTTATTAAAATGTTGTTAAATATTATCTATATTCGGTCATTTAGCAGGCCCCATTTCCTGCTGGTTTCAGGTTTTAATTATTATATGTAGGCTTGTGCAATTTGTGTTGTTTGTTTTAAATCTTTTAATATATTTATAGATGTTGTTGTTGTCTTTCCTGTATGGGATGGATCCGTCCATCCCGTATCCTGGAATTTCTGTATGGTCTTTTAATTGTTGAATAAAGATAGATTGAGTAAAATTCATATAAAAGCTGACATGTAAAACGAGCTTTTTTGAATTTGAGTCCAAAAATGCTAAATAGTGATGTTTTCACCCATGTTGTGTTATTATTGATTTATATTCGCTTATACTGGTAACATATACTAGCTGATACCATCACCTTTCATTTGACACCAGTAATGATGTAATCGGATCATTAATGATGGATATATCCTTAAAAACAGTATTTGGATGAAAAACGTGTAAACATAACTGTTTAGGGGAAAAATTGCCATAGCGATGAATTGGGATAAACAAGCAACTCTGTTTCTTCTTTAAATTATTTATGTATACTAGGAGCAGTTTTGTAATAAATTTGGGAAACTTGTGGTTTTATTTTTAATCTCAAAATAGCATTTAACCAATTACATTTTTTTTAATTTAGCCCAAAAATGCTAAAAATTCATATTTTTTCACTCGTTGTTTTATTATTCTTGATTTATATTCGTTTATATTGATATCATATAAAAGCTGATATTGTCACCTTTTATTTGACACCAGTCATGACGAAATCGGACCTTTAATAATGGAAATATTTTTAAAAGCAATAATTTGGTCGAAAACGTGTAAAAATCACGGTTTTTGGGCAAAATTACACACTTAACTTCAATTTGAAATTTGCCAACACCCCATACCATGTGAGGTACATCCTGGTGATTTTATTACACATGGTTGGAATTGCTCTAACAAAAAATGCCGTTGAGATTTTTTCTGAGCATATTTTTTATTGCTGGCAGGCTGTCTGAATACAGATTTTTGTTTTTGCGAGGGTTGCTATTATGAAGTAAAATGTGAGAATAATTAACAAAAAAGGGCTCGTCCGGGAATTGAACTCGGGACCTCTCGCACCCAAAGCGAGAATCATGCCACTAGACCAACGAGCCTTTGATAAATGTGGCAGACATCTTTAGATCTAAGTGAATACCATTCTATTATGATTGGATACAGAGCTTCAAAACAAAAGTGTTACCGAGATTAGATTTGTAGAGCATGCCATGCACTTATAAAACTCGCCCATTGCTTGTGTGTTGGATTTCGATAACGACAGGAGCATGCGCAGATGCGATTTTTGTGTAAGTGGTCTGTGATTTTGTCAATATTATATTTTTACTGTGATTTGTCGATCTGCATTAAATGCAAAAAGAAACAACGCCCCCAGCTGGCCTCGAACCACCAACCTTTCGGTTAACAGCCGAACGCGCTTACCAATTGCGCCACGGATACGGTTACTTACTAGGCTGTTTTGGTTTGTCATGTTCACCCGTACACTTCCCCGTACACTCCCTTGCAAAGCCGGGCATCGTTTTTTCTCAAATGTTGCCTGCATATTGTAGTTGCTGTCTACTTAAATACATGTGCTGTCAGTTGAACTTGGAACCAACGTTTAATTTGAACTGTCTATTTTCAATAAAAAATACTCCAATACGGGAAAAAATTCACAAAAGCTCACAGACAACAAATAAGCACATCATTTTACTCGACCTAGAATTTCAACCCTACAATTTTGGCGTTACGAAAATATCGATGATGTGAGTGACGTCATTTAAGGCTGGTGTCGACCCTGTTTGGCGCCAAATTATCAATCACTGTAACTTTTAAATTATAAATGTGATGTACATAAAAGTATACATTTTTTGTAATGAAATGAGTCAGAGAATCCATTTTTGGTATCAAATTTTACTAAAATTAGTGTTTTTTACATTTTTGCCCAAAAATCACCTTTTTGGCATCAACATTTTTCAGACAACCTAACAATATCAGTTTTTGATTAAAAATTCCAAAATTTCACCAAAATCATCTGAAGGCAATTATCTAGGAGCGATTTTTTTTTTTGGGCTTAAAATTTGTTTGTTTTGAAAATATTGACCAAAAAGTGCAAAAAATGAGATTTTTGAGATAAAAAACATTTTGTTGGCACTTTTTGGTCAATATTTTCAAAACAAACAAATTTTAAGCCCCCAAAAAAATTCGCTCCTAGATAATTGACTTTAGATGATTTTGGTGAAATTTTTGTGTTCCCGAGATTTGTAGAGCAATTGCTTGTATGTACAGATAAACCATGCTATATACAATGATATATGGGGACGGGAAGATGAATAGCGAAATGGGATGAAACATTATTTTGATCACTAATGTTGTAAAGACTAATACAACAATACAATTGAGTATTAAACAAAAATACTATTTATACAAATGCCACATTATAATAAAGGCTCGTTGGTCTAGTGGCATGATTCTCGCTTAGGGTGCGAGAGGTCCCGAGTTCAATTCCCGGACGAGCCCTTGATTTTTTTTTTAATCATTATAATCTGTCACATTTGTACAGAATATCTTTTGACGCGATTAAAATTTGTTGTTGTTATTATGAACACAAGTAAAATGTGAGGTTAATCGACAAAAAAGGGCTCGTCCGGGAATTGAACTCGGGACCTCTCGCACCCAAAGCGAGAATCATGCCACTAGACCAACGAGCCTTTGATAAATGTGGCAGACATCTTCAGATCTAAGTAAATACCATTCTATTATGATTGGATACAAATCTCCAAATCGAAAGCGTTACCGAAATTTGTAGAGAAATTGTTTGTATGTACTGATAAGCATGCCATATCTGGGGGCCGGAAGATAAACAGCGCAATGGGATGAAACATTATTTTGATCACTTATGTTGTAAATACTCATACAACAATACAATTGAGTATACTAAACAAAAATACCATTTATAAAAATGCCACATTATATAAAGGCTCGTTGGTCTAGTGGCATGATTCTCGCTTAGGGTGCGAGAGGTCCCGAGTTCAATTCCCGGACGAGCCCTTGAATATGTTTTTTAATCATTATAATCTGTTACTAAAGTCACATTTGTACAGAATATTTTTTTTTAACGAGGGTTGATTTGTTGTTGCTATTATGAAGTAAAATGTGAGAATAATTGACAAAAAAGGGCTCGTCCGGGAATTGAACTCGGGACCTCTCGCACCCAAAGCGAGAATCATGCCACTAGACCAACGAGCCTGTGATAAATGTGTCAGACATCTTCAGATCTAAGTGAATACCATTCTATTATGATTGGATACAAATCTCCAAATCGAAAGCGTTACCGAGATTTGTAGAGAAATTGATAAGCATGCCATATCTGGGGACCGGAAGATAAACAGCGCAATGGGATGAAACATTATGTTGATCACTAATGTTGTAAAGACTCATACAACAATACAATTGAGTATACTAAACAAAAATACAATTTATAAAAATGCCACATTATATAAAGGCTCGTTGGTCTAGTGGCATGATTCTCGCTTAGGGTGCGAGAGGTCCCGAGTTCAATTCCCGGACGAGCCCTTGAATATGTTTTTTAATCATTATAATCTGTTACTATAGTCACATTTGTACAGAATATCTTTTTTTACGAGGGTTGATTTGTTGTTGCTATTATGAAGTAAAATGTGAGAATAATTGACAAAAAAGGGCTCGTCCGGGAATTGAACTCGGGACCTCTCGCACCCAAAGCGAGAATCATGCCACTAGACCAACGAGCCTGTGATAAATGTGTCAGACATCTTCAGATCTAAGTAAATACCATTCTATTATGATTGGATACAAATCTTCAAATCGAAAGTGTTACCGAGATTTGTAGAGAAATTGTTTGTATGTACTGATAAGCATGCCATATCTGGGGGCCGGAAGATAAACAGCGCAATGGGATGAAACATTATTTTGATCACTGATGTTGTAAAGACTCATACAACAATACAATTGAGTATACTAAACAAAAATACCATTTATAAAAATGCCACATTATATAAAGGCTCGTTGGTCTAGTGGCATGATTCTCGCTTAGGGTGCGAGAGGTCCCGAGTTCAATTCCCGGACGAGCCCTTGAATATGTTTTTTAATCATTTATAATCTGTTACTAAAGTCACATTTGTACAGAATATCTTTTTTTTAACGAGGGTTGATTTGTTGTTGCTATTATGAAGTAAAATGTGAGAATAATTGACAAAAAAGGGCTCGTCCGGGAATTGAACTCGGGACCTCTCGCACCCAAAGCGAGAATCATGCCACTAGACCAACGAGCCTGTGATAAATGTGTCAGACATCTTCAGATCTAAGTGAATACCATTCTATTATGATTGGATACAAATCTTCAAATCGAAAGTGTTACCGAGATTTGTAGAGAAATTGTTTGTATGTACTGATAAGCATGCCATATCTGGGGACCGGAAGATAAACAGCGCAATGGGATGAAACATTATTTTGATCACTAATGTTGTAAAGACTCATATAACAATACAATTGAGTATACTAAACAAAAATACCATTTATAAAAATGCCACATTTATATATAAAGACTCGTTGGTCTAGTGGCATGATTCTCGCTTATAATAATAATAATAATAATAAAATAATAAAAATAAAAGGGTATTTATAATGCGCCTCACGTTGTGAACACAACCCCGAGGCGCATAACATAGGCCTACATGTATGAAAAAATATAAGAACATAGGGTGCGAGAGGTCCCGAGTTCAATTCCCGGACGAGCCCTTGAATATGTTTTTTTAATCATTATAATCTGTTACTTGTCTCCGTTCCCACCTTCTTTTTTACTTGCACCTATTGGCTATGACGTCAAATCAGCACCACATCCTAGTTTAGCTCCCACTAGAGCTGCTATAAGGATTATTCACTTCAAGCTTCAAGCTTCAAGTTACTAAAGTCACATTTGTACAGAAGATCTTTTTTTACGAGGGTTGATTTTTTGTTGCTATAAGTAAAATGTGAGAATAATTGAGGACCCTAGATCTAAAAGGGGGTTAAGTCACAATCTTGTGAAATTGTAGTTAGTATCATTTTCTGCTACAAGGAGGATCTCTGCACCCTCTGTTCAAATTTTATAGTTAAGTCATGTGGTAAAGCATGTGTAAGAGTCCATGGGAGGTACAACCCGAGTGGGTCAAGTCCACACATGGACATAACCACCTTCTTGCATTGAAACTACATGGACATGACCACTTTCTTGCATTGAAACTACATGGACATGACCACTTTCTTGCATTGAAACTACATGGACATGACCACTTTCTTGCATTGAAACTACATATTCCCAGATGGCGTCCTGTATTAAGACATCAGACGAAACCTCTGCTAAACCCAGGCGAATATCACAAGAATCAGTCATTAAAAAGTCCCAAATAGGTAAGTAAGCTATCTCTAAAGAAAGATTATTGTTTCAAGACAAGTTTTCATTGTGACTAGGATATTTTAAAGGCATTATAAATTCTGGACTTGACTCCCTTTTAGTATTAACACTATTTATAAGAGACTACATGTACATGTAAACTGCGCCAATAAAGTATCTAAACACTTACAAATGGTCAGATTATCGGAACCTGAAATAGTATGTAAAACAATAATTAATTAATTCGATTCAGTTATCTTCTGCGCATTTTGACACCTCTTTTAAGGTCGAATTTCAAGGTTGCAAAAGCTCCTATTCACCCCAATTCCAGAAGGGAAATCACACAAGCATCACACACAGACCAAACCAAGACAAAATACACCAATTTGATTTATGCCTCCCATCTCTGACCCTTTTGTTTTGTTATTGACAATTAATATGCCTCCCATCTCTGACCCTTTTGTTTTATTATTGACAAATAATGCTGATGTTCATTGCAATCGATTTATCCAACACGCGACAAACAAATCATTTATAAAAGCCGGGCAAAATTAATGCTGATCTTATTCGTCACAGTACAACGCTTTTGCTTTGCGAGAATAGGGGCTTTGGCAACTTTGAAATTCGACCACTCAAGTGCTCATAAACCCGCCAAACAACATCGTAGCGCAACAAAAGAGGTGTCAAAATATAACTGAATCGAATTAATTAATTATTTTTAACCAGTACTAAAGCTATTATTATTAAAAACTTGAAAATAAAGATAGTACTATGCTAAACATACTGTGTTAATCTAAGAAGGAGGTCAAGTCCATTTGGACTTAACCCTCTTCTTAGATTAACAGTATTTGAAAATGGCAAAAACAACTACTTTACAATTTTTTTCATAACAACAACTATTTTAAAGTTAGTCTCTGTAATGCAAGAAATAATAATGCATCCATTATGGGCACTGCATCAGGAAAAACAATGAAACCCAGTTTTTGCCATTTTTCTCAAAATGCACTCCATGTGACTTAACCCCCTTTTAGATCTAGGGTCCTCAATTGACAAAAAAGGGCTCGTCCGGGAATTGAACTCGGGACCTCTCGCACCCAAAGCGAGAATCATGCCACTAGACCAACGAGCCTGTGATAAATATGACAGACATGTTCAGATCTATCATCTATATAAGTGAATACCATTCAAGCATGATTGGATACAGAACAAAAGTGTTATCGAGATTTGTAGAGCAATTGTTTGTACGGGTGTTTGTATGTATTGATAAAGCATGCCATATCTGAAGACGAGAATGAACAAGACTCTTTGGCTGACCTGGAAGGCCTACCGATAAAGGCCAAAATAAAATTGTGTTGACCTCAGCGACCGGCCCTAAAATCGTAAAAACTAGGGTCGCATTGTTTTACATATTTAAATGTTTAAAACAAATTTAGGTTTAAATTTGATTAAAAGTGTAAAAATTTTGCAATTTCTTGCTTAAAATGAATAAGAAACCTTAAATAAAATGTTTTTTAGACTATTATATTGTCACACTAGAAAAATTAGTTAATTTGACATATGGGCCTATATACCAATTTTGTCTTGATATAAACCATACTTTTTTCGGCAATATCCTCAAATAGGTCTTACATACAGAATAAAGTACAAGGCAGCAATTGTTTTGCATTTGATTTGCATTGTAAACATGATAGCTGCTGTGTGCTTTATTCCGTATGTAAGACCTATTTGAGGATATTGCCCATTTTTCAGCCCCCCCCCCAAAAAAAAATGAAATGAAAAAAAAAAATCCGACCGACCCGATTTTAAATTTTGGGCACTTGAGGGCAACACAACTTTTTTTTGGCCTAAGGGCTCACTTTTAATTGTTACCGCTCCCATCAGACAGGTTCCCATCCTCTGATCTGGCCCTGTTTTGGGGCGGTTCTCGGATGGAAGATTTCACACCACTAAATGATTGTAGTCCTTGCCGATCACATTCGGCTTTTCCTGTGGCCCAATCATAATCATAATCATAAGTAATCAGGAAAGGTTGCCCTCAAATGATTAAATTTGGATTAATCCTGATTTTAGGACTAATTTCTATTACCACAGTGCAAAAAGAGATCTTTTCAATACATTTTGCAGGTTTGTGTGTTATTTTAACTGAAAATGTTTTGTCAACACTGCTGGTCAATTTGTGGATGATATTATGAGAGCGACACTCCAGCTGAAATCGGGGGCTTGTTTTTTCGAACTTTTAGGGTAACCTTATTATAGGCCTATATATTTTGTACTTCAATGATCACAAATGTCATGAACTTGAAGACAAACGTAAAGTTTAAAAATCTAGTCGCCTCGTAAGCGAAAAAAAAAAATTGACGTTTTGTAACACCCATTAACATATAAAAGTATAGGCGGTCTATTTAGTGGTGTGGTATCTTTAGTGACTGCGTGTTCAGTTTATATAGCGACTGTCTCTCTATTTTTAGGGATTCATTGTATTTGATTGAATTAAACTTTATAATGTAAAAGCTGAATGCAAACTGCTAATCCACAAAGATAGCCTGTGTAAGTAAATGTAATAAATATAAGAGGACCTGACGTTTCGATTCAAACAGAATCTTTATCGAAGGTAAAATGACAGAATACAACATGCACAAATATATATACGAGGGTCATTCAATAAGTTCTACCTCCTCCCTCATAACATTGCTAATATTAATGTCAACCTCATGACATTTGTCATGATTATATCTCCGAATCATAGCTACAAATGTGTAGTAAATGATAATTGGTATCTGTTTTACTTTTGTTAAGACGTGGTCAAAGCCAGAGAGAGGTTTTGGACATCGGACACAGAAAATTACCTTAAAAATATACACATGTTTTCGGGTGTTCTTTCGTATTGTATGGTTAGATATAAGAGCATGATTTAAATACTGAAAATGGAAATGAATGAATGATATATGAATATATTACAGTATTATCATGTATAGATAAGATTGTAAACAATATTAACTCTTGTAGGCTTGCAAATTAAATTACCTTGGATTTGTAGCTGAGGTTCCAAGCTACAATCGTGTGATATTTGATAAGACTAGCTCATATAATAACAAATTTATGAGGTAGGAGGTAGAACTTATTGAATGACCCTCGTAGACAGGGGAACAAAGGGCAGCAAGTCACAGAGATAATGTAACACAGTGGGGGTCAAAGTGACAGATGGATGAATAGGGGAAGGTATATCAAACTTGACAGCTGATTGATGAAGTGGATAATGTAACAAAAGGATGACATAGACAAAGGGGAGATTAAAAAGTAAAAGGCAAATGGGATATAAAAAATGGAGAGTAAAATCCATAATGGTGATAGATGACTACAAATGAATAATAAAAACGGATGGAAATGTAAAATGACTGAGGGATGGATAAAACAAAGTGGGAGAAGGTCTATGGTAACAAAAAATGGAAATGCACTGGAACGAGTAATGAAAATTAAAAAATTGAAAAATAAAATGACGAAAAAGTGGAAAAAACACACAAATGGGTAAAAAATACAAGTGATAGGTTAATCAGATACAAATGGAGGAGGTGGGTGGGTGGGTGTGGGGGTAGAGTCTAATCGTTCCCTTTTTGGATGTTTAGGCCATGGGGCTGAATAGTGAGAAGACGCTTCATCCAGAGTTTCTCTCTACTGAGACGTACCACTTCTGAACGGCTACCTAAAGATTCAATGCCCTGTAAGATCATATCAGACATAGTGTGGTTGGGAAGGTTAAAGTGGTGTCCGACAGGTGGCTTGTTGGTGTTGACCGTCGATCTGTGTCCATAGAAGCGCTTCTTCAGTGAGTTTTTGGTCTCACCAACTTACTGGACTCCACACACTCTACATGATAAGAGGTAAATGACATTGGATGTGTTACAAGTAATGTGACCCTTCGTCTTGTAGGTGGCATGGGTGGTGTGACTGGTGAAGGAATCGCCTTCCTTGATGTGTTCCCGGCAAACGACGCACCTGCTGGTCGACTCGCACTTAGAAGTGCCATGCTGCGTAGGGAGAGAATCATCAGTTAATCGGGGAATGGTAGCACGTAGCACGAATTAAACTTTGATCAGATTGCTTGTTGCCGCCGTGCACAAGAACTTTATCTCTTGGTTTGACCGCTGCCTGGATGTCTTCGTCTCTAGATTTGTTTTGTTATTTTCATGTCTTGATTTAGCCACCATCACACACGCTACGCTACCCTAACAATTTGTTACAATAAATCATTGAACAGACTCCACAACGCTTGAACTCTTTTCGCTCTCACACATGCGTAGAAGCTCCACCACAACAAAATGACGCAGCCTGATTGGTCAGAGGTCGTCAACACTTTCGCTCAGCGTTGGAGCGTTGTGGAGTGCTTTCTGGATTGGCCTACACGACTGCTCGACCAATGCGTTGCGTCGTACACACGTAGCACGTTTGCGATTATCGCGATGTGCGAAAATTAACCAACGCGCATTGCGTATACGCTTATACGCCACAGCGCAGAACTTACAACCAGCGTAACCATAGTCACTCAACTGTATGGATTGCGAAACAAACCACGCATGAACCCGGGCCTTTTCTTAAAACAAAAGGTAAGCTTTTGATAATTTTGTTCATTAAATTATTGCGGCCAATTATTGGCAAAATATACACACTAAATTTTATGGCCAATTTTATGAGCTAAACGCTTATTATCAGTCGTTGAATTTGACAAAATATGAACATTTTGTTATTGTTTTTCTTGCAACGGATTGTAAACTGTAGTAACACGTTGTGAGTTTTGACATTTTTAATCACGATTTTAGCGTTCAAAATGAACTTTTACTCGGGCTTTTACTCCATACAAATCTTGGCGAAATTGTTGGTTTTGCATGGAATTATTTTAAACTTATTGTTATAGGCCTACCCCGCAATGTATTTGGCTGAAAATTTCACAGATTAACCTTAAAACTTGTTTTTTTTTAAAACCAAGATGGCGACCTGCGTTGTTTTCATGCACGATTTATCGCTTTTATTTCACTATTTTGACATAAATCCTGACAAAATATGAACATTTTCTTATTATTTTCTTGCAACGAATTGTAAACTGCATCCAATCATGTGAGATTTTAGATTTGTAATCACGTTTTTAGCGTTCAAAATGAACTTTTACTGCATACAAATTGTTGTTTTTCATGGAACATTTTAAAGCTTGTTGTTTTACCCCGTAATTTCCCTCAATACTCAAAGCCCTGCCCTCTTTCCATAAATTAAACCTTGTACCATAGAGGGTTGGGGAGCTTTTTAAGCTTGTTAAAATTGTTTTGATGCTTTTAGGGAGCGTTCATAAATACTTTGGTGGGAGTGGGTGGGCAAATTGGCATCCCGGGCATTAAAAAAAATGATCCTCCCTTCGAGAAAGTCTTATTTTTATTGATCCCCCTTTCAGGGTCTGAAATTAATTTTGATCCCCCCCTCCCCCATATGCCAAACCACACTTCTGCTACATTTGAAGGTTTGGTGGGGTAATAACGGATTATGACTGAGTTGTTTTGAATATCTTAACTTCCATCAGCCTTTAAACATAGGCGTAGCCAGAAGGCTTGTTGCCCGGGGGGGGGGGGGGGGGGGGGGGGGGGGGGGGGGGCACAGCACTGAGCAAATCAGCGTAGGGTCCAGGGCCCTGCTTAAGGGCCCTATTGGCATCAAGGGGACAATGCCAGGCGGGGTTAAGGGAGCAGCGGCCCCTTAGAGCTGTAGGTTTTCTGACCTGATATCTTAACAGGCGCGCGCAGCGCAAGACAAATTTGCTACTTTTAGACTGTGGACTTATACCTAGGTGCGAGTCTACATGCATAACAGTTGCGTTGATGTTGCGTTCTCATTGTGCGACTAAAATACATCAAAATACCGATGTGGTATCGAGTCCACTTACCCGGATGTTACTTGTTTACAAGTTTAAGCGAGTGCGCCGTGCGTACTTACTGCGTAAATACCACGCGTGCATGACATTTGGCCGTGTGAAATTGCATTTTGAAGCGCGCGGCCAGAGTATTTATGAACGCTCCCTTAGAATGATAATAAAGTTACTTTTAATCCCTATATAGCTCAGGTGTCCTCTCCTACACTAATGCCAAAGAAAGAACAAAAACCCTGGTCTGGATATGCTTATATAAATAGACTACATATCCATTTGTAACAGAGAAGCTGCGTAATACATTGCTTGCTTGCTTATGGCGACTCAAAAGGTTGGACTTTTGTGATGACTTTCCACATTGCTCTATCATTCATGCAATGTTTTGTCGACTAAAGCCGGTGTCCTCTGTAAGAGAATCCTGATGTAGTCTTTTCTGAATCATATTTTGAACTATTCTTTTTGAGGTTTAAAAAATAATGTTTAAAATATCTGAAGTAGGTTTAGACAGAGAATAAAGGTTTTTTTTAGACCGTGCTCGTGTTATATTGTCTGACATAAAGGCGGGCGATAGTATTATTATAAGTGGAACAACGACGCCGCAGGCGAAGTTATTCTACGCAAAAAATAATAATACATGCTTTGAACAATTATGAATGACCAAAACAACAGCCGATGATTTCAAAACAAATCAAATTCACGAAAACAAATTCAAAACAAATTCACGAAAAGAGTTGTTAAGCAGTCATTATTCTCATTCGTTACTGAAAAAGATGTATATTTATCCAAATCGTTGATTTGTATCGATATAATCGCACTAATAATTAATTAGTATTCTGTTTATTTTGTCCACACCTTCTTAGTTATTGAACAGTCCAAGTCGGGTCATCCACTCATTAACATTTTTATCATTCAACCAATCAGAAATAATGATAACTAATGTATTTTACACTCTCCATTCCCTCTCTCATTCTCTTTCTGGTCTCATTTTAGATTCCATTTTGCCGAAAGTGGAGATTGAATTATGACGAGCTATCTACCGGGCGTCGTCATCTGTTTCGTGGTCCTATACTTGTCTGTACAGAGTAGCTGGGCGGATCATGGAAGTGATAATATTTGTAAGGGCTATAATCTTAGAAATTTATCATGGTCGGTATGTAACTAACCATCCCATTCTAAAGCGCGTCCACATTAGGAAAGTGCAATACACGTGTGTGGATAATACTGGATTCAAATAGCGCGCTCACTCAAATGAAAGGTCTACAAATTGATAGATGACTTTGATTTGTGAATTCCAATTACATTGTCAGAAGGTTGTGGGTTCGAGTCCCGCTGTGGTCAACATGTTGTGTTCTTGAATAAGGCGCTTTACCGCAATTACTTCTCTCCACCCAGGTATAATTAGATAGGTAGCTGTTTTGGGGGATAATCACGATTAAGTGTCTGATAGGAATACGCGCCATTATCACAAATTCCGTAAGGTAGGCAGCAATAACCTATAAGGCGAACTGATTCTGATGTATCCTATACTGAGCAGCGGAATAAATGAGAAGCGCTTTGAGCACAATTAATTTGATAAAGCGCTATATAAAAACTAATATTTTTAAAATGTATTTGCGAGTTTTACGAGCCTTCTTATATTTTGACATTTCAGTTTGTTCTGAGCCCCTCGGTATGGAAAGTGGAGTAATACTAGATAATCAGATTACCGCTTCAACTGAGTGGGATTGGTCAGTGTCTCCAACGCACGGTCGATTAAACGGTGAACCAAGCTGGAGTTCACGTCTTTTGGATGTCCACCAATGGATTCGAGTTGATTTTGGATACATAAGAAAGGTATCCGGGATAATATTGCAAGGAAGAAGAACTGGTTCTCCGCAGTTGGTAACTAAGTACCAGGTTACGACTAGCATTGATGGTGATACATGGACATTTGTGAAGGATAACCAGCGGAATGATGCGGTAATATCAAGCTGTATATAGGCATTATGAACACATTATTTGATAGCAAAGTGCCCTTTTTGTGTGTACAATTCTGTACAAAGAGCTCTGATGACGGGCCAATTGGTTTTAATACTGCAACTCACAGAGAACATGCATCTTTTATAATAAATATTTGTCGAAAAAGCTGCTTCATATGTTGCATTGCAAAAATGTAATCTTTATAAATAGGCTACTTCATGCATCATAACTGAGGAAATGTAACATCAACCCTCGTCCTCCTAAGGGGTGTGGTGGTGGGGTGGGGGTTGTAAAGACCGGTATACGCGGTTTATCTATCGTTTGATCAGTTCCAAAATTGGCGAAGCCTTCTTACCATGCTTACAGCAGAAATTTTTAACTGATTAAACTATAGGCCTAGTCAAAACGTTGTTATATCTCCAATACTCCCACTTTTTTTTCTCATCCCCAAGTTTCAGTTGGGATAAGTTTCATTTCATTAATATAGATATGATTTATGATAGCGCGTCATTTTTACCAATATTTTTTCCTCGGTTGTATTAAAACGAGGTATAATATTGGCGGCTGACAATTTTATTTATATTTATTCTTATCGCTTTATAGATATTTGATGGCAACACATCTAACGAAGATAGAGACACATCGGTAACCAGTACGTTTAATTTACCGGTATTGGCAGCCGTCATCAGAATACAGCCTACAGAATGGTACGGACACATTAGTTTGAGGTTTGAAGTTCTTGGTTGTGGTAAGTTAACAATTTGACATTACTTAAAAACGATATAAATTTACGATAGGCCTACAATTCAAAACTAGGCGTTGTTTTTTCATCCTGCATGTCATATATACAAACACAAATATTCATACGCAGGCCTACAACAGCAAACCTATAATTTAAACAGGCGCGTGTTCAGGGGGATGCTTTGGGAGATTCCTCAGAAGAAAATGGACCCCCTCAAACTTAGCAAAATGTAGGGCCGATTTAAAGGTGTCATTGTTTTTTACCCTTTAGAAACATTATATGAGAGACCTCCCTTGGTTTTACAAAAGGGAGGGAAGGCGGGAGGGGAGGAAGAAGGGAGCTTATATTAGTGTCTCTCATATCTCTCTGAGTCTCTGAACCATGTTAGTGTTTTATAACAATGTAAATATTTATAGCAAGTATAGAGTAATCTAGGTCATTCAGACCGGCTAAAACCCAACAGCTCCACCCCTGAACCCCCGCCAACGGCATTCGCATTCCCATACCCCCTAATTTGCGTATCCAAGGGGGGGGGGGGGGGGGGGGTGTTATTGTAGACATGCCACCCACATTGGCAAAAGAGTTAAAAAAAGGAAGAAAATTCAACCATCAGGGGTGCAAAAGGTTAGCCTAATAGTGTACGGTGTTTCGTTGGATTCTCAATGAATTTGCACCATATACATGTACAATGAAGGATATTAATTTTTTACTTTCCTAATCTAAGATTTATTTGACACACTTGAGCTTAAAAGTAGTTTCAGGCATCTTTCTTCTCCAGGATCGGCCCTTATCATGGGCGTAGACAGGATGCTTTTTACCCGGGTGGTACGGATTTGGCGTGGGGTCCATGGCTCGCCTAAGGGCCCCGGTAGGGTCCAGGGGCGTAGCAACCGCGGGGGGGGGGGGGGGGGGGGGGGCGATTTTTTTAAAAACTAATCAACATTTGAATCATGATTTGTAAAATCAGTTGACTTTTTAAAGTGAATTTTGATTTATTCCGTATTAAAACGAAATAAATACATTTTACAAATGTTGATTAGTAAAAATAAAAATCGCACGTGGGGGTTAAGGGGCCAGTGCCCCTTTGAAGCTGTAGGTTTTCAGCCATTTTGAAGGCCCTGCCTGTTCCGGCAGCCAATCCGCAGTTTCAAACATAAAACACACGTAGAGACACAAGTTGGACGAAGATAGTCAGTGTTTATAGTTCTAGCACAGAAGTCTGGTTTATTCACACTAAGTTCATAATACGCAAATAATGGGTTCGCAGTCGCAGAGTCCCCGCAGAGTCGCAATCGCATTTAGTATGAAATATTCCAATAACTCCGTAAAACTGTAATTAAACCGCAAAACAAAGAACACAATTAGCATGAGTAATACTTCATGAAAACAAGGCATAACAATTTACCTTTAAACAACTATAACGTTACCACAATCTAATGTCCTTAAGGTCAATGACCTTGATCACCTGAAAGGGTCACCTTGTAACATCAGGAGGGACTGAATACAAATAATACATTAATCTGGTCTTACCAGGATCGGTTACCATGGTTACAGCGCTACAAACACACATAATTATTCATCAAGAGTTTACCATATTTCAACGCTATATACACAGTTAACATTGTTCATCTTATTACTACACATCACCAACTTTACTTGTCATCAATGCCCATAGGTTTCCTTGGCTAACTATACGTGAATCATAAACCAACACTTGTCACTTACCACCTTGGGTCTTCTCCAGAACTTGTTTTCAAGTTTAATACTCAGAGGACTGTCTCACATGTTTTGTAGGCTGACAGAGTACGCAAGCATCGTGGCTTCCTAAACACAAATAAAACAACCAAATATGGTCTCAGCAAATAGTTTTATGAACCATATAATTTGATTGCCAGTACACAATAGTTTTCATCCTTTTAACAGTTCCATGATATAAACAAAGTAATAATCCCTGAAGTTCCTTATTCAGTTAAATATTATTCCGTTGGCATTGCTTTCTACCAAAGTAAACATCATAAATCCTCATTTATCAAACAATAATGCAGTTTCCATACACCAAATACAATTATCAAGTGGTTAAGCTTAACTCAGTTTCAACTCTGTACTTTCCATTACATTTTACAGACACGATTTGACATCCCAAGAATCTATGAACCACGTAAATAAGTGTCTCTAAATGTCCTCTACAATGCTTCATCCACTTATTATTAATCTACAAAGTTTAAACGTGATATTACTACAATAAACTAACCATTTCTTTCAATGCGAATTACGCATTTTATGACACGGACGCTGACATCCGATTGTGTGTTGTCAAGTGCGCGCGGAAGTTTTGCTTTTAATAGGAGCACCGTTGGCGACTGTTACACTGCCCCCCCCAAATTACACCATTGTAATTTCCTCCGCATCAGTAACTTCTGGATTCTCTAGAAGTAGTACCAGCTTGTGAACTGGTCGTTCCAAGTACGATGGACCAGCTACTCGCTTGCCTTTGGCATCCAAGCCTTTATCACCAACAACCAACTTGACCTTCCGTACCAAGCCATCCTCGTCAGCATAGGCTACATCAACTCTAGCCAGACGCCATTGGTTGCGTGGCATGTCTTCATCTTTGATGATTACAATGTCCCCTGGCTGGATGTTCCTTCTAGGTAAGTTCCACTTAGGCCGTGGCTGAAGGTTTTGGAGATACTCCTTTCGCCAGCGTGACCAAAACTCATTTGCTATGTGCTGAATTCGGCGCCATCGCTTCTTTGAGTACACATCAGTTGTCTGGAAAACGCCAGGTGGAGGTAAGACCACATGTGATTTCATCGTCAGTAGATTGTTGGGGGTTAACGGAGCCAAAGATGTGGGATCACCAAGGTTGTCCACCGTTAATGGCCGAGAGTTTACGATCGCAGCCGCCTCGCACATGAAAGTTCTCAATGATTCGTCGTCCAACTGGGTACCAACTTTGCACATCAAGGAGGCCAGCACGCTACGTATGGTACGAATTTGGCGTTCCCATACGCCACCCATGTGACTGGCTGAAGGTACATTAAACTTGAATTCTATATAGTCACAGTTTTGTTTCAGCAGGAAGGCGTTAACAGCAGCGTGGTGCATCTGACTTAAGGCTTGTTTCAGCTCTGCCTCCGCGCTCCAATAAAATTGGTTCCCCTATCCGATCTCAGCTGGCGAATAGGACCTCTTACTGCTATAAATCTCCGCAGAGCGTTAATGAAAGAGTCAGTTGTGAGTGCATTAGCTGTCTCTATGTGAACAGCCCGAGATGCCAAACACGTGAACAGGACTCCATATCTCTTAAGCTCACTTCTACCTTGCTTGATGTACCACGGTCCGAAGTAATCAACTGCACAGTAGGTAAACGGTGGTGCAGGCTCCAGTCGGTCAACCGGTAGGTCAGCCATCTTCTGTCCTTCACGTCGACCACGTAGTCTTCTGCACTTCACACATTTGGCAATGATCTTAGTGACTGCAGAGCTGCAACCAATCACCCAATAAGGCCTAAAAAAAAAAAGGTTTGTTTGCCCAAACAAGAGTTGAAAAAAGTGGGTCGGTAGGTCGATTACCTTTTTTTTCTTTTTTTTTTGGCTTTAGACAAATTTAGTGAATGAAAAATACTATACAATTTGATTTTAATACACTTTAATGTTCTTTAAAACCCTAACCATCCTACACTACGATTCACTTAATCACTACAGCAAAAAAACAATGTCCACGCGCATGCCACAGCATTCGATTCGATGACATCATCAACCAAGCTGATGTGTGTACAAAATCGCTGCCCGGGTGAGCGTTGGCAGGTTAGCCGAGTGTTTAGGGACGCAGCGTGGTGATCGGAGGGTCTGGAGGTCGAATCCCAGGGATTTCGCGGCGATTATTTGGTTAATAAATTCATACTTTGTCCCCCTCTCCCGGTTTCCACACCGTAAAAACATAGCCTGGCTGGTAAGGGCTAATACATATATTTTGTTTTAATAGTGCAGCTGGCAGCCTGTAGTACAAACCTTCAGATCATGCTGGATGGTCTGACATGTTCTGTTTTTAACTAGATAGTGGTAGGATCTTGGATTTGCATCTCCTTGGTGTTTTACAGGGCAGTTTTGTTGATAAGTTTGGCAAATTAAGATGAAAATATCATTTAATACATATATTTTTCAACATAAAACATTTAAAAAAAAAAAAATCTCAAAAAAAAATCTCAAAAAAAAAAAAAAGGCATGGGGTTTTGGGATATTATGGGTCGGTCGTGTTTGGGCAAACAAACCTTCTTTTTTTTTAGGCCTAACCACTGGTTCTCAGTTCATTTGTGGTCATTCCACGTCCTTGATGTTCCGCGACTTCATGGTGATGTCTAATCAAGAGGTCTGTGATACGATGCTTGCTAGGAAGTATCACAGGGTGTTTGATTTCTAGAGTGCATCCAAATCTCCTCAAGCGACCTCCAACTCTCATTTTGCCAGCTTCATCTACAAACGGATCAAGGCGATACAGCTGGCTGGTGTGCCTTATGGCATCGTTACGCTTCCTGGCCTTTTCCCTGTTGGGAGTTTCTTCATTTACTCTCAAGGAGGTGAGTACTTTGAGCTCCTTTTCAAAGAACTTTGCTTGCAAGATCTTGATTATCTCCCTTTCTGCTTGTTGGAGATCTTCAACTGTGATAGCTTTGGGTTGGTTTGCTTGTACATGTGACTTCTTCCTGGCTCGATTCCTTAGAATCTCTTTGAACTTGAGACAGTTTGCTATGGCTCTCCTTGTTCGGAGCCAGTCAGAAAGATGTTTCAAGCGCTCTAACTCTAAGTGATGTGGAAATTCCTCCACACTAGTTGCAAGAGGTGTCGTCTTTCTCACCTCTGGGTCATCATCAGGTATTGTCTTTTCAGTAGTCAAATTCATTACTTCTGGAAGGTCTTTCTTCCATAAGAAATCTGGCCCTTCAAGCCACTTGGATTTGCTTGTCAGTTCAGATGCGGTAGTACTCTGTCTTAAGCGATGCACGGCTTGTGTCTTGTTGTTTGGCAAATGGACTGGCTGACTTCCCTTTAGCGGTAGTGGCATCTCATAATGCAGATCCTTCCTCTGATGGATCCCTTCTTGCATTATTTCCATAAACTTCATATCATCTTGTGACATTGTCTTCTCGTCAGACGGATGCTCACTGAAGTCCACTTCCATCATCTTTGCCACTTGCTGAGGATTAATTACCTCCTTTACGGAAGTCTTGAATGCAAGTTGCACTTCTGTTACACTTCCTTCCACAGATAGTTGGTGGGGAACTTCATATGTCAAGACCCTGTGACTTACTCCTATATTATCGTCATCATTGTCCACCTCATTGGGGTCTATCAATCCAACAATGCCCCATCCTAGGTCGGTTCTCTGACCATAGGGACCATTCCCCATACATGGAATCACTTCTCGCGGGACTAATGCTCGGGGGCAATTGTAGCCTAGGAGAAGTCCTATTTCACAATCTACAATAGGTTGCAACTTGTCTGCTATCTTGTTCAAATGAGGCCACTTCATAGCTATCTCAGGTGTAGGAATATGTTGCCGATTTGCTGGCATTATATCACGAGTAAATACCGCAGGGAGGGATATCCTCAAATGACTGTCGTATCCACGTATTTGCAATCCACGCATCTTCTTACTATCTATCATAGTGTTCTCCGCAGTCATCGTGGAAAGCATTAACTTCACATTTGTCCCACACAATCCCAGCTTGTCGCATTCATCCTGCAAGACAAACGAGGTGTCGGATTGCGTATCCAATAACGCATACACTAGCCTCTCATCATCAGGGCTGTCCACATGCGACAAATGTACCGGCACTATCATGGAACACTGTTTGCTGTTTGCAGAATGAGACGCATGACTCACAACAGCTGACGGAGAGACTTCTGTAGGTTTAGGATCTTTGATGTCACCATGGAGGCATGTAGCATGTCGCCTTTTACAAGTTTTACAGGTGAGTCTTGCTCTGCAATCCTTTGCTTGGTGCCCTTTGCGCAGACATCCAAAGCACAGCTTCCCTTCCATTATGAAGTCTTTTCGTTGTTGTATTGTCAACTCTCTGAACTTCCTGCAATCGTCTAGGACGTGACCACCCTTGTCGCATGACAAACAGGACTTTATTTCCTTGGACTCTGTAGAAAGGGTATGTGCACTAGTCTTGATTCCTTCCTTCCGAGTCAAATCCCTGAATGTGGGCTCACAAGCAATTTCAGATTCTTTAGATACAAATTTTGCAAACTCCCTCAGAGGGGGGAATCTTCCATTCTGGGTCTTGTAATCAGCTACCTTGCGGGACCATCTGTGGATCAGCCAATCTGGTAGCTTGCTCACCATCCTCTTATTTTCATGTACATCATTTAGTATCTTCAGGCTATCGTTACTGGCCATTGCAGCCTCACACTGATGCAGAAAGTCAGAGAATTTTCTTAGGGCTACACCATCTCTACCACCAATCTTCTTCCAGTCATCAAGCCGTCCGCGGAATGCGTTTGCGATAACGAACTGGTCACCATATCGTTTCTCGAGCAACTCCAAAGCTTCCTCATATGCCCCGGCTGAAGAAATGAGGAAATATCCCTCTACTGCCTGTCTAGCTTCTCCACCTAGATATTTCTTGAGGTGGTATATTCTTTCCTCAGCTGGCACACTTCTTTTGGCAATCAAGGTCTTGAACGCCACCTTCCATTCCGGGTAATGCATAGCATTTCCAGTGAAGATCATTGGCTCTGGAGGCGGCAGTCTGCTTAAGCTTATTTGATCAGCAAGTAGCTTAACCCATTCCACGTTCTCATGTGATGGCTGAGACTGATTGTATTTAGCACATTCCTCTTTCACATGTAATGGCTGAGGCTGATTGTCTTTAGCACATTCCACTTCCACATGTAATGGCTGAGGCTGATTGTCTTCAGCACATTCCACTTCCACATGTAATGGCTGAGGCTGATTGTCTTCAGCACATGGATACATTGTGGGAATTGAGTCCACAAACCCTTGTACATATTCCATCTTAGGGGTTTCAAATTCAAGTGCCTCTGGAAGATGACTAGAGTCACTTTCCATTGCTCCTAAGTCACATACTGCCTTAATTTGAGACTGTGCAATATGCATTTCTTTCATAGTTTGGAATTTCTAAAATTCAGCTCTCTTACTTTCCATCTCGGCTCTGTACTTGTTTTCTGCATCCAAATACTGCAACTTGGTCTTCAAAGCTGCAGCCTTTGCAGCTGCCTCTACTATTACTGCCGCAGATGACCTTGAAGATCTGGTCGACCTGATAGATTTTGATTTTACAGAATTCGCTGAATATTCAACATGTGAAGATAGGCGTGTCAACAATTTATCAAGACCAGGTTCCCGCTTCTCATCATACATGTCATCGTCCCGTGTATTCCTGTCTGCTTTAGAGGCCATGTTAAAAGCAAACTTACTTGACTCTCAATTTAAGATGACTATAATGTTCAACACGCTGGTGTTAAAATAAATGTTACCACCTTTTACCAGCGACCTTACAAACTTGGTAATACATACAATGTATTGACTTTGCTAAACAATTTCACATAGTTCACATATTTCAAATAGTTAAAACACAATTATGTAAACAGGTTATCAAAAAGGAATTGATTAACCGTAAAAATCGATTAATCGCGCGAGCTTATGTAACCTCTTAAATTGTGAGATGGACAGAGAGTGTGCTGACATACAAAGCATAATCCCCAACACTGCTTTGTTGGCAGGGGATAATAACACTATTACTACTAGAGATGGACAGAGAGTGTGCTGACATACAAAGCATAATCCCCAACACTACTTTGTTAGCAGGGGATAAACAACACTATTACTACTAGTCCAAACTGAATGATATGACCAAGTTTACATGCAAGTATACAAAATCAGAATCCCATATTTGTACTAAATGTTCCACAAAGGAACGTGACTACAAAATGTGCCAAAATCACCTCAAATAACACAAATGCACTTCCTTTGGTGTAATTTGACTTAGTAAATTTACATTCACATGAACCTTGTGCACCTGTATGTAATTATACCTTGACTAACAAGTGAATACCCTTTTTCACTTTGAAATAAATTTTGTTACTTACACTGCAAATCATGAACATGATTTTTAAACATCATGTACATGTACAGAGCTGGCTATAAATATGCAATTACAAATGCAATTTGTGTACAAGTAAAATTAACCAATACACATTTTGGGCAGTAGGGGAGGGTTGTCCTTTATTTTTTTTTTGGACAGTTAACAACACAGTCTAGGAGTGCCCAACTTTATGCCACCTTTGACACTAAAACGCAATGCAAATTGTATAATAATTCACTTGCAGTTAGTTAGTTCATAGGGTTCAGAACACCAGTGCTGAATTTGAACCCAGTGATTTCATCCACAGTCAAAACATGCAGAATCAGCTCCTGTCTGGGTAGTGTCGCACTTCCTAGGCGTTCCTTCGCAGCTTGTAGATAACGCAGATAGATTTCAGCATACCTTCTGTATCGCTGTGTATGCAAACCACCGCTACCTTCAGTAGTACGATGACGTCGCATTAGGTTTATTGAACCTCCAAGGTGTCTTACTCATGTTTCACATGAGAGTCCGTGGTGTTTTACTGTTCCGGCAGCCAATCCGCAGTTTCAAACATAAAACACACGTAGAGACACAAGTTGGACGAAGATAGTCAGTGTTTATAGTTCTAGCACAGAAGTCTGGTTTATTCACACTAAGTTCATAATACGCAAATAATGGGTTCGCAGTCGCAGAGTCCCCGCAGAGTCGCAATCGCATTTAGTATGAAATATTCCAATAACTCCGTAAAACTGTAATTAAACCGCAAAACAAAGAACACAATTAGCATGAGTAATACTTCATGAAAACAAGGCATAACAATTTACCTTTAAACAACTATAACGTTACCACAATCTAATGTCCTTAAGGTCAATGACCTTGATCACCTGAAAGGGTCACCTTGTAACATCAGGAGGGACTGAATACAAATAATACATTAATCTGGTCTTACCAGGATCGGTTACCATGGTTACAGCGCTACAAACACACATAATTATTCATCAAGAGTTTACCATATTTCAACGCTATATACACAGTTAACATTGTTCATCTTATTACTACACATCACCAACTTTACTTGTCATCAATGCCCATAGGTTTCCTTGGCTAACTATACGTGAATCATAAACCAACACTTGTCACTTACCACTTTCGGTCTTCTCCAGAACTTGTTTTCAAGTTTAATACTCAGAGGACTGTCTCACATGTTTTGTAGGCTGACAGAGTACGCAAGCATCGTGGCTTCCTAAACACAAATAAAACAACCAAATATGGTAAATAGTTTTATGAACCATATAATTTGATTGCCAGTACACAATAGTTTTCATCCTTTTAACAGTTCCATGATATAAACAAAGTAATAATCCCTGAAGTTCCTTATTCAGTTAAATATTATTCCGTTGGCATTGCTTTCTACCAAAGTAAACATCATAAATCCTCATTTATCAAACAATAATGCAGTTTCCATACACCAAATACAATTATCAAGTGGTTAAGCTTAACTCAGTTTCAACTCTGTACTTTCCATTACATTTTACAGACACGATTTGACATCCCAAGAATCTATGAACCACGTAAATAAGTGTCTCTAAATGTCCTCTACAATGCTTCATCCACTTATTATTAATCTACAAAGTTTAAACGTGATATTACTACAATAAACTAACATTTCTTTCAATGCGAATTACGCATTTTATGACACGGACGCTGACATCCGATTGTGTGTTGTCAAGTGCGCGCGGAAGTTTTGCTTTTAATAGGAGCACCGTTGGCGACTGTTACACTGCCCTTGGAGAGCTCTCCTGGCCCATATTTCTTTGAATTAAGACATTTTCGTGTTGTATTTTTTTCTTCCTTTTTGGCCTATATCATATTTTAAAGAAATCATAAGTCCATGATTACCCCTGTCAAATTAACCAACGGTGCCAATATCTCAACTCGATGCACAACCGACAATGACCCCCTTTGGCTACGCCACAGGGTTGTATATTTTGGTTTTAAATGGACATATAAAATTATATTCCTTAACCTATGCACGCGTTTTATACGAATTAGGTTTCGATTCCCCCGACTTGAAATTGGATAGAATAAAGTATATATAAACCCTTCCTCTCTTCTATCTCCCCCATTTCCTTCTCCTTTTCCTTATTCTCTTTTTTCCTTTTTTTTTTGAGGGCCAGGGACCCGGGGGGAAAGTGTCCTCCAGCCCCCTGACTACGCCAATGCTTATAATGTTTGACATTCTTGTTTTGATTGAAAGACAACGAGGCACAACCTTGTCTCATTGAACACAACGTATTACCACTTTACTTTTTCTTGTGGATAGATTTGGACAACATCCAAGTTCGTCTCTCCTCCGACGGTAAGGAATCCAGTGGCAAGAAGGGACTAGTCGAGGTGTTCATCAACGGAGCTTGGGGTGGAATTTGTGATTACTACGTCGATGAGGTGGAGGGCGATGCCATATGTCGTAGCATGGGTTTCTCCAAGGCCGTATCTGTGTACTACTCAGCGAATTACTTATTTGACACCTGGCCTGATAGAGTGTTTATGCAGAACTTGGACTGCGATAGATGTTACGACCAGTATTTCAACGAGATTGGGCCTTGCTTCGCTCTTTCGGACTGTTCCTACGATTCATTAGTAGCTGAGACGTGTCCAAAAGATAGTTGCCTCGGAGTAGAATGTTATACCGACGAGCGCTATATTAGTGGTTTTGATATGGACAACATCCAAGTACGACTCTCCACCAGCGGTATGGAATCCAGCGGCAAGAAAGGATTAGTGGAGGTCTTAATCAACGGAGCTTGGGGTGGAATTTGTGATTATTATGTCGATGAGGTGGAGGGCGATGCCATATGCCGTAGCATGGGTTTCTCCAAGGCCGTATCTGTGTACTACTCAGCGAATTACCTATTTGACACCTGGCCTGATAGAGTTTTTATGCAGAACTTGGACTGCGATAGATGTTACGACCAGGATTTCAACGCGATTGGGCCTTGCTACGCTCTTTCAGACTGTTCCTACGATTCATTAGTGGCTGAGACGTGTCCAAAAGATAGTTGTCTCGGAGTGGAATGCCGTACCGACGAGCGACATTTTAGTGGTTTTGATATATCAAGTAAGTATACCCCTTTTATATTAATATTCAGCAGTTCACAGCCCAGGTTCCCAACGAAATCAAATTTGTCCAAGAAAGAAAGAAAAGAAATAAACCCGGAAACAATCAATGTCAAAAGACGAAAAAGATGTCAAAACTTTAAACGATGTCGAAAAAGGATCAACATTTTGTAAACGGTCAGTACCAGGTTGTGAGCGTCATTTTGTATCAGGATTTCAATGCTCCAAAAATAGTATTCTTTCTACATGTTACAGCATTAAAATATAATAAACATAATAGTTTTGGTATAAAGCAGCCACAGTGGGAACGCGCCCTAAGACTATGAATTTCTGTCAAATCGGTTGAACTGTATTTTGAAAATCCTCTCTTTGATCAGGCCAGGCCTATGTTACACCCTATCTGCCCATTTGTGAGATTTGTTCAGTATAGCGCACTCTATAAAACCGTCCCCCGGAAGTTCAGCGTAACTGTCAATCATTCGTTGTGAATGAATATTCAGCCATGACTATTCATGACCTCACACGATGTGATCGTCGCAGATCCAGCGTCTTTTCCAACTGATCTAATTACAATATACATAAAATGCAAATAACGCCACGCCCCTCCTCTGTCACTGTCAGACGAAGCCATCCACAATTTAAAATTCGTATTTTGTTCCACGTACAAATTAATTTCAAATAACCAATTCTGAATGTTTCGTGTCATATAAGTACTAAATTCTGCTATCATCAAAGCAAATAAGTTTTACTCTAAATCACAATCAGCTTTTTTTTTACCATTGATGTACTATTTCTGTGCCACAAATAATGTTTTGAGCCGATAAAATCCACCACGTCTTAGGTCGTCTGGTTTGCTACGACCATGATAGTGGCGCCCCCTCTAAAACCGTCCCCCGTCAATTTAAGCATAATAAACGGGGGACTTTGCCTTCGAGATACTTGTCCCATAGTTATAGTCTCTGATCAGGCGTAAACAAAAATCAATCGATTTTTCGGCATTCATGAATATGCATGACTTCTATGTCAGCAAATCACCGGCATTTACCTGCATCTATGGATAAGGCAAAAAAAAAGAAGTCGACTTGCCCTTTCAGGGTCAAAGTCAGGGTCGGACGGTCGGATTTTTTTTGTTTTTTTTGTTGAAAATTTTTGAAAATGTACTGCACAAAACACACGTTTTAAAGATTTTTTTTGATTTTTTTTTTTAAACAAGAAGATACTACTCAAAAACACGTTTTCATATTTCTTCATTGTTATGTGCTTCTTTCAATTGTTTTTCTTTTTTTTCTTCAATTTTTTTTATTTTTTATTTTTTTTAAATAAAATCAAAATAAAATAGCGACCCTAGATTTCCGAAAATTCGGGTCGGTCGGAAAGGGCAAGTCAACTCTTTTTTGTTGTTGTTGCCTAAGTTGTGTGGAGCCCATTGATGCAGGAAACCAGTATACGGACATCCTTGGTGCGCAATGGACGCACGTCACATGAGGTTGACCTCGCGTAAAGTACGCAATATCAACCTCACCCCAAAAAACCGGTGCAACGGACAACCGTTGTGCGCAATACGTAAGCTCGACCTCACGGCTCTGATTGGTTAGCGGCATTTTGTGAGTTTTCAAGGATGCTCGCACAGCTGATCGAAGTGCGCCCGCGTATGTCGGACTGTGGCCAGGAGAATATGTGACGAAGGTCCGTACGTAAGATCGACCTAACGACTCTGATTGGTTAGCGGCATTTTGTGAGTTTTGAAGCATGCGCGCGCAGCTGCGTATGCCGGACGGGGGCCAGGAGAATTATGTGTAGGTTCATTCTAAAGCACTCCACAACGCTCGAACTCTTTGCGCTCTCACACGTGCGTAGTCGCTCCGTTACAACAAAATGAAGCAGTCTGATTGGAAAGAGAGAGTCAACGCTAGCGCTTGCACCCAGCGTTGGAGCGGTGTGGAGTATGCTGAACTCTTAACCATTTAGAGAATAATGACTGCGTAACAACTGTTTTCGTGAATTTGTTTTGAAATCAGAGGTTTTTGTTCTGGTCTGAGGAATTGTCCCGAAGTGGCGCATTCTCATTCTTACCGTCTTACCGAAAAAAGATGCATATTTATCCAAATCGTTGATTTGTACTGATTCAATCGCGCTAATAATTGATTAGTTTTCTGTTTATTTTGTCCACCGCTTCTCACTTATTGAAACAGTCCAGGTCAGGTCATCCCCTCATTAACATTTTTATCATTCAACCAATCAGAAATAAGCTTTAATCATGTTTTCTCATAACTCATTGAATATTCAGTTTAGGGGCGTGAGGCTTTACTTTGGGCAATTATAAGTAACCTGCGTTTGGCGTGCGCGTTCGCATCTAACGATTAACTTCATTGGAACGCACTTGGTACGCAGCTATCGCGATTATTCATGAAGTAATGAATATGTGATGATGACATTTGCATAGTCATTATTGCTACATCGTGACCTCCAATTTGTTACCAACAACTGTAGAGCATTCTATAATAGATATGCCGCATTTTATGACAAATCTGGGGACACTAATAATGCCAAATGTAACTATTCTCTCATCAGACAAGAGCTATTTAGATAGGAGTTCATAACTAATAGTGGGCGGTCCTCGTGGAACATATAAAGAATTTAGTATTTTGTTATGCAAAAATTGGAATTATGAATTTGGCGTAGGCCTGCACACATTAACTAGACATAGAAAGCCTGTCTAATACTTATAATTACTTATAAGTGTACGGTTCCTTTCCGTTTCATTTCAGTTACAAATTATATTATTGGGTTCTTCGTAATTATCAGCATACCGCTCGGTGTGTACATTGCATGGAGAAGGCATCACCGCATCCGACCAGCCAGGAATAACACAGGTACCATAGCAGTGGCTGTACACCATCACTCATCTTATCCGGCTGCTGCTGGATCGGACTTTGGCAACGATGACCAAAGACATGTTTCTTCACTTGAGACGCCGCCGTTTTATCTGCCGCCACCTCCGGGATCCTATCCAACACACACGTATCAGACGCCTATGTCATTTGATACGTCACCTGGCGCCCAACCAATACCGACCAATGATAACACACCGTTTTTGAATAATTCGGTCCCGCCACCTCCTTCGTATATACCACCACCGCCAGGCATATATGTTGGTGATATGCCACCACCACCGAGTGTATAACAACCATGCCGCAATCAAGGAAAATAATAGTTGGCACACTTGATACAATTTAACCAAGGGGGGCCAGTCAAACATAATGGTGTACACACGCGTGACCAAATTTTTTCCAGACACCCCCTAAACAAGTTTTACCCTGCAAGCAAAATTACCCCCTAAACAAGTTTTTAGCGCGCTTTCCTTGCAAATTTTGACCCCTAAACAAGTTCTTGCCAGAATATGACCCCTAAACAAGTTTTGTCTATTTGCGATTATGACGCTGTAGAGACGAGTGACACACATGCATTCTCAAATTGGAAATGAGACGCTCAAAAGAAATCGCAAAAACGGGGATAACATTCTTCTGGGAACGGAGAACAAAACAAGTTACCCTAAACACGTTCGACAGGTATTTTAAGCCACCCTTTTTCTTGAAAATCAGCGTTTTTGATACCCTTAACGCGTCACTCGCGTGACGCGTCCAACACTGAAAAAACACCCCTTTTTACGCGTTTTTTTGGTCACGCCTGTGTACACTATTATGTTCGACTGGCCCCCCCGGGCAATTTAATACAACTATCCCTGTGCTCACAATAGAGAACCGAATTGGGACATTTTTAATAGCACGCAGAGGTCTCCCCCTCTCTCTCATCCTTCCCCACCCCCATCAATCAATGTTGAGAGAGCTGCCAAAGCTTCTGATAACATGTGGCTCGGATCAACATTGCCTCGGGGGAGAGGGGCACTTTTTTTCCTTAATTGGGACAAAGTGTGCCAACCTTTTTTCCTTGATTGCGGATTCCAATCAACATCAAGAGCAGCATATTAAAAGATTAAAAGTATAGCGCTGCAAACTCGGTAATAAATCATAGCAAGAAAACAAAAGGTGATCCGCACCTAAAGATGGTATACAGACTGTAACAGAAAAATATACAATGGTTAACCCCAATATTAAAATCATGTTTAAATCTTTTACACTCTCCTTTTTACTGCTTCTGTTATAACCAATCTACTAAGTCGTCTAGAAATGGGGCCAGTTGCAGTATAGAATTCAATCGTGTTTGTTGAAATGAAATGGTTAGGGTATCATGCAAGGATCATAAAGAGAACTACATATTTATTTTCATTCAATATTAAAATAGATTCAATCAATTCTTTGAGTCCATAAATGAAATATCTCATTATTCCTCCTGACATAGTACCCATCCTGAAACCTCCATAGACAAGATATTGAGCCATTCTGGTTCAACAGGCTTCCATGAGCTAACAACACAGGTACCACCGTGTTATTGAACAGATCAAGGTAGCGTAAGCTAAGCATTCTTGTTTCCATCTATGAAAATAGGTCCATTTAAAGTACCATCACCAAAGATTCCTGCAGCCCGAACAAGCACTTTCTGTCTGCTTGTGGGCGGTCATAAGTGAAGTCTATTATAGAGGAGGGTTATCATGGTTATTCCTGTGAGCATAACGGCTGATGAGACTGATGTTCACTCTGCTAAGGAAAGATTGCTTTGTCGCCAATGAAAATAGCATGCATAATTCTTTCCTGTCGCACCCAGCTCTAGCCACTGTGCAAATTGGTGGATCCTCTGCCGCCAAAAGATCTACTTGAAATGAACCATTGTGAAAAAAGAGCGCTCTATTCCTATGTTCACGGTTCGATACTCATAATGTTCTTCCAAGTTATTTTTAGCGAAACTGGTCTAGATGATTTTATGACTGCTTTAGACGTATCATCATATCTCTGCTTCCTGACCACCGATTTTCATGAAACAAAGCTTATTTTAATAAGCTTTGTTTCATGAAAACCCCTTAAAAGGGGCTGTCAACCCTACAAACATGAAATTTATCCAGCGCTGTAACTTTTGAACTATTAATGTGATGTCTATAAAAGTATCGGTCGGGAGGTAGTCACCAGTCATCTAACACCCGCGCGGGACTAAATAACCATTTTATGACCCTTTTGTTCAAATGAGAATAACTTTGTAATAAAAAGCAATCATAGTACCCAACTTAATGTTCATTTGTCATGTTGGTAACCAATATTATTACACCTCATAAATATTTATGAACTAATCATGCCAATTCATTGGCCAATTCCTATCACAAGTACTAATTCCCTAGGGAAATAGTTTTGACTATTTCCCTACAACCTCATCCCCCGAGTCACAGTGAGGTGTAATAAAACAAATACTACATGGTATGATCGGGGCAATAGGGCACACTATTTTCCCTCGGTACTGGCTATGGGCCTATCACCCCTCACCATTCGGGTTCGGGGTGATAGGCCCGTAGCCAGTGCCTCGGGAAAATAGTTTGCTCTATTTCCCCTCTACCATGTAGTATTTGTATACTATTGCAATGGTATCATTTATTTATATATCCCTGCAACCATTATCCTTTTTTGGAGAAATAAATGTATACTTTATTTATAGTGATATCATTATTCAAGTTCTCTTTGTGTGCAAGTAGTCTCGCTATAATTCATTGCTGTAGTAGTTGGAATTCGCTATTATTAGACTGATGACGACAACGTTCATTAACAGAAGAGCTTGAACTGCGGAAGTTAAGATTTTTTTCACATTTCTCGAATTTATATTTGTTGTGGTGATGCAAGAGTTGTTGTACATCTATGACTCGTTTTGGATGTTTACAAGGGGTGCTCTTGTTTCACAAGCTCAACAATTCAAATCATGGATATGAACGTAACGATTGATTAATTCGCAGTTAGTTGATCGTAGAATTTAACCAGAATCGGATGTGACTATCAAAAACATCTCCGTATAATGTCGGTTTTCCTACGTGTACGTCGTCAACCGTTTCTGCTAATTATATTCTTCACGTTATGTTCGTCTATACATGCAATGCAGGTCCCGAATGAAACGGCAACATCATTAAGCCCAGGTAGGAAATAATACATTTGTTGAAATTAAGATTCCTATTATAATTATTACACTGTATTTAGTTTGCAAACCATCTATATTTAGAATAACACCATTCATTTTGAAATCAAACTTTCAGTTCGAATGATTCTTATCATTTCTGAGGTTAATAAAACAAAATCGGAGCCTTTTTTTGACAAATGATAGAAATCAATATAGAGGCTGATAAAGCTTTAGAATGATATCATTGTAATCGTTGTAAATTTTATTACAGTTGTATTCATAGGCTTAAAAATTATTATTGGGATAGGTATACAATTATTATTGATGTTTAAGCAAAATATGAAAAAAATCAATATATTTTTAACATTCTTTATCACAACATGTTACCATAAGGTCCGAACTAAATTCCAATAGCAAATTTGGATTCCTTATGAGATTACCGTTCAGAAAATATATAATTTTTATAGGGTAGAACAAGTAATTATTGCGATATGCTAATTCAAATCTCAGATGGTGTAAAATGTAAAAACCTGGACATGCAACGGGAAGGGTGGGGATGGCGAGATCAAAAACACATGGCCATATATAATCACTTCGATAGTGAATAGATAGGTACAGATCAACTGCAGGGAAGTTGGTTGGTGTCGTTGACCGGAAAAGCTAAATTGAAGCATATCGACCAGCATACCTATCATCACGCCTTAAAACGATAAAACAGTCATTGCGTTACCATGGTTACTGAAATTGTCAAATGCCCAAAGTATCCTTCGCGTCGAACGCCCTTGACCGAGGACTAAAATAACGTTATAATGAATACCTTTTCATCGAACATCATCGAAAACATCAGTTCCTAATACACAAGAATGGTTGATCGTTATCATACGAAATAGTATTGAACATGTTGAACAGAAATTCAATCATTCATATTTATAAACTCAAAATAAAACCTATATAAAGATTTTAGAATAATGTCAGATGAGAAATGAGCGCAAATGAAATGTCTTTGTTTTTTACAAGAATAATTATAAAATTGGAATTTTTAAAATTACCAGCAAGACTGCATATTTTGTATGCATTTATTTAATTTATTTAATTTTTTTGGGTGTGTGTTATGATATCTTTCATCTAAGAAACGCTAGATATTTAAAGTTAAACATTAAATTGGAAACACTAACATTTTATGATGATTTGATTCCAAATACATGTACATTTTGATACATAATTCGGTTTAATTGGAGTAAAAACAACCCATTTAAAGGATAATGACCAACGGCGTTGTAGCCCGGGGGGGGGGGGGGGGGGGGGTTCAGTGAACATACCAAGCGGGTACACATGCGCGTCCAAGCACCTCTGAAATGGACCCTAAATGGCGTAAACCAGATAGAACACTATTTTGATACCCCTAAATGGCGTAACACATACAAACCCTACCCTAAACGGCGTTACCAACACTCAATAATGCACCCCTAAATGGCGTAATATAGTAATGCTCAAAATAATCTTAATTCATAATCATGTGACATTTATACAGATATGATGTGATATGCATGATGTAGAATGCATGCAAAAAGTAGGGAAATATTGAAGATTTTTTTCTCAACATTTTGCATGTTTATTGAAAAATCACACATACAACAATTAGCCCGGCAATTAGTACCCCTAAACGTCGATACCTCGATGCTGTAATGGATAACCTAAAGTGCGATACCCCCTAAAAAGTACCCCTTTTTGCAAAAAGACGTCGACGACGTCGTGTGGTGAAATCTGGACCCTTTTCGACGTTTTATTTGGACGCGGATGCGTACCCGCTTGGTATGTTCACTGACCCCCGGGAGTTGTAGTAACGATAATCAATTTGGTGTCCACAATACAAGGTCAAGTTTGTTGCCATCAACTATCTCAGATATGGATCATAATACTTGGAGAGGATTCTGGCTCTGGAGGTCACCTACCTAACATATTCCTGTCGATTGGTGGATACTACATTATCTGACATAAAATGTTTTGACTAGTTCCCCAATAATTTACAGGAGGGAAAAAAGGTACTATTTCCGTGATGAGGAGCTATCTAATATGTAGCTAGGGATGTTGTACCTTCTTATGGGAACTTGTTTCCCTGCTTGCGATCGCGGTAATTGGTTTGACCTTTGACTCGTTTGTGTCAAACGATTAGATTTCGTGTCGTCTGTATTATTTTCCGGAGATTTATTAACCTTTTTGTTTTTAATTCACAGTGCGTCAAGTACGCCTCATTGGGGATTCTAATTATCATCAGGGGCTGGTGGAAGTGTACGTCGACGATGAATGGGGCGCTATATGCGACGACAACTTTGAGTACGAGGAAGCCAAAGTAGTGTGCAGACAATTAGGCTACCACGACGCAGACGACACATTCAAAAAAGCCACGTTTAAGTACAATCTTCCCGCCAAAAACATTATACATTTTGACGGCCTAGACTGTGACGGTGATGAGAGAATCTTGGAAGACTGCAACTATAGCACTCGCGTTGATTCTACGTGTATAGATGGTAATCACGTGGCAGGGGTCACGTGTGCTATTAAGAAGGATTCTGATAGTGATCGCAGTACTGTGTGTAAGTTTTTCTCAATTTTGAATAGTGATTTATATATATAGATACATTTATGATTTTTAGCTTTACTATGAAATTAAAGCGATCGTTTATTAAATGTTGAACAAAAATCAATGTTACAACATTGTTGATGTGGTGTTTACAGAAAGACGTTTTGAATATCATGACCATAGCTAGAGACTGTTTTGCTAAGAAACACAACACAACTATCGTTTACACGCAGTAAGATATTTCGAATGGAGATGGCCTTAAGATATGGGAGGAAGACGCCAACATGGTTGACCAAAGCTCTATTGCACAGATGGCAATAAAGAATGGAATAGATCTGTCTTATGTCAGAGAATAATGAACAAAAAAAATACCTTGTTCAAATCAAACTTTTTCATTAGTCACATAAAGTACATTACGTGTACTTGCCTTTATAATTAAACAGCTTACCCTTGTAAAAGAGCCACATTTTGACTTATAACCTATTTTAACAAAGTGCCCCAAAGTTCAATTGCCCCTATCACTGGCCTTGTTCATTTTCATTTTATGCAACTGCTTAAAGACTAGTTTAAAATCGCCTGTTTTATTAAAAAACTCACAAAAAATATGTAAGCCGTTGCAAACATGATAAATACTTCTGTAATTTAAGGAGTGTTACTGTTAAGTGTGTTGATTTTGAATTCGAGTTTTTGGTTTATGGACAGAATTAGTCAAACGTGGAATGAAAATACGCGTAAATAAATCACTCTTGTTTTCCTTTTGAAATATTGTTAATACGCGACGACGTAACTTAGACCATTAGGGAAATAGTGTCCAGCAATCGTGGAACTAATGCACCTAAGGGTATAGGGAAACATCAATATGCTGATGTGTTATCACTTCAATATGCTGATGTTTTATTCTTCCACATAATTACTACTTTTTCAACCTAGGTATAGAAACAGTAATGAATAGGGCCCTGCAATGAAGGCTGCTTGGAGGAAATTTAGAGTAAGCAGACAAGGTCTTCATTGCATACTAAGCAAAATAGCAGCTATAAAACATGTAACTTTTTATGGTTCTCTGGTTTCAAGCTTTACTCAAATAGTTACAGGTGTAGCAATTGGATTGAGAAGAGTGATTTCTACATACCACTGGGAATTGGCGCTAGAGTTAATTTCCATCATTACTGGGCACTGATCTGGTAATGAAACGACGGCGTAGTTACTTTGTGATCTTCTTAGCGACATATTATGGTAGATCTAATTCACTGAGTTTTGAAGGCATTGTTCATCCGACAAGAATTGTTATCACCGAATTGGGTGCTTTTAAATCATTAGTGGTAAATGTGTTGGGTATGCGATATTAATATATGGTATAAAAGTATGGCAGTAAATATGTAATAACATTCTTATCAATTTCCTCTTTTATTAATATCTACAGATTTCTTCAATCATATGAATCTGCTTGGCTGGGGTGGATTTTTCTGGTTCTTTGCGTTGGGCTTGGCTATCACTGGTAGACGCTATCGACAGCGTAGACGTGGGCAGCTGGGCAATGCTCCCACAGTCTCTACCGTGTACTCAAACCAAGTACCAGGTCCGTCATCGACAACCTATCCGGCACCTCCCCCTGGTTCGTATCCTTCTCAACAACCCTGTCCAATTGTAGGAGAGAATCCACCGGCCAACGTGAATCCCGCATTGGCATTGTCACCTGCCACTAACCATGCGATGAACACCGCCTATTGGACAACACCTGCTGGGCATTACGCCAATGCCACTCACGATACCAATGGTATGTTTTATCCACAATGTCCACAACAGCAACTGGTTGGTGCATTTCATCCTCGGATATCAGACCAATATGGAACGGTGCCTAATTGTGTGATTTCTTCTCCTGATAACTCAGCTGTCTATAATGTACCTACACCTTTCACATATCCTGGTCTTGCACAAGACCATACAGTAGTACCGAATGTGCCGCCACCATCTTATGACAGTATAACTAAAGATGACGAGCAGGAGAACAATCCAACAGCACCAACCTCGTAACCTTATTGAAAAACGGTCATGTTATCATATTACCACTATTATGTGTTTGTGTTCCAAAGGTCAAAGGAGATAGTGCGCGCATAGCGTGTTTGATTGGTTTAGATTTTAGAGACTGATCTTAGAGTTCTAAAATTCATAAAACATGATATGTTTTTGCTCGAGCACAAGAAGAGACACAAAATGGAAGCACACAGCTGAAGATGTGTCCAGCGTAAAATACTAGTGGTGTTAATTTTTTTCCTTTTTGTGTGCTGTCTCCTACCTTTGTGGACTTCTGGGTGATAGAATGACACTACTCATCGACACATTTCCCCCCTGTACGCACCCATTAGATCTGGTTTTATGTGTGATTGCAAGAATAGGAAAACATTCATTAGATCTTGTACTATGTCATGAGTATGTGTGATTTCAAGAAAAAAAGAAAACATCCACTAGATCTTGTATTATGTGTGATTGCAAGAAAAAAGAAAACACCCATTAAGAAAAAGAAAACACCATTAGATCATGTATTATGTGTGATTGCAAGAGAAAGAACACATCCATTACATCTTGTATTACGTGTGATTGCAAGAGTAGGAAAACACCCATAAGATCTTGTATTATGTGTGATTGCAAGATTAGGAAAACATCCATTAGATCTTGTATTATGTGTGATTGCAAGATTAGGAAAATACCCATTAGATCTTGTATTATGTGTGATTGCAAGAATAAGAAAACATCCATTAGATCTTGTATTATGTGTGATTGCAAGAATAAGAAAATATCCATTAGATCTTGCATTATGTGTGATTGCAAGAATAGGAAAACACCCATTAGATCTTGTATTATGTGTGATTGCAAGAGTAGGAAAATATCCATTAGATCTTGTATTATGTGTGACTGCAAGAGTAGGAAAATACCCATTAGATCTTGTATTATGTGTGATTGCAAGATTAGGAAAACACCCATTAGATCTTGTATTATGTGTGATTGCAAGAGTAGGAAAATACCCATTAGATCTTGTATTATGTGTGACTGCAAGAGTAGGAAAATACCCATTAGATCTTGTATTATGTGTGATTGCAAGATTAGGAAAACATCCATTAGATCTTGTATTATGTGTGATTGCAAGAGTAGGAAAACATCCATTAGATCTTGTATTATGTGTGATTGCAAGAATAGGAAAATACCCATTATATCTTGTATTATGTGTGATTGCAAGAGTAGGAAAATACCCATTAGATCTTGTATTATGTGTGATTGCAAGATTAGGAAAACATCCATTATATCTTGTATTATTTGTGATTGCAAGAATAGGAAAACACCCATTAGATCTTGTATTATGTGTGATTGCAAGAATAGGAAAATACCCATTATATCTTGTATTATGTGTGATTGCAAGAGTAGGAAAATACCCATTAGATCTTGTATTATGTGTGATTGCAAGAGTAGGAAAACATCCATTAGATCTTGTATTATGTGTGATTGCAAGATTAGGAAAATACCCATTAGATCTTGTATTATGTGTGATTGCAAGAGTAGGAAAACACCCATAAGATCTTGTATTATGTGTGATTGCAAGATTAGGAAAACATCCATTACATCTTGTATTATGTGTGATTGCAAGAGTAGGAAAACATCCATTAGATCTTGTATCATGTGTGATTGCAAGAATAGGAAAACACCCATAAGATCTTGTATTATGTGTGATTGCAAGAATAGGAAAATACCCATTATATCTTGTATTATGTGTGATTGCAAGAGTAGGAAAATACCCATTAGATCTTGTATTATGTGTGATTGCAAGAGTAGGAAAACATCCATTAGATCTTGTATTATGTGTGATTGCAAGAGTAGGAAAACATCCATTACATCTTGTATTATGTGTGATTGCAAGAGTAGGAAAACATCCATTAGATCTTGTATCATGTGTGATTGCAAGAATAGGAAAACACCCATAAGATCTTGTATTATGTGTGATTGCAAGAATAGGAAAATACCCATTATATCTTGTATTATGTGTGATTGCAAGAGTAGGAAAATACCCATTAGATCTTGTATTATGTGTGATTGCAAGAGTAGGAAAACATCCATTAGATCTTGTATTATGTGTGATTGCAAGAGTAGGAAAACATCCATTAGATCTTGTATTATGTGTGATTGCAAGAATAGGAAAATACCCATTATATCTTGTATTATGTGTGATTGCAAGAGTAGGAAAATACCCATTAGATCTTGTATTATGTGTAATTGCAAGATTAGGAAAACATCCATTATATCTTGTATTATTTGTGATTGCAAGAATAGGAAAACACCCATTAGATCTTGTATTATGTGTGATTGCAAGAGTAGGAAAACATCCATTAGATCTTGTATTATGTGTGATTGCAAGAGTAGGAAAACATCCATTAGATCTTGTATTATGTGTGATTGCAAGATTAGGAAAATACCCATTAGATCTTGTATTATGTGTGATTGCAAGATTAGGAAAACATCCATTAGATCTTGTATTATGTGTGATTGCAAGAGTAGGAAAACATCCATTAGATCTTGTATCATGTGTGATTGCAAGAATAGGAAAACACCCATAAGATCTTGTATTATGTGTGATTGCAAGATTAGGAAAACATCCATTAGATCTTGTATTATGTGTGATTGCAAGATTAGGAAAACATCCATTAGATCTTGTATTATGTGTGATTGCAAGAGTAGGAAAACATCCATTAGATCTTGTATTATGTGTGATTACAAGAAAGAGAAAACATCCATTAGATCTTGTATTATGTGTGATTGCAAGAATAGGAAAACATCCATTGTATCTTGTATTATGTGGGATTGCAAGAATACGAAAACATCCATTAGATCTTGTATTATGTGGGATTTCAAGAGTAGGAAAACATCCATTAGATCTTGTATTATGTGGGATTGCAAGAATAGGAAAACATCCATTGTATCTTGTATTATGCGGGATTTCAAGAATAGGAAAACATCCATTAGATCTTGTATTATGTGTGATTGCAAGAGTAGGAAAACATCCATTATTAGATCTTGTATTATGTGTGATTGCAAGAATAAGAAAACATCCATTGTATCTTGTGTTATTTGTGATTGCAAGAAAGAGAAAACATCCATTAGATCTTGTATTATGTAGGATTGCAAGAACAGGAAAACATCCATTGTATCTTGTATTATGTGGGATTGCAAGAATAAGAAAACACACATTAGATCTTGTATTATGTGTGATTGCAAGAATAAGAAAACATCCATTAGATCTTGTATTATTTGTGATTGCAAGAATATGAAAACATCCATTAGATCTTGCATTATTTGTGATTGCAAGAATAAGAAAACATCCATTAGATCTTGTATTATTTGTGATTGCAAGAGTAGGAAAACATCCATCATTAGATCTTGTATTATGTGTGATTGCAAGAATAAGAAAACACCCATTAGATCTTGTATTATGTGGGATTGCAAGAGTAGGAAAACACCATTATTATATCTTGTATTATGTGTGATTGCAAGAATAAGAAAACACTAATTTAGGTCTTGTATTATTTGTGATTGCAAGAATAAGAAAATACCCATTAGATCTTGTATTATGTGTGACTGCAAGAGTAAGAAAACACCCATTATTATATCTTGTATTATGTGTGATTGCAAGAATAAGAAAACACTAATTTAGGTCTTGTATTATTTGTGATTGCAAGAATAAGAAAATACCCATTAGATCTTGTATTATGTGTGACTGCAAGAGTAGGAAAACACCCATTATTATATCTTGTATTATGTGTGATTGCAAGAATAAGAAAACACTAATTTAGGTCTTGTATTATTTGTGATTGCAAGAATAAGAAAACACCCATAAGATCTTGTATTATGTGGGATTGCAAGAAAATGAAAACACTAATTTAGGTCTTGTATTATTTGTGATTACAACCAAAATAAACATCCATTCGATTTTGTATTATGTGTGATTGTGATCCCCCCCCCCCATCTTTCTCAATTTACAAAAAAAAGGAATGAGTCGGTCGGGCCCGTAGAAATATTTTTATGTTGCCTTGGGAATTCTAATAAAACATTGATTATAAGTTAGAGTGTAGTTTATAACGATCACTGTGATGGACACAGTAATTATTACACATAGTTTTTAAGAATATTATATCATCGTGAAACTGATTTCCAGGACGCACTCCCATACGTATCTCTCAATGCCCCTTTAAACAAAGAGATAATAAAATGAGTTGGGCAAGTTTTAGTCACCAATGTTTTAACATTACAATGTTTGTTTTACATAATTGAAATTACTTGCTTTAAAACTTTAAAAATTACTTGCTATAAAACTCTGTTTTAGACCACTAAATTGCAAAATTGGATCTTGTAGAGTGATTTTTTCTTTATTATGATCACTCGTTCTCGCCAACAAGTGCAGAAAATAGGTAGGTTAGCCTGCTCGATTTTCCAATAAATGATCATGGAGCAGACTACATCTCTGACGAGCTTGGAAATATCACCGTAATCGCCAATGTTTCCAGTAAAAAGCACAAATTTGAAAGATCTCTCAAAATTTACCTAGATGACATTCACATTTTATAGTCAGGGTGCATGTAGGGGATGTCCCATTTATCATAATTAATTAAGAATCTTAGGCATATAGGCAATTGTATAACTGTCAAGTCTTTTAAATTGAGGATTTTGCCATGCATACTTTCCGATTCTAGTATTAAACACCGTCCTTACCCCCCACTTTTTTCAGATTTTGTTCTTCAACGTGGAAAATTGACCAAAATATCCCGATTCCCACTAGACACGGATGTCAAAGCTAGTTGGCGCACTTTATTGCGCCAACTATATGGACTGGGTCCATTTTTTCATTGAAAATCTTCTACGCGGGGTGGTACCAACGTGCTCAATCGTGGTATTTTGTGGTATATGGTAGCAAAGGCGGACATTTCTTGTTAGGGGGGGGGGGGGGGGGGGGGGGGATGAAAACGGGTGCCCCAAAAAATGAAACTGAGCTGGTAGCATCTAAGCGGTGCTCGAACAGGGGTTGTCTGAGGGCGGATGTGCCCCCCTCAGATGTAGAATTTTTTTCAATTTTCGAACTCATTTGGTGCGATCTGGTGTATACTTTTGACCAATATTGTATTGAAAAGCCATCACTTCATTTTCAATAAATATATTTTGTTTTTCATCAATGCACGAAAGAAGTTGAGCATATACTGATATATTCTTGATTTTAGTATAGATGGTTTAAAAGCTCGAACAGGGGGAGTCTAAGGGGGGATTCAATTCTCATCTGCTTTGGTTAGTGTCAATCCCTCCGGACCATATAAGAGTACGCTCCAAACCAGTGTCTTGACAATCTTAATTTTAAGATTTGTTGTAAGATTGCATGCGTTCCATAGGTACTGGAGTTCCATCATCCTTCCCTTGGCCATTCCTATTCTAGCTCTGATATCAGCAGTGCAGTTAGCAGATGTAGTTTTCACAGACCTCATGTTTTTGACTTGTTCAACATACATGTAGCCAATCGTAAATATCATGAATCATTTAATACAATACTCAATATTTTGTTCGGTTTCAAAATGAATTGATTTTTAAACAATATTTTAAAATCTATTTTTACTTTGAGTACACTTTTTTACTCATGTATGTAGTTGCTACATAAGATGTGAACGGGAATATTTGACTATTAAATGCCGTCATTCATGTTTTAAAACATTTTAACAGAGTAAAGAAATAGTTAATTGATAGTGTATTTCTAGAAAGAAAAATTCTGAAAAAAACTTGTATCTGAAATTTCCAATGGTCGGTATTCATTTGTAAGTTAACTTCATGCGACTAAAGAGGGGAACTCACTAAATCCTCGGCCGAGTGCACCAAGCTGGCGTAACTTAATCAGGAGGTAAGCTACCTCCCTCGTAGTTATTTTTTATTTAATTTTAATTTTAATATTCTCTTTATATTCTATGATACACAATAAATTTATACAATAACATCAATATTTACAAAATAATATAATATAATAATAGCAAGTATGTACAATGTGGCAATCGATTAAAAAAACACGACATAATTGATATACATGATGACATAGTAGTTACAGAGAAATCAGTCTACGAAGACAGAGTTCTTTTTCAAATAAGAATAACAGATTTGGGTGGATGCCGTATCTAAACTTGCTTATGCATAGTTTCCCAACGGCGATGATGAGGTTAATAAATTTTGAGTCGTGATGGTCATAAGTATTATTGTGATAGTTCAATATATATATATACAATTTCAGTGGTCAATACAAAGCATGTTGATAACTTGACTAGCGTAAGACCATAGCTGTTTAACTAGATTACATTTGAAAAAGAAATGGTCGATATAGTCAATCACGTTGCATGTGTGACAAATATTATTCTCTACCTTACCCATCTTACATAGAAGTAGTTATGCCCTTACTGTAGCGTTACTTACTAACGATGTTATTCTGAGAGCATAACTGGCGAGTAACACCAGAATAGCAACTAGCGAGGTAAATATCCTCATTAATCAGCATCGTTCCCTTACAAAATTAATTGTCGCATATGTCAAGTGTTCACCTATACTTTACTGTAAAATTCTGACGTGAATGGTCCTTCGTAATATTGAAAATGTGTCGTCACTCATAGGTGAGTGTAAATAAAGAATCACGTTGAATCGGCTATCGGTCCGGACAAAATGACGCCATTTTTGTGGCCAAAAATGTCGAAGTTATTTACCGCTTTTTCAAAAATAAGGACTATCATGTAATTACAAACATATTTTGGGGCGAGTGTCACATACAAATGTTGCACTAAAGGTTACTATTTTCATGATAAAAATCCGTACTTGTAATTGAATAGTTCAATGGTGGAACATGATGTCACTTCTAGCGTCCAATCTCTGTGGCGTGCTACTGTGATCCTGTCTTTTATAAACGGAAAACACGGGTTCGATTCCCGAAATTCTCTTATGTTTCATTTTTTCTCGCGAAGTGAGTATGATATTATTTCTTATAAATGAAACAAACCTGTACTGGTACATTTTCATTACGATCGTGGCAGAGATCAACTTATTTTCTAAGCAAAATCACATCATGGATCCAGTGTGTATTTGGTACCTCAGCACAGTGTTAAATAGGGCCACCCAAAACGGCAAGTACAATTGGTTTCATTGGTTCACAAAGGCCACCGACACTTTTAACACACAATCCTGTCAACCAATCATAACAGTTAAAGCATAACTGTTTCCAATTATCTATACACTGCCTTTGACAATTATGAAGACATAAACATCCCATACACATACAATGGCAAGATCAATTTACTAACATTGTCTTTGCGTACATATGTAAAATAGTCCCGTCACTCAACACCTTATTGACTTACTTGTATACAGGATGACCTGAATAGCCCATTGTATACCAACATTATATATAGTATCGGGTTTAAACCGTTTGTATTCTGTCCTTATTTCTCCTTCTCCTACAAGTATAATGGTTATACCCTATAATATGTGCCATGTCTGTACTGCTGCTATGCTGGCAACCACTCTACCCATCATGCACATAGAGAGTTAATGCTGACAAGTGAACTACGGATGAGGTGAAATAGGTTAAACTGTTATCAGGATTATAGGATCTTTGGGTTTCTATGCATAATAGGTATAGTAACAGATATGATATGGCTTGGATACTTAGCCTGATATCAGTGAAACATAGGGTGTATACGAAATACAATATAAATGTATTTTCATTGAACCATTACACTCTTCAGCAGGTTTTCCGGTTGTATATAAATCAATACATTCAAAAATTCATGAAATGTATGTTTTTATTCATATACAAATTAATTGAACCCATTAAATATTAATCATTAAGTTAAAAAATTAATAAAAAATATTCTTTAATGAAATTAATTAATATTAATTTCAAAATTAATTAATTAATAAATTCATGAACTTGATGTATTTAATCATTTTACTACATGTATAATAATGGAAAGCTGTAAATGACGAACTGTAAATCACGCATTAGTGTTTCATGGTGTATATCCATGTAGCAAATAATTATAATGAACGGTTTGTGTATTTAATGTGCCACGTTAATGACTAAAGCTTAAAGATTGCAATTGAAAAGTTTATAGCTAGTAATAAGTATAGTAATTGATTAATTATTTATTAACAATAAATTGATGCCTAATACTATGAGTAATTAATAAATGATTAACTAATTATTTATTAATTAGTGATTATTAATTAATCATTGATCATTCATTAATCATTAGTTAATCATTTATTAATTAATAATTGATAATCTATTATTGATACTTAATTAATCATTAATAAATCTCTATTCTTAATTTGGATACAAAATATTCCTATTTGGGACCTTTAACTCAAATGTTCAGGGAAGTTTGTTATGTAAACAAGCATGTACAATACATCTATGACTCATTGTTATAAAAACAGATCTTGAAACTTGCAAATGTCAAGAAACTGAAAGCGCATGTTTTGTTATGACACAATTCTCTTATGAATATGATACACTTCTTGCATTCAAACTAAACTCCCTCTAAGCGAGGATTGTGTTTTTTGAACACTCTTCTTGTTTAAACATGATGGTGACTTAATGAAATCATTCAATATAATGGCCCAGGTATTGACATACTTTAGTATTTATTTATCATTAATCAATTGATTTATTAAATGTGTATGTATTATTATTTTGTATACATCTTTTTTATTTACTTTTTAATGTATTTATTAATTTGTTTATAATTTTAACTATTCATTCATTCATTTATACAGGGTGACCCAGAAAATGTTGAACCCAAAAATCCCAATCTTAAAAAAAATAATTAAAAATGAAAATAAATAAATATGGCATTCTGTTTTCAACAGTTATGTGAAATTCTTTTTCAGCTTTCTGGAGAACTTTAGATCATGTAAATTGGCCTTACCAAACTAAAGATACACTTGATTGTGTGACAGTGGGTGATTTCGCCCTTTGGTAAAAGTGAAAAAATTGTAACTTGTTTCAGATATGAAACTTAATTGTGTTCTAAGTACGGTGAGTTAAGTAATCTTTTCTTTTGATCTGTATTATCAAATTAACATTTTCAAATGAAGTCAAGGGGACTTCAGTTTTTGTTTTCAAAGTCTCTTATATAATAATGATAATATTGATTTACATAATAAATGAATATTGATGAGATACTGTGCAGAAATGGTTTCAAACAGGCACTTGTTCTGCTCATGTAGCATGAAACCATTTTTTGCACTTCACTTACACTACAAAACAACACTTCTTACAAAATTACACGTATTTAAAGTTTCGTGTGGCCTATTTTTATGATCTAAAATGTTTCAGAAAGTTAAATGTATGGTGCACATAGCTGGTGAACGAGTTATGCAATATTTTGTTATTTTGATGGTAGAAAAAAATATTGAATTTTGTGATTTTTGGGTTCAACATTTTCTGGGTCACCCTGTATACGAGGGTCATTCAATAAGTTGTACCTCCTACCTCATAACTTTACTGCTATATAAGCCAGTCGTATGAACTATTCCACAATTGTAGCTTTGAATCTCAGCTACAGATTTATAGTAAATTGGTCTGAGTACTGGCTTTACTTTTCTGGAGATGCAGTCAAAACCAAACATCCATTTAGTGCGACGGAAACGGATACAAAACAGCATCATATCTCCTAAGTGCTATTTATTTGGCTTATTCCAAGAGACAAAACGTAGCTATCGGTCAATTAAAACCGTTCTAAATTACAGATATATCTTGACCGGACTATAAACAATAAAGGTTACTGATTTCTTGGGGAAAAATTCCCTCTAATTAGCCAGAACCAGCACAGGACAGCCATTAATTGTAACCCTACCCTAAGAGAACCGCTTCAAAAAGTCATATTTGCTTTTCATAAGAAATAAGAGATTTTCAATACACAGGACTAAATGTATATGTTTCTAGTCTCTCGAAGAGATTTTTTTCTACCATTGACTACCTGATTAACTATTCTAAAGGTTGCATATAAGGAAAACACATAAAGTTACTATGATATTAAGATTAAACACTCGAGGCATCCCTGTGGCTTGACGAAAATTTGACTGAAAAGTAGTATTCCGGTATGCTAAAGACGTAGCAATACATTCGAGTTGATATTATACTATTTGCAAAACTACAAAGGTTGATATTGCTTACAATCTGATTTATACATGAAAATACAGTATTATATTCAGATATCATCCATTAATTTCTATTTTCAGTATTTAAATCGGGCTGTAATATCTAATCATACAATACGAAAAGAAAACAAAAAAACATGTATTTATCTTTTAAGCTAATTTTCCGTGTCCGTTGTCCAAAATCTCCCTCTGGCTTTGATCGCATCATAACAAAAGTGAAACAGATATCATATATAATTTACAATAGATGTGTAGCTATGATTCAGAGCTATAATCCTGACAAATGTCATGAGGCTGTCATGACGATGTTATGAGTGAGGAGGTAGAACTTATTGAATGACCCTCGTAACTAGGCATATTGTGATTATTCATTTATTTAATTATGTATTCGTTTATTTCAAAAGTATTTGATAACATGTTAAATAATTAATTAATTTGTTTGATTGATTGATTGATTGATTGATTGGTTGACTGATTGTTTGAATTTTTTTTCTACAATTTTGGATGCATGATTGTGGATATATTTAAAATTAAATTGGTCATAAATGTATCATTGAGTAAATAATGCATACATTGATAGTAATGAATTGTATGACAGAAATCTCCCATTTATCATCATGATATATATGTAATCGTCCATCGGGCAAATTAGAAATTATCATATAGTTACAGCATAAACTGTTCTGCTTCAACTTACTCTTGGGTCCAGGTATAAGATTTAGCGTCAATTACTTGGAAGTTGCTAGCCAAGTAGCTTACCCCGGTTTGGTGCGCTCAAAATGTTGGGTTACGCCTCAGTTACTAGCGAGGTAGCGCTATTCTTCAGCTACCCACCATAGTTGCGGCCGATGGTGCACTCGGCCGCAAATCTCTTATATTTTCAGTTTTTTCAGCCTTTTCAGTTGTCAGTCTTATAGTTTTACTGTACATGTACAATATACCCGCTCACCCGGCGCACATAATCGTCATCATGCAGCACGTGCATCTAAGCAGTCCTTTGCCATTACACTATTCTGCAATACTACACGGTTCACGGCCGAGTTCACTGGCTGAGAAAAATCCCGGGAGAAAATTAATGGCGGTGGTACACGCATAAACCCAAGCTACACTACACATACTCATTGGAAACCGCTTCGTTCTGTTGGCTATTTAAATACTTGGAGTACTCTACTCTATATAAGAGAACGTTGAACGAAGACGACCAGTCAAGATGAGGCGTGTGTCAACTATAGCTATGTATATATCCAGGACTTATTCATCATGTTCAATAACACTGTCAATATTATATATTCTAATAACATTTCTACCAGGGATCGATGGCAATGGAACAACATTAACAATGTCACCAACACGCGTAACAACAACCACAATGTCACTATCATCCATGTCATCAGGTACGATAAAATGAAACACGCTTTCATAATCATCTGTCGATCGTATCTGTCGATCATTATCAAAGATCATTATAAATTATAAACCGTATAACGCTGATCGCTGTACATATGTACATGCACTTATTTTAAGTCCATGGTATATGTACAGTGTAGCATATTTATTTATTTATTTATGCTCTATTTATTGAGGGTAAAATACTTCAGTGACCAGCATTGCTTTCCAAATAGGCCCTCATTTTATGCACACATTATAATACACATATTGTTAAAAACATATAAACATGTGATAATACATTCATATAATAATAAGCATTAATTCAGTGTGAAGTGAATACGTATTTCTGGTAAAATATATTGTTCCAAAGAGAGAAGCTTACCAGAATTGGTTTTGAATTCATTCTAGAATCAATAGAGTATATTGTGTGATTTCTGGTTGTACAGGGTGAGTCAAAAAAACCTGCAATAGTGGAAAGAAGCCATTTTGTTTTCAAAACCGAATTGAAGTTTGAAATTTCTTAAACGTTGCAAGAATGATCTATTTGTTCTTGACTCTATGTGAAAAAATGAAGTCAATCGCATTTTTCGTTTGTCGTTGGTGAACCTCTTTGCTGCACAACCCAATTTACTTGTTTGTCCACGAGAAAGTGATTTTAAATCTAAATTGCACACATTTCATGTTCACATTTGAATATCCCGCCAACCATAATTTGGAATAATTATATTTTTATTCAAATTTAGAACATTATAAGCAATCCATAGCGTGGGTTATGTAAATTGATTATTTTATTTCCCATGTAAACAATAAAGGATACATTAAATTCCAATTGTATCACAAATTTTAAAATTTTAATGAGATATGCATTTTGCAATCTTATGCATGTTTTAGGTGTTTCGTGGACAAGCGTGTCCACGAAACACCTATAACATGCATAAGGTGTTTCGTGGACAAGTGTGTGAAATGGGTGTGTGGGTAAAAAGGTTCACCAAAGGCAAACGAAAAATGCTATTGACTTCATATTTTCACATAAAATTAGTAACAAATATATTATTCTTATAACGTTTAAAAAAAATCAAATATCAACTTGGTTTTGAAAACAAAATGGTTTCTTTCCACTATTGCAGGGTTTTTTTACTCACCCTGTATGAGTATGACTGTAATGTACAAAGTCAAATTGACATGATAATGATTTGGACTGATATTTCTTGAACATTTGAATACAATGATAAGCATTTGATTAGTCCACCTTTCATGCATTTAGTTTTACCCATTTGAGTAAATTCATCATCAGCAGATAGTATTGTTCTGGCTAAACGATTATGGAGAATTTACTGGGTCAAAACAATGCGCGTCTGGTAAATAATGATTTATTAAAACCGTTCAGTTTGTCAAAATTCTGTGTTTCGCGCGGTGTTCAAGTTTAAGTTACTAATACACTTTTAGGGTGAATATGGAAAAAACCCTTAGATCCACTTTTACCTGTCTGATCCTTTGGGAATATCTCAAGGTTGCGATTTCTTCATCTTAACTTTATTTCATCTGTCGCCAAATAAGGTGTAAGCTAGTTCACTATGGGTAAACTGATCGACGTGGATCTGTGCCTTTTTAATGATGATCTATGTAACCTTGAAAATGATAATGAGGATATTACCCAATATCCTTTTATAAGTATACAATATTACAAACTCTTTTTTGGACGATATTCAAAGTCAGTTTCAGTTTTTACCCGAATTGTATCAAATAATATTGTATATTATGACAATTTAAGTCGCATTACAATCAATCATATTACTCATAGCTGGAAGACATGATATACACTGAAAAATAATTTGGTGTCATTTTGACACTAAAACAAGCGTCAAAAAATGGGTCCTCAGTTGGCCACCTAAAGGTGTAAAATTGACACCATTATGGGTGTAAAATATGACACCTTTGGGTGTCATGGTGTCATATTCATTTTGACACCTTTGGGTGGTTACCTGAGGACCCATTTTCGAAAATGCCATTACACCCCAAATGGGGTGTAATATTGACTCTCTTAAGTGTCATATTGAGTTTGACAACCTAAAGGTGTCAAATTGACACCATTATGGGTGTCAAATTGACACCATTATGGGTGTCAAATTGACACCTTTGGGTGTCATATTCATTTTGACACCTTTGGGTGGTTACCTGAGGACCCATTTTCGAAAATGCCATTACACCCCAAATGGGGTGTAATATTGACTCTCTTAAGAGTCATATTGAGATAGCACATGTTTAGGAGCCGTTTTCTCGTCGCCATTTTGTTTGCATGTTACGAGCCGGTAAGACTGGTAAGTACCGATCTGCTCCATTTCCAGACATTTTTGATAATAATTATGATACAATTAGCGTAATGTAAGACGTCCGTATGAAAAAGATGACCACTGAGCCAGATAAATCGGGCTACATGTATGTAATGTTGCACATATCATCGTATGCATGCATGACGAACACACACATAGTACTAGTAGGTCCATGCACTGACACACAGTCCAACAAAATGCTAGTCTCTGACTATGAAATTGTAATTTATTTCATCAGTTAGTTGGCGCAATATTAAACAACATGAACAAGGCTTACATTACGCTAATTGTATCATAATTATTATCAAAAATGTCTGGAAATGGAGCAGATCGGTACTTACCAGTCTTACCGGCTCGTAACATGCAAACAAAATAGCGACGAGAAAACGCATGCGTTGATATGTTGATAGACGCCCAATTTGGTGTCAGAATTACACCAATTGGTGTCAGAATTACACCAATTTGGTGTCAGAATTACACCAGTTGGTGTCAGAATTACACCAATTGGTGTCAGAATTACACCAATTGGTGTCAGAATTACACCAATTGGTGTCAGAATTACACCAATTGGTGTCATGCTGCTTCGACGCCTCTAAAAACCGTGAGCTTTCCCGCCAACTATTGACGCCCTTGGAGTTATTTCAATTAATCTGACACCAGTTTTGGTGTAAATCACTAAATGATTACTGAAAGGTGTCCGTCGGACACTTAACGGTGTCACCGTAAATTATGTGCAAACCCATATCATTGACGATTACACCAATTTTGGAGTCAAAATAACGCCTTTGTAAGTGTCATTTACAGTTGACTCCAAGAAGGCGTCGCTGTGACACCAATTTATTTTTCAGAGTATCAGATGTCAAAGGTCTATTTTAGTACGTATTGCCCGCCCCAGCCGTCCAATGGCTCTGTGTACAAGAGTGGCGGGATAGCCATTTTTATTCAACGCTTTTGCAATATGTTTAACTCATTAATGCTCTGTTAACCAGTTGGAAACACTATTATTTGTCGTGTTTGTCAAGTTTTGGGTGTCTTGAAGCGCACACAAACTCTAATTTCATTGTACTGGTGTCACGGATCATATTTCTAAAGGCATTTTTAATTTTTGACCAAAAGTGATTGATTTGGTTTTACCTCAAAAATGATTTTGTTACGTTCTCTAGAAAATGTTGAGCCAGTAAACGTGATTTTCTTTTGTTACGTAGGAAAGGGGTATTTACTTTCAAATCATCATGCAAGAGGTAGCCTAAAATGATGATAATATAGAGAAGTGGCATTCTCTATGGCGTTTTGCTTATCATGATTTGTTGGTTGGGGGGGGGGGGGGGGGGGGGGCGGACGGCATTTGTTTACTTTATGACTCGACGGCACCACTGTTCTCGACGGCGCCCCCGCTCTCACATTTTAGGCTCGGCGACAAGTTGACAGCCTGGAAGTCCATTTCGGTTCATTTTTATCCCACCCCATATGAAAAACCTGGCTACGCCACTAATCAATTGAACAGGTTGTTGGTATATCCCAATCCAAGATGACTCATAATTTGTTAGTAACTATTGCAAACTGCTAGCATCACACTCACAGACGTGAATCACAATCTCGAATACGACAGCTTTGCTATCCGCATATTGGGCTTTTTCATTCGAAATCCACATCTCAAATTCACGCGGGTTCCCTGCAGGGTGACTCTATTTCAAATCTACACTCCCTGTGTCAAAGATTAAGATCATGTCTTCCATAGTGGGTGTGTGTATTTCATTGGAATAGCCCATTGCGGAAGGGGGTTCACGATATTCCATGCCAAAGAAGATTTATTGATGCACCCCAGCATGCTTAGCGCTACAGTATACCCTACAGTATACCAGCAGGGCTTATCAGCTAAACAAACAGTGCCACACATGTGTTAAAGTAATTAACTGTTGGAGGTCGTCTGGACTTCCACCTTCTAATACATGGTAGAGATAGGCATAACTTGGTCAAATATATGAAAAGAACTTGAATTCCAACTAACAAGAGCAAATTTAGCGTGGTAAAACATCCATTCCCACACCCCAAAGAATGTCTTTTATGACGTCATATTGAAGTTGAAGGCAAAGCTTGATTATCCCCTCACTTTTAACCAATCAAATGATAGGAATCTAGGTATATAATATATGAGGTATATATTATAAACATAACCATTCAGAGGTATCGACCTTCCGGAATATATTGCTACTCTGGAGTTTCATGGACAATTGGGTATCCCCTCACTTTTAACCAATCACACAATTGTATAAGGTGTTTGATCCTCCATCCCAGGCTGAGGCCATAGCATCAATCGAAGCTTGTGTTACTGATATCAGATCTTGGGCAACGTCAAACAAACTCAAAATAAACGATGCAAAAACTGAGATTGTATACATCAGATCACGTTTTCATAATGACAGAGCTATTCCAAGTGTCAAAATCGGGAACTCGGATATCAGACCTGTGGATGGTGTAAGAGATCTTGGTGTATTCATTGATGGCCAGCTCATGATGTCAGATCACATTAAAAATGTGTGTGTCGCATGGCCCTTATTTCTTTACGGACTCTCGGTCAATTGCGCAAGTACCGTACCTCGATCGTTCTACAACAGAGCGTTTAGTTCACGCTTTCATTTCATCGCGACTGGACAGCTGCAATTGTCTTCTTTATGGACTCCCGGATACAGACATTTTAAAGCTCCAACGCGTACAAAACTCTGCTGCACGCCTGGTTACCGGTGCCAGAAGATGCGACCATGTGACGCCAATTTTAAAGGATTTACATTGGTTGCCAATCAGAAAGCGAATTATTTTTAAACTTCTCCTTGTTGTATATAAGTCCCTGCACAATCTTGCACCTACCTACATCAAACAACTCATCACACCTTACCATCCTTCTCGGACTTTAAGATCAAGATCCAAAGGGCTCCTTCAAGTACCACGTGCGGCCAGATCTGCTAAACGGACTTATGGCAGTAGAGCCTTTTTCATAGCTGCACCGAAGGAATGGAATGCTCTTCCCGAACATGTCCGACGTGCTACATCAGTGCAATCCTTCAAAACGTCATTGAAGACACATCTTTTTAATTTATGAACTGTGCATTGTAGACTGTGTTTGTTTGTATAATACTCTCATGTATTGTACATTGTATTTCATTGTGTTAATGTCATGTGGTTTTTAATGATTACTTATTTATATTTGTATGATAGGTTGTTGTTGTTGTATTTGTATAGCTTCTTTATTATGTTCTTATATTTTTTCATACATGTATGTTATGCGCCTCGGGGTTGTGTTCACAACGTGAGGCGCATTTTAAATACCCTTTTATTTCATTATTATTATTAAGTGATAAAAATCTAGGTATATATAAATATATGAGGTATAAACATAACAATTCAGAGGTATAGACCTTCCGGAATATATCGCTACTCTGGAGTTTCATGGACAATTGGGTATCCCCTCACTTTTAACCAATCAAGTGATAGAAATCTAGGTATATAATATATGAGGTATAAACATAACAATTCAGAGGTATAGACCTTCCGGATCGCAACTCTGGAGTTTCATGGACAATCCCAATTGTCCATGAAACTCCAGAAACTCCAGGTATATACCTCTGACTGTGTATAAGCTCTGCCGTTTACGGCATTGAGCACTTTGTTCAAATGCTAGTCTTACCAGAAACGGTTGTCAATGATTAATTATTACGCTCCTGATTAATCCCTTGAGCACGTTTTGATTAACTTATGATAATGTGTCCTCTTTTGGTTGCTCTGACCGCTGGTTCAAAAACACCATTGAATGTGTATATTCATTTTCTATGGCGAGAAAACCTGCGATCAGAGAAACATCTATTCGCCTGATGATTGGACAAAATGACCGTATGGGATTGTTCATGAAACTCCAGAGTAGCGATATATTCCGGAAGGTCTATACCTCTGAATTTTTATAAGCTATGCCGTTTACGGCAATGAGCTAGGCTAATCAGAAATGGTTGTCAATAATTAATTATTATAAACTTATCATTATCAAGATGGAAAGCACCGACGATTCCTACGTCATATGCCTCAATACAAAGGTAACTAATATCATAAATGGCTGATGACACATTTTTTTATTTGTTCTAAAATGGTTTATTCCATTTTCTCGTTGTACAGGCTCTATTCGTCTCGTTGGTTCTAATCACTTTTTCCAAGGGGTAGTTGAAGTACTCATTGACGGATCATGGGGAGCCATATGCGCTAATAATCTTTTCGATGGTAAAGGTAACACATTTGCAGAAGTGGCTTGCCGGCAACTTGGCTATAATAAAACGGATGGTACCGCATCTAAGGCCGTGAAGAGCTACGGATCGGCCTACGAGGTACCGGATTACTCGACTTGGTTCTATGAGGACTTACGGTGCCAAGGAAGTGAGGATCGCCTGCAGGACTGTAGCTACTTAAGACAGTATGATAACACGGGATGCCCTACAGATTATGCAAGCAGTCCCAAATATGAAAAGAATGTTGGCGAGGATCTTCCAACTGTCGGCGTCGCCAGTGTTAAATGCTATGACGGCGATTGGGCGCGGATAGAGAGTAAGTTGTTCATAATCATGATAATAGGTCCCGTAATAGGTCAACAGCCAAAGCGTATAAACAACAATAAAGCGCTGATCATGCTACTCTGCGCTCAACCGTTGAGCGCAAGCGTTTTCAACGCTGCGCTTATCACAAAGTGTACCAACTCTCTGCCGCTCAGCGGTGATCAACACTGAACGCTATCGTTGGTCAACGCTCGACCATACGCTCGTGCGCTGTGGGGCGGGCCAAGGGTTTTAGGAGAGCAGACGACCAAACCATGAAGAATACCTCCCTAAACGCCGTAAATTACGATTTCTAGCACATCACATGTATCGAGTTTATGAAAAAGTTCGTGAGGCCTACTATTAACACTAACCTTGGCATGCAAAAGGTTATTCCGTTAGTAAAGACAGTTTTTATTGGCCTATTTATACCGATTACGTGCCATATTTTATAAATGGGAGCTCGAAAAAATGTACGTGATTTCAAAAGTCAGGCAAAGTGCTCCGCTGGCTGATTGGTCAATGGTCAGCGGCAACGCTATACCAAGTTTATTTGATTTTAACCTCAGCGTTCTCCACGGAGTTCTCCGCTTTCCACAAAAGCGTAAACTGGTCGAATTATTGGAAAACGCTTTTCTGATAAAGCGTTGTTTTGTCATGTACGTGAGCGGTGTTGCGCATGTGTGAAAGCGCAAGCGTTGGTGCATGCCATTGGTGGAGTATGTTCAGCGTTTAACAGTAAATTAATTTTAAAGTTACCTACACTCGGATGCCGTACTCTGTAGAATGATGATAGTTTGACCATTGATGGGCATTGTTGGCCTACCACAAATAAAATAGTTTATAAGTCAAATTATGAGAAAAGTTTAATAGTAACAGTTTTTAATTGGGTGCAATTTACAGCAACCTTTCAACCTGCTGCGTAATTATATGTATATCTAGAAATAGACCTAAGCACATCACCCTGTAGGATCTTTTCTTTATTTTTGGTTATTTTTAGGATAGGCCTAACAAAAATTTCTCTCGACAAATTGCAACTGCCTCACGCACATGGTGGGTGTATACAGTCACTTTTATGTTTGGGTTGGATAGACAATTTACATATGAGTATGACAAAAAAATACCAATTTGTTTTCATTTGCCTTCTTTGTTACGACACAGGCTAGCATTTACAAAATAAGCGAAAATGGGGTCACTTTGGCCCCAAAAAAGAATAGACTCTTAATTGGCGCATTTGGCGTCGAAGATGGATCTACGTGACTGAAAACGAGGCCAGCGATGTACTCAAGACGAGAGTGCTGTAGTTTTCAATGGGGTGAACTTTGCACTAATCATAAACATTCTTCTTCGTACTTCTGAATTGTTCAATACTTGACCTTACTACATTCGTGGAATTAACTTATACATTATAAACTATTTATTCCCACTAGTTTGATATTAAATGTTTGCTGGTAACCAAAAACTACCGAGGAAAATTTAGAAGTTCTGTTCATTCACATTGCCGTCAAGGAGATTGTAATGTTTATCGGAGCGATGTAATTGCTCTGAGCATGCTCAGTTGGATCATAGTTTAACGCGAGCCCTCTTCGACGGAAATGCCGCCAATTAAGAATATCGTCTATTGAAAATATAAAATAATTATTATATCTAAATTTACAGGCCCGATCTATTTGGTAATGCTTGTAAAATCAAAACAAACAATCTCAACACAAATTAAATGATTTTTAATTTAGAATATTTACCTCTACTTTTACAATTTGTTTAATTCTTTATGGTATTTATGGTATTTTTATGAAACCTAATCTGTAAAATTGTTATATAAATATGTTGATTATTTAATTTGAACCTTATTTAAAGTTATTAACATGTCGGCCAAATTCACCTCTGACCCCCACTCGGGTAACTTTGGCTGGCCATAGATCGTCAATAGAGGGGATGATTTTCTCTATTGAAATGTTGTCTGGAGCTGATACAATATGTCGGTCTGACACCTGTATGACTAGCATGTTTGAAAAGCCCGGTAAACATAATGGGTAGGCTATTGATAGTCTATTGCGGCAACAACATTATCAAATAGCTAACGGGATAAAAAAAAGCATTGGTGAAAGTTAGAATACTAATATTTGAAACATATTAATTACATACACACATTCACCGATGCGATAGATGTAACGCCATTGTTTTTCACCCAGTTTTTTATTACACCTAAACTGGAACCCACGAGCGCGATGGACAATAGCACATCTTTTGAAATCGATTCAAAATGAAAGAAAAGCGGGTCAAAGTATCCCCATTCTACGGTACTTAATTATTTTTTTTCACAAAAAATATTTTTCAAGATTTACAACTGAATAAAAAAGAATCACGCATTTTTAAATAATATTAGAAAACCATTCGATAATGTGATGTGTGTGCATGATGCCGAGATTTGATTTGAATAGTACACCTTCACAATCCATGCATATACAGCGTGTCCCAAAAAAACTGGGTTCAAATGTTTGCGAGCTTATAACAAAAAGAGTAGGAAACATGGATAGTCTATATTTAAGGATATCAAACAAAATATACCTGACCTTAATTGGGTAACTTCAGAGACCAATCCAAAGTAAACTTTTTGAAATAGAAAGATTTGAATAGATCGTGGTCAGAACCCATTTGTCCCGATTTAAGGAATAAACCATCCGTGCGTTGCATGAAACTGTGCGCTATTTGCAGTTTATTCACCGAAAGAACTTAACAATAACTCGGACTATAACAAAGAACATTTGTTTTAATGTTTATGTAAATAATGAACTTGTATTATTGCAATATGACCAAGATAGTTTTGTTTACTGCCCAAGTATTTGTAAAGAATGAATGCAAAGGCGAAACGTTGATAAAGTCACAACAAACAATGCGCAATTGCAACACATGTTCCTTGAAAAGTGGGACAAATGGGTTTTGACCACGCTCTATTACAATCTTTGTATTTCAAAAAGTTTATATTGGATTAATCACAGAGTTTAACCAATTAAGGTCAGGTATATTTTGTTTGATATCCCTAATTATGAACTATCCATGTTTTCTACTTTGTGTAGTTATAAGCTCGCAAACAGTGTGCATTGCATTAGGCGACGACAAAACTGCTACTATATGTCCCTTCCCAGTTTGTGTCCTGCAGGCTTCGCACCCATGTGCTCATGATTCAAATACCGTCCTATGTTATGTTGCTATTTAATGAAAGGCCCTTTTTCGACCATGTGATAGTTTACGAGCACATAGTTAGATAATATGTGTGATCATTAGATTAAAAAACACATTTTGAATGCTTTTTTTTGCTAATACAATAGTAAAGCTTTATAATTCCGTGCACTTGGGATTGTTCCGTTACACTGGGTTCGCCTCGTGTAACGAAAAAGACTAACACACTTTTAGACATGTAATATTTGTATAATACTTATTAAATAATTCACATATTTGTATTATATTAATCTTTTTCAGATGAGGGTCTATACAATTGGCTCTCTTTGATCGTGATTCTCCTATTTATCGGCATAGCCATTGCTTGCTGCGTACGACGGCGTCGTCAAAGACGACTGATGCAGCAACAGCGAGCCACCACTCCGGTGGTGTTTAATGCTCCTCAACCACAGTCAAACCAATATCCAGGTACCCAGTATAGCAGCGTGCCTCAAGCCACACCAAACCCGCCACCAGCCGGCGCTCAACATCCGCCACCATCCGGTGCTCAATACCCTCCACCGGCCGGTACTCAATACCCTCCGCCAGCCGGTGCTCAATACCCTCCGCCAGCTGGTGCTCAATACCCTCCACCAGCTGGTGCTCAATACCCTCCACCAGCCGGTGCTCAATACCCTCCACCAGCCGGTGCTCAATACCCTCCACCAGCCGGCGCTCAATACCCCCCACCAGCCGGTGCTCAATACCCTCCGCCAGCCGGTGCTCAATACCCTCCACCAGCCGGTGCTCAATACCCTCCGCCAGCCGGTGCTCAATACCCTCCACCTGCCGGTACTCAATACCCCCCTGGTGCATACCCACCACCGCAAGCAGGCATTTGACCACAATGACAATGGTTAGCATGACCACTATGTATTGTATTACATAACATATCTTTTTAAAGGTGTTATAATATGTTTAAGGAGTGTAGCTTAATTTGGCTATTCCAAGTTGAAATCCATACACCCCTATGAAAAGAATACTTGAATGGAGTCACCCACACAGATAACATCATTTGAAAATCTACACTTCATGTTGGAAAGATAAAGGGACCACTGCGTGTGTATGGATTTCAACTGGAATAGCTCATTAAAAATAGACGGATAGAAGTATGCAATACAGAGTCCTATGGCAGCTGAAAGCATCAAATGTGAATCTCCAAATTTTCCGAAACCGGAAAGACTATTAAAATACCCGTCGTGCTACTAATGTACCTATTTTTGGCATTTTCTTTTTACAAAAAGGTGACTATTGATGAGCTTTAAATGACCTCAATATATGCCAGTGTCGCGTTATCGGTAAATCAAAGTATTTCTTAAATAGTGACGGCTTGAATTATATTTTTGAGGCTGACTTAGGGCCAGTGGCGTAGCTCAGGGGGGGGGGGGGGGGGGGGGGGGGGGGCAAATGCACGAACAAACCCAATTTGTGCCCCCGCCCCCACCCCCCTAAAAAAAAGTGGTGAGAAAAAAAGGAAATAGGAAAAATTTGAGAAAAACGACCGAGTTTATTAGCCAAATAGAAGGCAAAATTGTACATGTAGTACATTTACTGTGCGATTTTGTTTTTGACTGTGCGATTTTTTTTGGGCCGTGCGAACTTACGTGAAATTCACGAGGTAATTGACTAGAATTTTTTGGGGCCAACCTTTTACGAAAATTTTAGAAATCTTGCCACTGTTTAGGGCGTGTTTTCCCCACCCCCGGATAAAACCCGGGTATATCCGAATAAAAAACCTAGTATGACCAGGAATTAATAGTAAAAAATGATCCGGATTAAAATTTTGAAATCTGGAAAAGTGCAAACAATCCGGTTATTATCCGCATCGATCGTAGTATGAATGTGTTTATCAATCCGGATAGAATCCGGATAAACTCGTGTCCCGGATAGAAATTATAATGTGAACTTGCCCTTATAATGTATTTTGTGAAACGAAACGAAACGGAATCTCAAATTAATTAACAGTCTCATATTTCTGTGAATTTGACACATTTATCTACTGAAGTATCTACTAGGCTGATAATATAATACACAATGGTCCGGTGATATAGGAGATATAAATCATAATACACATTTTATTCAAAATAACGAGTTTCTTGTTCATAAACACATTTTTGAAATATGTCTTTACCTATACCAATATATCATTAACCATGACGAGCTGCATAATATATCGAAAACTGACACAACGTAGTAATATTGTATCTGTAAATAGGGTGCAATGAGCCAGTGACTGTGTGAGCCCGCTTCGCATTTTTGTATTTTGCGAAACGGGTTTTAGAACTTTGCACAGCAAACAAATTTGTGCAATCTTTCCATCATGTCATTATTTATTAACCACTGATGAATTACATTTATTTTAAACAGAAATCGTCCAATAAGGTACAAATATTTCGGGTGCATTAGTCGCATTTTTTTGAAACTATTTATGTATGTGACAAGTTGTTGTCATGTTTCTAGTTTATATAATCGAACATGAAAAGCCAGTTTAGACTGCAGTTTACTTGGGCCCGTTTCGATTGTTTGTATTTTTGCGTATCTTTGTTTCGATGATTGCAAAAAAAGGACTTATTGCTCCGTACTAAATATACCCTATACGTACTTCAGTTGATAGATTGGCTACATTCACAGAAATCTGCGACTGTTCATTAATTTGACATTTAGGGGGGGGGGGGGGGATTCCCACATTTAAAAGGCTCCGTTTCGTTTCGTTTCGTCTCGCTTCGTGTCGTTTCGTCTCACTTCGTGTCGTTTCGTTAGTCGTTTAACAAAATATCAGAACTTAATGGCTACAGAATGTATTTCAAATGAACTCTGTGTAGTATGGCAAGTTGGCAACCCTATGATTGGTCGATTTTAAGATGGCACCAGATACTCCAATAGTTCTTTAGAAAGTTTTTGAAACATATGTTTTGAATATGGTCAAATTAATAGCCGCTAGGAAAGTGTTAACATTGTTATTTCCCATCCATAGAATATCGTTCCTATGGACTGCACACTCGACATCTATTTTTCTGCAGAACATACCATGCTTTCAGAACATCTTTATAAAATGATGGTATATTTCTTTTATAGACACTTTGTTTGCATCCTTACTTTTGCAATAAAGTTTGAGTAAGAAGGATAGACCGCCAATTGGTTCGAGCAGATATTTCACAATCTTATTCCAAATTCGAGTATTATTTGTATCTAACATTCGTGATACCCATTTGATTCTTAGAGTATCTATGTGACATTCAATATCGGTCATTTGTAAACCTACCCATGTGTTTAACGTTTTCCTTACCGGAGACCAAACAAAATGTATACAGTATTCTATTCACTTCATTATTAATAACATAATGATAATCATGTAATTTGATACATGATGCTTTGTACAGCATCAATGAGATGCCAATTGTTTTTATAATACTGATCTTTCCATAATATGTTAGTTTTCTCGCTTTCCAGCGGTTTTAAGTGTTTTCTAAGTTTACTATATTATGATATTATAAAATAAGTCTCATACATATTATATTTATATTAACATTGTGTTTTATTATTTGACGTAAAATTATAAGATGGCAATTGTTGAGATGAAAATAAAGATTATACTACCTCTATTAAGAGCGTGTTTCTGCTGGGTCACTGCAAAAAGATTATTGCCGATTATTGCCGGGTTTCGCCTGTTTCTGGCTGGGCAAACTTAGCGTTTATTAGCGGTTTCTTCCCCAGCAGAAACACGCTCTAAGAGAGGAAAAGATATTCCAATATGGAATATCATGCACTTCACAATCAATTTTGAGTTTCCTGTTTCAGGTTTAAAAAAAAGGGATGAGGGCACTCTAATTATCAATAATTAATTAGTAATTATTTTCCTTTATTTTCATGTTTGTGGTTGAAACTGATGTCACAAATATTTTGCCGGTTTGACTGGCACGGGTGTTTTACTCACATTACACACATGATTGCTTTTATCCATTAGGCCAAACAAAAAGGTTGACTTGCCCGTTCAGGGCCAGAGTTTGGGTCGGACGGTCGGATTTTGTTGTTGATTTTTTAAAATTGAAACGGAGATACTACACAAAAACACGTTTTAAAGATTATTTTTATGATTTTGATTTTGATTATTTTTTGATTATTTTTAAACAAGCAGACACTACTCAAAAACACGTTTTCATCTTTCTTTATTGTTATGTGCTTTTTTCAATTTGTTTGTTTGTTTTTTGGGGTTTTTTTACTTTGAAAAAAAAAATAAAAATAAATAGTGACCCTAGATTTCCGAAAATTCGGGTCGGTCGGAAAGGGCAAGTCAACTCTTTTTTTCTTTTCTTTTTGGCCTTATGGATTACAACTATACTGTGTGTTTATTCACCCCGGAGGCCGGAGATCCAAGTCTGATAAAAGAAAAGATTTGCTATTAAACTTTCATTTAAAAAGGAATTTCAAAATAATTGAATCAAATCAAATCAAATAATTAAATCTTTTCCCATTTTCTGGGACGAAGGCGGTTAACAGGAAACTCATAATAAATTGTGAAGGGCCTTATGTAGCTTTACTAAATGGTGATCACCTCAGCTGTGGTAGTTAAAAATCGTCATCGTCAGTACTTTGATAGTGTGAATTGTATTATATTGTATTCCCTTCTCGCTAGCATGAATATTAGATAGAGTAATTATTCAATACAGAAGCACATTTTGGATAAGGCTTCTAAGACTTTATTGTCTAAATTTATATGACTTCCTGGACCATTTCCCTCTCAAACTGGTGCTCACAAGTTCTGACATGCTGATCGAGTAACATGTGCCTTTTTGAACATTTGGTAGGAAAGGTTTCATAATTATATTATAAGTATATATTTCTCATAATAATAAATGATGTTGTTTGCGTGCAAGCAAAGAGTAACATTTGTATGATAATAATAACATTATGCATTTATTTGTTAGTGTTTATCAATGTAATTTTGAAAGAATGTTTTTAACAAATATATTGTTATTATAACATGTTGTACGTAAATGTAAGCCACTTGGCTTTTGAATTAAACATGAAATAAAATAAATCAGTTTTTCTGGGCTATGTTGGTTAAATCATAGCATAAATAAACACAGACAAGGACCTACATTTATCTTATTTAAATTCTAACAGCACATACACAGCCAGTCCAGAGTTCCACAAATTTCACTTATCGTACAGCTTCAGAGTGCTATAAATTTGACATCGTAAATAACCTGATTAATTATATCCCAACTTGGTGTGTGTGAGTTTAGTAGATGATTGTGTATCTTGATCAGTGTTGCTTGAATCAAAACATCTAAGTTCTAAGTTCTATCAGTGTCCAACTGTGCAGGGGTTTGTACAGCAGAGTTCTGCCACATAAATCATCACTAATTACTATACTGTCGATGAGTGCTATTAATTCCTTATAGCACTCGGCAGCACGCTGCCTCGTGCTATAAGTCATACTAAACGGAAGCAATATGGGACACGGTCATGACAGTGTTTCCCATTAGGATTTAACAAAAAGGCGAGTAGTGAAGAATTTATCCAGCAAACATTACGTCACAATAATCCCACATTATCATATATTATTATGTTCTAAGGAATATAATTCGATTACACACAGAACACGGTCAGAAAATGAAGTCGTTCTCGAATATTTTGTTTGACTTTTGTTCCAATCAGCTCGTAGCTCTTCCGACCGGAAAATATACTTTCCAAATTGTGATACAACAGTTCCTCTTGGACATGTTGTACACAGTTGCTTATGGGATTTATATCAAATGCTATACGGTCAATGTACTATGATTATATTGTTTACATTCTGCTATTATTGCAAATTGCAATGAGAATATACAGTCCTCAAAATGAGTAACTGACAATAATATGCTCTCAACTCCAACACTATTATAGCTCTTCCCGGGGGGGGGGGGGGGGGGGGGGGTCAGTGAACATACCAAGCGGGTGCGCATCCGCGTCCAAAAAAACGTCGAAAAGGGTACAGATTTCACCACACGACGTCGTCGACGTCTTTCTGAAAAAGGGGTACTTTTTAGGGGCATCGCACTTTAGGGTATCCATTACAGCATTAAGGTATCGACGTTTAGGGGTACTAATTGCCGGGCTAATTGTTGTATGTGTGACCTTTCAATAAACATGCAACATTTTGAAAACAATCTTTAATATTTCCCTACTTTTTGCATGCATTCAACATCATGCATATGAGCACTACTATATTTACGCCATTTGGGGTGCATTATTGAGTGTTGGTAACGCCGTTTGGGTAGGGTTTGTATGTGTTACGCCATTTAGCGGCATCAAAACAGTGTTCCGGTTTACGCCATTTAGGGTCCATTTCTGAGGTGCTTGGACGCGCATGTGTACCCGCTTGGTATGTTCACTGACTCCCCGGGTAGCTCTTACGTAAAAGTATTAAATAATAAAGTTGTAAGGAAATCTCGTCTATTCAATTTGATATATTACACGTGCAAATTGAATGAATATTAATTAGCTCAGTCATAAGCCCAAAACCAAAACAAAGCATAGACGGTAAAAATTTACCGTCTATGAACAAAGTCAGTTGTTATTTTAACATTTTGTTCGTCGACACGCAGCCTCGGACAAGTAACAGGCGCTCTTAGTCTTAGTAGGAGCTCCAGGGCTCTAAATTCGGCTTTAAACTGGTTTGACCCCTGACCTTCGGACATACTCCAAAAGAAATACTTTTATGATAGATTCATATATTCTTGTCTACAATAATAAATTGTCCTGCTCTTATGATTCTCTTGCGAATTTATGTTATTGACAATACCTGTATTCCCCTATATATTCAGATAGACATTTTAAAAGTGTTAAAGTATGTACAACTATACATCCGATATAGCATATGAAAAATGGTATAAATGTATTGTTATGCAATGTAAATAGGAGCGTGTATAAATATGATGAATGCATACATGCTCAAAAGCATATGAAAATGATATAAATGTATTGATCATGTTGATATGCAATGTAAACATGATGAAACTATGAAATGTGAAAATTTGTCTTAATGCGCGATCCCTAATGTTATATAGGCTTCAGTATTTTTAAATACTTAAAAGGGTTGAGTGAACCAAAACAACTTCAAAATCATATGAAGTTGACAACAGTATTAGTATTAGCAAAACTCCATACCCATCTACTAATTTTGAATGCAGAGTTCCTTTAAGAATATATGCATCATTATCTTCAATTCTTATAATAGTGGGTGTGGTTTGGGATGTCATCAGGCAATTTGATTGGTTTTTGGCTAATTTCCATACATTATGAGACAATGCTGTATAGTTTGGGGCGGGGTTTAATTCGAATATCTTAAGTGCGTATAACGCAGCGTTGCCATGTGGGGGTGTGCTAAAGAACGCGATTAACTATAAGCAGGAAGTTGGTAAACAACTCGATGGATTCACCGATTTTATAATATGGGGGAAATTTGTTGTTGTTTGTTTGTTTGTTTACACGGTTGATCCGTACGGACACACGCTTGGGTCCTGAAGGGACCAGGCTCAATCAAAATGCTCGGGCTTGATTAAAATAAATCTAACAAACTGCGTTATTTTATGATAAAAGATCAAAATAACCAATAAATTAAAAAGGAATGAAAATAAAATATAATTCTTAGCTATTTTTCTATATACAATAGTCTTATATTGTATAGGCTGTACCGTATTTGTGTCAAATTTATGGTATACAATAATAATAATAATAATAACACACACTTATAGAGCGCTTTACTTTAGTGAGATCTAAACTCAAAGCGCTGTACAACATATAAATACAAGATTAAAGCAAAAATACAACAATGATCATAAAACTACAGAGATAAACATACACAGAGTCAAATGCATATTTAAACACGAGATATGAATGTGTATGACATTAAAAATGCATTATGAATGAAATGAAAGATCATGAACAAATACACATCAATTAGATTTCCAAGTTAAATAAGTAGGTCTTAAGTCGCGACTTGAACTCCTGAACTGAACCTGCCTGGCGTATGTCCATTGGGAGAGTGTTCCATAATTTAGGGCCCGCGATGGAGAAAGCTCTATCACCGAAAGACTTCATTTTGCTTTTTGGAACAACAAGAAACTCACGGGAGCCAGAGCGAAGGTTAGCCGTGGGAATATAAGGTTTCAGCAATTCAGACACATAACTTGGACCAGCATTGTTAAGTGATTTATACACAATGAGCAGGAGCTTGAACACGATTCTTTTCTTAATAGGAAGCCAGTGGAGATCTCTGATGACGTGACTTATATGGTCACGTTTCTTTGTGCCTGTAACTAATCTTGCCGCTGAGTTTTGAACACGTTGTAATTTAGAGATAAGTTTATCAGGAAGTCCGTACAAAAGGCAGTTACAGTAATCTAATCTGGATGAGACAAACGCGTGCACAAGTTTTTCCGTTGACCCTCGATCAAGGTACTTTCTGATCTGTCCAATGGCGCGTAAAGCAAACGAGGCTGATTGACACAGTTTATTCACATGTGCAGTCATTGACAGATGTTGGTCAAAGATGACTCCAAGGTTTCGTGCAGCATCTGACGGAAATATGGGACTATTACCGATAGTTACAGGGTTGATGGGCACAGTTGGTGTGAAACGAGAGGTAATATGTATAACCTCAGTCTTACTGTCGTTCAGCTTTAACTTATTTGCAGTCATCCATCCTTTGACATCAGCGATGCAGCGCTCCAGACGAGAAATTGCTTCCTCTCTTTCATCAGGATGAAAAGTAACATACAATTGCGTGTCATCCGCGTAAGATAGAACATCGATGTCATGGCTAGAAATTACGTCTTCAACTGGAGCACTGTACATGGTAAATTTGGAGGGACCAATCACAGACCCTTGGGGTACACCATATATCAATTTATGCGTCCGTGAAAGATTGGATCCAACTGCAACAGACTGCACTCGATTAGAGAGATAGGATTTAAACCACTTTAATGCAGTACCATCAACACCATATCTAGTTTGCATCCGTTCAAGAAGCATTTTGTGGTCTATCGTATCAAATGCAGCCGATAAATCCAACAGAACAAGAACAGCGTCTTTCTTATTATCCAATGTGCAAAGCAGATCATTTTGAAGGCGCAGAAGAGCTGTTTCTGTGCTGCAGTTGGGTCGGTAGGCAGACTGGTGGGGTGCATACATTTTGTTTGCAGCAAGGTGTTCCTGTAGTTGGTTGCATACTACGCGTTCATTCAGCTTGGAGATGAAACTAAGATTAGATACAGGCCTGTAGTTGGATAGCACCTCAGGATCTAGACTAGCTTTCTTTATTAAAGGCGTTACATAGGCAATCTTCATACAGTCTGGAACATACCCCTTTCTCAGAGAGAAATTGACAATTTTGGTCAACAAGGGTAAAATATGATCGATGCACCGCTTCATTAGCCAGGTAGGGAGGGGATCTAGAGCACATGATTTTGTTGGCATGTCCATAACAATTTTCCTGACTTCCTGCTGAGAAAGATCTTGAAATTGACATAGAGGAACAGGGCAGTCACGCTCATTGCAGCCTATACATCTCAGTGGTGAAACTGTTGCAAAATCAGTTGTCAAAAATCTTGTGGTAGATTAAGTTTCTTATACAGACAAGGTCATTTTTTGAATGAAAGATCTCGTAAGACCCTTTGCACTGCCCTTATACAATGTCATTTTGATTATTGTTGCTCTTCATGGTCTTCTTCACTTTCTGCAAAGTTGAAAAATAAGCTGCAAGTTGTGCGAAATCAGTTGATTCGCTTCATTTTGAAGCTGGAGCCCAGGTCCCACATCGGTGATGTAGAATTTAAGAAGCTGGGAATGCTGAAAGTTGAAGACAGAGTTAAACAACTTAAACTCAATTATGTTTTTAAAATCTATAATGAAATAGCACCTGAGTACCTGAATTCTCATTTTACCAAATTGTCCAACACCCACAGATACTATTTTTCTTCACTGGTATTCGGGAATGGAACTTGCTACCAACTCAGGTTAAAACATCCAAAACCCACAGGCAGTTCAAAAAGGCAGTAAAAAGTCACTATCTATCTCGATTTTTCATCAATTTTTTATATGCAGTTGTTTCAAAAAAAGTGCAATGTTATTTTTGTGTGCAAATATATATTATGATGTTTGTATAATGTGCTGTTTTAATTATGAAGGACCCCAATGGACATATTTACATAAGCCCTTTTTAGAGCTTTCTTGGGCTATCCTTGGCATTAGGCCTAAAAAAAAGGGTTTGATTGGCGTAACATAGAAACAAATAGGGTAGGTAGGTCGGATTTATTTTAATTTTTATTCTTTTTAAATCTTTAAAACGTCTATGAAATTTTATATACCAGCACACACATACCATTCAGACATAAACAAATGGCACAAATACACATTTTCACTGTTTTTTTCTTCTTTTTTCTCACACACAAAAATAAATAATAATAATAAAAAAAGGTTTAGGGTCGGCGGTAAAAATAGGGTCGGTCGGGTTACGCCAATCAAACCTTTTTTAGGCCTTATATGTTTTCTTTTATTAATATGTTGTGTTTATATGTTGTAATTTTATAAGATTTGTATATTTGATCTGATGTATTGTATCTCTGTTTCTTGATATGCCAAATAAAACTAAACTAAACTATCATCTACATGCACCCTGACTATAAACTGTGAATATTATCTAGATAACTTTAGAGAGATCTTTCAAATTTGTGCTTTTTAATACTGGAAACATTGGCGATTACGGCGACATTTTCAAGCCCGTGAGCAATAGTGAGAGAGGTAGTCAACTCCATTGGCGTATTTTGGAAAATCGAGCAGGCTCACCTACCTATTTTTTTTCTCACTTTTTGGTGAGAAAATGTGATCATCCTTAAGAAAAAAATCACTCTACAAGGTCTTATTTCGCAATTTAGTGGTCTAAAACAGAGTTTTATATCAGTGTTTTTGTACATATCCATATGGAGCCCTATTTAGTGGTGTGATCCCTATATTGATGAGTAGGGAGATGGTTTACCGTGTGGAAATCAATGAGATGACAGTATTATGATGGCCGATGTGTAAGGTTAACGACATAAGAAGAGAAGAATAGGATAATAAAAATAAAAAATAAAACAATTTAGAGATACTTTGAGATCAATTTCTGTTGATACATGTTTTTAAAACGGTTAAATTCAGTACACCTAGTCAAGGGAGTTCAAGATTTTAGGTCCATAATAGAATAGAGAATGACGGACGAATTTGTATTTAATATTATCAACAATGAAGTTATTAGCGTTTCTAGCATTGTAACTGTGAATATCTTTCTGTTTAGAGAAGAAAACCCACAGAATTAGGGAGCGATTTTTTGTTGAAACGGAACATCAATAAAGCAGTTTGAAGTTTGTTGATTTCGAAAATATTAAGAGAATTGAAGTCAAATTAAAGTCTTTACTGGGATTTAGAAAAATAAATCATTGTGAAACCACAGTAGATTAATACAATGAAAAATCACTTTTCCTGCAAATCACTCGACAATATAAACTTGACCAGCAAGGATATTAAATATATGTTCATTACATGAGAGTATAATAACAGTACAAACACAGTCTATGAGTATGCATGCACTATTATAGTCTGTAAACACGCAAACTTCATGCGCCTAAAGTAGTCAACGGGTGTCAACTCACGATATCATATATTTTCAGTCTTTACAGTTTTTTCAGCCTTTTCAGTGGTCAGTCTTTTACCACTGAATAGCCGCTCATCCGGCGCACATAATGATCGTCATCATGCAGTTACTGTGCGTACGGGCATGCACTAATAAATGCTTAACTAAAGCAGTCATTTGCTACGCTAGTGAACTATTGTTCAATACTACGTGACCACGGCCGGCCAAGTTCATGGCTGAGAAAATTAATGGCGGTGTTAAATGCATAAACCCAAGCTACAAATACTCATTGGAAACAGCTTCGTTCTGTTGGCTCCTTTGACTACTCTAAAGAGAACGTTGAATGAAGACTACCAGTCAATATGAGGCGTGTGTCAACTGTAGCTGCGTCTATATTCAGGACTTATTCAACATGTTCAATAACACTGTCAGTATTATCTATTCTAATAACATTTCTACCAGGGATCGGTGGCAATGGAACAACAACAATGTCACCAACCCGCACAACAACAACAACAATGTCACCATCATCAGGTACGATAAAATGAAACACACTTTCATAATCATCTGTCGACCATATCTGTCGTATATATTATATAAACCGCATGCGCACAATATCAGTGTCACATAATATGATCTCTGATGTACATTTCCATGGTACATGGGGCAGTATATTTAGGCCCAGGGTAGCATATTTATTTATTTTTATTTATGCTTCATTTATTGAGGGTAAAATGCACAGATTGTTGAAAATATATAAACATGTGATAATCATAATAATGAATATTAATTCAGTGTGAAGTAGTGATCGATATGATTTAATGGACTCAGTGACATATTTCTAAAACTCAATAATACGTATCTCTGCTGCTGCTAATGGTGCGTCCCTCAAACCCGCCAATTTGTCCAAATTCGGTTTTTCGCGCGTAGTCACGTTAAATGTACTATTTGGGACTCGCCTTTTAAGTTCTAGAACATTATGTGCAATTATTTGGGTGCGATCCGGTTTAGACTTATACAGAACGACAACATTTTATCCATACGGTTTATTGTTTTCAAAATGGCAAAATTACAATGGCGTTTTACCAAACAAGGTCTTCTAAAAAACTGGGTGGACAAGTGTCAAAAGGATGAGAAGACTTGGAATGGATCTGTTGACTTTTGTGGAAGTCGGCAAGAGGATCACTAGTGTGTTGTTTCTGGAAGGAAATCACCGAGACGTTATGTGAGCGACGTATTGCCTTTGCACTCAAATAATGTACCCCGCACACTTTCACAAGAAACAAAGCACTGTCAAAATTAACATACATTTTTCCAGTTAAACAGCATTTTATTTGTGGTTATAGACACATTTAATATAAAATATCATTAAAATACTAATTTCGCACTGACAATGCGAATTTGGCGCTATTTTTAGCATTTTTTTTAAATTTTATACCCAACTACTGCCGACTAATCACAACACAACACAACAGCCGAATCAAAAAAAGAAAATCGTGATAATTTATATTCATTGAACAACAAAAAAGTTAAAAATATTAATAGATAAAACAAGGTCTTCTAAAAAACTGGGTGTACGAGTGTTTAAGGTGGCAAAAGGCTGAGAAGACTTGGAATGGATCTGCGTTGAATTTTGTGGATTGGCAAGTGTATAGTGTTGTTCCGGGAAGGAAATCACCGAGACGTTATGTGAGCTAATGTGGTGAAGTTATGAAGAAAAAGAATTGAAAGAAAAAATATCATTATTTATAATTTAATTTAAATTCCAATCTTTAATTACGAGAAAACGTAATTTATGACAAATTTAAAAGTGCAACAAAATAACTTGGATTTCCCGGGGCGCGCACTGGGGACCGTAGGCCTACTGCTAAATCGAAAATTAAAACCATTTTATCCAAAAATATATTTTTAAATGATCTGTATTGAAAAAAAGAATATGAAATGTGCAAACTAGAGTGCTATTCATATGTCTATTTAATTTGAGAGTAAAAAAAGTGAATTTTAGATGACACAAAAAACATCATCCTCGCCGTGACTCGAACACCGTATCTTTGAATGCCATCTACGATGTAGGCAGTTAATGTCCAACGCGCTAATCCATTGCGCCACGAGTCATTCTGAAGATGGCGAAGGTTTTTAATAACATACAGTGTCGTTACAGGGTTATCCACTCAATAAACTAAATCGAAAATTAAAATGTGATATTTATTATTATTTAAAGGCTTCATTGTCAATTAAAGCACCATTTTATTTACGGTAATAGACACATTTAATATAAAATATCATTAAAATATTAATTTCGCACTGAATAACTGAATTTGGAGGTATTTTCGCATTTTATTACAACCACTTTTGAAAGCTATGGTGTCCAAGTTAACTTGTCCACCAAAAAAAATACCAAATTGTATAAAATATATAATGGTATATGACAAAGATTTAAGCCGCATTGCCATGATTACAATCAATCATATTACTCATAGCTAGAGACATGATACAGCAGATGTTAAAGGTCTAAGCATTCAACACATGCCTTTAAAAAAATATCCGTGACACCATCACGACCATGGAACTAGAGTCTGTGTGTGCTTACAAACACCCAAACACTACTAGTAAACGGCCAAGAATAGTGTGTCCGACTGTTTTTCAAAGCATTAAACCAGGGATCATATTAAATGTGGGATAGGAAAGTCTAGTATACTGACGTACGTAGCTATCAGGTCCCTTTTGCATATTATATTAAAAAGGTAGCAGCGCCATTTCATGATGCTCACCGGAATTAACGGAATGTATAGACTTGCAGCAAGTCTGTAGGATCATGACACAAACAATGACATGATGACGGTATGGTGTAAAGTGAGAGAATGAATTCAAATACCTAAAATTAATAATGAAACGTGCATGAAGTATAATATATGTCAGGCTTGTATATACCGTCCAGCAAATACATTTTATCATAACTTTCAAAACCGGACCATTTGTAGGGGAATTGTCTCAAGAATTCCGTGTAAACTTCAATAAACTCATTATTGCGATGTTCATTGGCATATACAGTTTAATCACGGGTGGCCACTCAACTTGCCGATCTGAAGCTAATTTTAATTAACTTTGGTGAGCGTCGTCTGCTTAAACCAGGGATCATATTAAATGTGGGATAGGAAAGTCTAGTATACTGACGTACGTAGCTATACTGACGTAATTATTGCAAAAGCGTTGAATAAAAATGGCTATCCCTCCACGCTCGTACACAGAGACATTTTAATTACTTTAATCCAAAAGGTCTTGAAATGTCAAATTGTCTGAACACCAGTGGCATTTGCCAGAATGACGGGGTGGGGCTGGCAATGGGGGTGGTCGCCTCCTAATATTCGAGTCCTGTCGGTTGAGACTGGCATCGAGCTCGATTTTTGCGCTGGTTGGGGGCGGGCACTTCACAACCCCACCCCCACTTGTCCCCTCCCTTATGAATAATAACCTAGATAATAGATTTACTGATTTACCACACTAGCACCAATATTGATGAACCAGTGGACATTTGAACAAAAAATGATGCAGTTTCCATTGTTGCACTTTTTAGCCCTTTTAACCCTATACCCACGGAAAGAGCGTAAACAAAACAGTAAATATAACGTGCACCCCTTCTTTTTTCTCCATGAAAAGGCAATCATAATCCGAACATCTCAACTCGTCAATTGTTTCCAAAACCTGTATAGATCTACTGGTGTGAGACTCATCCTTTACAATGACCAGTATTATTCATGATGTTAGCCAACACCTGTCTCTCCATTTCCGTGCAACCTTCCTTGTAACTCCAAATCGATGAACAATTTTAGGTACAGAAACTCCAAAAACTTCACGGAGAGAAAGAAGTGGTACACCTGCCTAGGATTTACTGGTTTGTTATACACTCTTCGACACGGGTATATGGTTAAGTGCAGCAATGAAAACTACTGCATCATTGTTTTATTCAATTTATTTCAATTTATTTTATTATTTTATACTGTTTTGTTTATGCTCTCTTCATGGGTGTAGGGTTAAAGTGCAACAATGGAATATGCATCAATTTTCATTCAAATGGCCACTGCTTCATGAATATTGGTGCTATTGTGACGAACGAGGTGTCAAAATGCGTGAGAGGAAATACCTGTTTTTCCCACGTGTTGAATTATTTTAGCGTCCTAAGAATTAAACACAGGGCGCCGCGAAAAAGTGGATACTTTATTTTTGTCCAGTGTTTATTATAAACATCATTATTAACATGGAAAGTACCGATGATACCTACGTCATATGCCTCAATACAAAGGTAACTAATTTGAGCTATTATATAATAAAGGGGCTGAAAACACAATTGTTTTATTTGGTCTAAAATGATTTATTCCATTTTGTTCCGTTGTACAGGCTCTATTCGTCTCGTTGGTTCTAATCACATTTCCCAAGGGGTAGTTGAAGTACTTATTAACGGATCATGGGGAGCTATATGCGCTAATAATATTTTCGAGGGTGAAGGCGGTAACGGCGACACATTTGCAGAAGTGGCTTGTCGGCAACTTGGCTACAATAAAACGGATGGTACCGATTCGAAGGCCGTGAAGAGAGGTGAATCGGCCTACGAGGTACCGGATTACTTGACTTGGTTCTATGAGGACTTACGGTGCCAAGGAAGTGAGGATCGCCTGCAGGACTGTAACTACTTAACACAGTATGATAACACGGGATGCCCTTCAGCTTTTGCAAGCAGTCCCGAATTTGAAAAGGAAGTTGGCGATGTTCTTCCAACTGCCGGCGTCGCCAGTGTTAAATGCTACGACGGCGATTGGGCGCAGATAGAGAGTAAGTTGTTCATAGTAATCATGATAATACAGGCTGTCCCAAGTTGTAGTAAGTCAACAGTCAAAACGTTACAACAATAACAGTAAATCAAATGTAAAACTACCTACACCCGGATGCCATACTTTGTAGAATGATGTTGTTTTGACCTATGATGAGTAATTTTGGCCCATCAAAATTAATATGGTTCATTCGTCAAATGATGAGAAAATGTTTATAGTAACAGTTTTTAATTTCAGCCACTTTTATGTTGTGGTTATATTACTTTTATGTTAATTTCCAGGCCCGATCTTATGTAAATGCATGTAAAAATAGAAAACAATCAAGTAATCTCAACACCAATTAAATGATTTTTCCAATTAACATGTTTAATTTAGAATATTTACCACCACTAATCAGACATGTAACAAGTGCGGGCGGGAGCACTGCTCCTATATGAAGAGACCGTTAAAATTGAGAAAATAACGCCTTAAGAAAGACAGAAAAGGCTAGAAGAAGTAAAGAGAAAAAAAGGAAAAGAAGAAGAAAAGAAGGAAAAGGGATGAAAAAAGAGGGAAACGATGATGTAGGGGGCAGGGCAAAAGTTAGATTCAAATTGAAGTGAGGCAGTGAGGTCACAGATTGGCACATGTGGAATGTACACTAACGAGGAAATCGCAAGACCTTCTTACACTATGAATGTTGGACCAGTTGAACATGGAAAAGTACAATACATTTGAGGACATTTACAATTTATCACCAAGACAGACATTCAATCAAATCTAGCGAAAAAGAAGCCGAGTTGTGAAGGTGGAAATAACGGAGCATACAATGTATCTGAGGAAATGTATACAACGAGGACTCCGAGCCAAATGCAATAGTAAAGCTATATCATTCTGTGCAATTTGCCTCGCCACGTGTAACGGAAAAGCCAAAAGTTGACACAATTTCAGGCATGTAATATTTGCATATGTTCTATGAATTAATTCACCTATTTGGATTATTAATATTAATCTATTTCAGATGATGCTACGCTATACTTTTTGCTCTGTTCGATCGTGATTCTTCTAGTTATCGGCTTACTCTTCTTTTTCGGGATACGATATTATCGTCAAGGGCGAGCGGAGCGGCAACGGCTCGCAGAAAGCGGCATTGGCGTTACGCATCATCCTCCTCATCCAGGTTTTACACAGATAGGTTATATGGCACCTCATGATGGGCTCTGATAGGGGAGCGTGTAGGCGCAGCGGTGGTTCAATTCTGTGCACGGCCGGGCTTTATGGGCATTTGGTTAATCACGATCCATGCATGCTCTCGCAGGTTTTCTCTGGGTTCTCCGATTTCCTTTCAAAATCGGTGATCAGTTGTTTCGGTTATCAACAACTTCCTTGACCTATTGGAATTTGGGGAGCTGCACTGAAAAATGGTGGATGTTACAATCGAAGTGCGGATAGGTTTGCGCCTGAAATGGCAGCACCCTAGTTGATGCGACCTGATTCTGATGATTCACCAGTGGCAGCGAAATTACAGCGCTTTGATCAATCTTGGAAAGGCGCTATATAAATCCCGATGATTATAATTATTATTATTATTATTATTATTATTATTATTATTATTATTATTATTATTATTAGTATTATTAGTATTATTAGTATTATTAGTATTATTAGTATTATTAGTATTATTATGATGGTGGTTGTTGACAGTGTAACGTGTTTTACTTAAGCAATCTTTATTCAACAGTTAAAACAACCGTACAAAACTTCCAGGATACGAGATGAAATACAAAAATGAACAAAAACTATATTAACTATGGGACGAGGAGCCTAAATGTGTTTAGTTCTTAATTTCTGTTGTCCATCTCTGGGCAGAACATGCAATTAGAACCAAATGATGGAAAATACATCCCTAAAGACAAATTCACCTTATCCTACCTTCGCAGGTTGCCCGTTAATGAGTAAGGAATGGCATCCTGATTCGTTCGGATTAAAAACCGTAGATCAGAGAGGGTAAACGCACTGGCTGTCCGTTCACGAGAGTTGTTCAATGCGTTCGCTAAGCATGGCTAAACACGTATTGGTTGTTGATAATTAACCGCGTTCCGCGTTTCACAAAACTGTTAGTTTATCCCAGTGCGTTTACCCTTCCAATCTACGGTTTTCAATCCGTACGAATCTGGATGCCATCCCTAATTCAATCCCAAAGTTTGACTGAAAACCCTATATGACTGAATGTCTAAAGTCTGCCAAGAGGGCTGTATTTTTCTTTAATTGCATACAGTTGTTTTGGCATAATAAATGAGTAATTCTACATGGATATGCAATAAGTTTGACCAAACACAAAATGTATTATTAGAAATATCACTATTTCAATATTATTTTATGATGTGTTTAATAAAAGATCATTATTATTTTAGGTCATTCGATTAACATTTTTATAGAACCAACAGCATATATTCCATAATATGATTATAGAACATACCCCCCCCCCCCCCACCCCAAATATTGACTGTCGTGTCGGTTGAGATTGGCACTGTCGGTTCATCAAGTAATTCATGAAATAGGCTTTGAAAATTGAGAAAAGTTTCTGAACAATCAGTTTTGAATATAGTCAAACTAATACTAGCCGTGGTATTTCCCTATCCATAGAATATCGTTCCTGTGGACAGTAGAATCGTAATCTATTGTTCCTGCAGAACATACCATGCTTTCAGAACATCTTTATAAAATGATGGTATATTTCTATTAATACTTTGTTTACATCCTTACTTTTACAATCTTAGAGAATCCATCTGACCTTCAATATCGGTCATTTGTAAACCTACCGATATGTTCGTCTCTTAACTTTTTCCTTATCGGACACCCAACAAAATGTATACAGTATTCTATTCACTTCATTAATAACATAATCAGATAATTTGATACACGATGCTTTGTACAGCATCAGTGAGATGACAATTATTTTAAAATACTGATCTTTCCATAATATGTTAGTTTTCTCACTTTCCAGCGGGTTGCAAGTCTTTTCTAATTTTACTATATGATATTATAAAATAAGTCTGATACATATGATATATTAACATTGTGTATTATTATTTGACGTAAAATCATAAGATGGCAATTGTTGAGATGAAAATAAAGATTATACTACCTCTATTCTTTTCTAATTTTACTATATGATATAAAATAAGTCTCATACATATGATATCTATATTAACATTGTGTATTATTATTTGACGTAAAATCATAAGATGGCAATTGTTGAGATGAAAATCAAGATTATACTACCTCTATAAGAGAAAAAAGATATTCCAACAATAGAATATTATGCACTTCACAATTAACTTTGAGTTTCCTGGTGGAGGTTTAAAAAAGGGAGGAGGGCACTTTAATTATCAAGTATTAATTATTTGTCAATACCACAGTACACATATGAATGCTTTTATCCATTATGGATTACAACTATGCTAGTGTGTTTATTCACCCTGGAGGAGATCAAAGTCAGATAAAAGACAAGATTTACGGGTTCCAGATTTGCTATTAAACTTTTCATTTTAAAAGGAATTTTAAAATAATTGTCTGGGAACAGGAAACTCATAATCCCTGATCGTCATTTAGTAAAGCTACATAAGGCCCTGTGAAGGGCCTTATGTAGCTTTACTAAATGACGATCACCTCAGCTGTGAAGTTCAAAATCGTCATCGTCAGTACTTTGATAGAAATATTATTATCTTCTAGCTAGCATACGTAAAGGATATCAGGTTGAATAATTCAATACAGAAGCACATTTTGGATAAGGCTTCTATTACTTTATTGTCTTAATTTATATGACTTCCTGGACCATTTTCCTCTAAAACTGGTGCTCACAAGTTCTGACATGCTGATCGAGTAACATGTGCCTTTTTGAACATTTGATAGGAGAGGTTTCATAGTAATATAGTAAGTATATATTTCTTATAATAATAAATAATGTTGTTTGCGTGCAAGCAAAGAGTAACATTTGTATATAATTCAATACAGAAGCACATTTTGGATAAGGCTTCTATTACTTTATTGTCTTAATTTATATGACTTCCTGGACCATTTTCCTCTAAAACTGGTGCTCACAAGTTCTGACATGCTGATCGAGTAACATGTGCCTTTTTGAACATTTGATAGGAGAGGTTTCATAGTAATATAGTAAGTATATATTTCTTATAATAATAAATAATGTTGTTTGCGTGCAAGCAAAGAGTAACATTTGTATGATAATAATAATAACAATATGCATTATTTGTTAGTGTTTATCAATGTAATTTTGAGAGAATGTTTTTAACAAATATATTGTTATCATAACATGTTGTACCTAATGGTAAGCCACTTGGCTTTTGAATTAAACATGAAATAAAATAAAAACAGTTTTTCTTGGCTATGTTGGTTAAATCATAGCATAAATGAAAACTGACAAGGAGCTACATTTTTCTTATTTTAAATCCTATACGGAAGCAATATGGGACACAGTCATGACAGTGTTTCCGTTTTAGGATTTTTAAAAAAAAGGCGTGTGGTGGAAATCCAGCAAATATTATGTCACAATAATCCCACATTATCAAATATTATTATGTTTTAAGGATTATAATTCGATTGAACACAGAACACGGTCGGAAAATGAAGCTGTTCTCGAACTTTTTTGTTTGACCTTTGTTCCATCAAGGCATTAAGTCTTTGGTTCCATTGCGGGTTCCATTTAGCTCGTAGCTCTTAATCCGTCACCGGAAGATATACTTGCCAAACTGTCCCCAAACTGTGATATATAGCAGTAAGCAGTTCCTCTTGTACAGTTGTTTATGTCATTTGTATCAAATGCCATACGGTCAATGTACTATAAACATATTGTTTACAGCTGCTATCATTGCAAATTGCAATGAGAATATACAGGGTTAGTATTATTAACAATGCAATCCTATTTGATCTGGTCCTAATTTTGTAATTGTCAAATATTGCTTTCGATTCTATATTATGAATCTATGTGTCAGTGTTAAAGGTAGTTGTTCCGATTGCTGGCCCGATTTTCAACTTGATGCTTTCTGTTTCATGAGGTCATCCTTAAATGTGTCACATTCCAAAGTTTGAGTTGCAGTACTGCAATAGTTCTTATTTTAGAATCACAAGGTCACAATTGCCCATTGAGTAGTACACAAACTGGCTGGTGGTTAACCACCTTTGGCAGTAATTCACCACATTTTTGCCTATAATTTCTAAATGGAACAATTCTGGCCCCTAAGATTTTACAGGCATAATGAGAAAAATATGAGGATTCTTCTGATATCAAAATATCTTGATGTGAAAAAAGATCATAGCCCCCCAAAAGTGATCAGGTCATATACCTTTAAGGGGAGGGAGGGGTGTTAATCCTAAAAATATGAAACTTTTTCAAGCGCTGTAACTTTTGAATTTTAATGTGATATTGGAACATGTGGAAAGGATCAAAATCAGTTGTTGGTAAAAATGTGAATATTGCACCAAAATCATCTAAATACACTTCTTTAGGAACGTTTATTTTTATTTTTAATATTTTGACCAAAACTTGCCATTTAAACAAAACATTATTACCTCAAAAATGTGTCTTTAGATGATTTTGGTCGGACATTTTGTTACGTTTTTCGAAAATATTTGAGCCAAAAAAGTGATTTTATATGCATCACATTAATAGTTCAATAGTTACACCGCTTGATATAGTATTTGGGGGGGGGGGGGGGGTTAACACCCCTTAAGGTTGAATTCGAATTTATTCAAATTATTTCCTATAACCATGCCTCTAAACAGCTCATTCCAAGGCAAGTTCCGCTATTGACAAATATTGTAGTAAATGTAATTATTTTCTTACCAATATCGTTTTACGTAAAATGCAGAATTATAGTAATGCTTCATTACATTTCTGCAATTATAATGTTAATAAACTATTTGATTTACAGTCAATTTTAAAGAGAATCCGTTCAGATATAGATTGTCAGTGTTGGAGAAATACAAAATATCTGACATTTGTGATGGTGTAAATATAATTGTGGTTTATTTTTGCTTATAGGAAACTTTACATCAAATTGTGATGGGAAATGACAGAAACACACACTGTACATGCTGTATGTAACATCAACACGCCAACTTGGTAGGACCTATTTTATTTTAATTATATTTATACTTACTATTTTGTTCACCTAACCAAAGAACCTAATCCGAACAAATAATTGAACATTCTAAATAAAGTATAAGGCGTCACGAGTTTAACACAATACATGTATTTCACAATGTCGTCGTGTTAAAAACAGACTGAATATTTTAGAGTCATTCCACGCCAATGATCAATCGATTTGCTAAAATGTCAACAGGAGGCCTCGGGGGAATCTATCAGGGGCGTAACTAGAGGGGGCAGAGGGGATGGGTGGGGGGGGGGGGCATTTGCTATATAGAAGATTTGCTTCCCCCTGTTTGCTCCAAAATGAAATGTCAAACTCTATACGAAACAAATAGTTGGTTATACCACCACCCCCGGATCACAGGCATGTCCCCTTCATTCCCTCCAATTCAGTGATGATCCTAGTGGAATATATTTATGATTCCCACCCCGTGGATCCATCTTTAGGTCCCATCAACTATCACATCAGTGATTCCAATCAAACATTGAATATAATGAAATTAGAGTGTAGTTTATAAAGGTCACTGTGATGGGAATTGGAATATTTACACTGCAATTGCTTGGTTTTAGGATGATAAGATATTCCTTTACAGGCACATTAAGTGGTGTTGAAAATTTCAAATGTTTAAAAATTTACTTCAGAATTCAAGATGAACATTAAAAATGGCCATTACTGTTGTTTCTACTAGCAAAAACACAGCAAAACTTGATTAAAACAATATCATCGCTATTTATTGAAAAACGCCCTCTATGCAAATATGGTTCGCGTTATGTATCACGCGTACTGCAGGGGGATACTGTCGGACGTAAAATGCTCGTCCCGCGGGACGAGCATTTTTTGAATCGACATTTTCTTGTACATAGAGGGCTGATTTGTCTTAATCCTTATAGGTGTAAGTTCATACATGTAATACAATTATAAAAATATACTAATCCCAGTTTTTATCATAATTGAGGGCGCTTCCTCCAACACATCTCTTAGTGCCCCTTTAATATGACCCGCGCGTCATACAGACTGTAGCAATAATAATATACAATTGCATGTCTCAAGAAAAAGTATAAAAACACCCAGTAACATAATCATACTGCAAACTAAATAATATTATTATTTTCCATGTATCTATACATGAGTGACCCGTCGCACAGACTGTAACAATACAAATGTAAAGTATTATGTCTCAAGAAAAACTTATAAACACCCCATAATCATACTGTAAACTATATTATTGGTTGCCAAAACAAATTCATGTGGGATCATAATTGCTTTAATCATTAACAGTTATGCACTTAAACAAAGAGGTCATAAAATAAGTTCGGCCAGTTTTCACCGTTTCTTAGCATTAAAGTTTAAAATGTTTGTTAGTGTTAATTGAAATGATTGGCTTTGTATCATAAGCAGTGCCTCCTATATGAGAGATAGAGGACAGAGCAACTATATGTTGATGTTTTTCACTTTTATTTCTTACAGAAATCGCCATTCTATCATTTGATTATGTGTGAATACCAAATCTGTCGAAATGCACCTCTGAACAGGATCTAATCCATTATTTATAGACTATCTACTTCATTTAATACCACCAATTTTAACGAAATCAAGTTTATTTTGTTGGAGTAAAGTATTGTTTTACGTATAAGTATAATGAAGCACAACACCGAATGAAATAAAACTTATTTCTTATAAGGTTTTTAAAACTGTATTTTGGAATGATTTGATTGAAATTCGCAATATTACGTACCAATATGAATCGCAATTAAGGGAAATAGTGAGTTCTGCTGGTTTGGATACTATTCAGACTATGTCGGCGGACACGGTCTCGTTCAAGACTCACAACAGTTATCAAATGATACATTATTTTTTAAATGATACTTTCACTGTAGTCGATTTTCCAACGCCAACGGTTTTTAGGATGAAATAACTTAGTTCCAGCATGCGATGAATTGTTTGGAATCATATATCAAAATGTTTACGTTGAACCCAATGGGGATTTTAAAACTTACGGTCAACCGTGTCCACCGGCGTCTGATGTTATTTTACAAGTCGAACAGCGCCCCCACATAAAAGGGCAAGTCACCAGAACGTCATTATTTTTGATTCTACGCACATGAATATCGTCGCGAACATGAAACTATATTGCAATTAGTACGCGCATGCACACTATAATACGTGCCTGTAATACTAGTATACAGTACATGTACAGTCCGACCTTATTCGCTTGAACTTACACACATGAAACATAAGAGAAAATCAATGGCGATACACGCATGAATCCCACTAAACACTAAGAAATCGTTTCATTCTGTTGGCTAAATCCTTCGAGTATACAGAGATCGTGTAACGAAGGCGGCCAGTCAAGATGAGGCGTGTGTCAACTATAGCTATGTATATATCCAGGACTTATTCATCATGTTCAATAGCACTGTTAGTATTATCTATTCTAATAACATTTCTACCAGGGATCGATGGCAATGGAACAACATTAACAATGTCACCAACACGAAAAACAACCACAATATCACTATCATCAGGTACGATAAAATGATACACACTTTCATAATCATCTGTCGATCATTATTATTATAAATTATAAAAAGGTCTAGCGCTGATCTCTGATGTACATTTACATGAGCTTATCAGAGATCATATCAGTCCATGGTATGTACAGTGTGAGTGTAGCATATTAATTTATGTATGCTTTATTTGTTGAGGGTAAAATACTTCAGTGACCAGCACTGCTTTCCAAGTAGGCCCTCATTTTATGCCCACATTATAATACACAGATTGTTAAAAAAATATAAACATGTGATAATATATTCATATAATAATAAGTATTAATTCAGTGTGAAGTGAATACGTATTTCTGGTGAAATACAGGGTGGTCAAAAAAACAACTATACCCAACTTTGGAGGCCATTTTCTCCTAGATGATAAAATATTTTAGTAATTTGGTTTGCATATTATTAAAGCATATATCGTTGAGCATTATTGGTGAAAATAGGGAAGATATTACATTAATATTTTTTGAGATATTGCTATTTTTAGCGAGTATGTGTAAAAATGGCTTTTCCACGGGAGCTGTCAATGCATCAACATGATATGCACTTTTATGACAATATTATATGACACAATAATGTAATGACCCAAGACCCATTTAATAAGCAGTTAAGGATTAAGTTTAATGTTTAAAATATGTCGTGTTTGGTATCAAATGAAAGGAAATTTAATTTCGCACGGTCAAACAATTTCGCACGGTCAAATAATTTCGCACGGTCACAAATTTTCGCACGGTCACAAATTTTCGCACGGTCACAAAATTTCGCAGTCCAAAAAGCACCACTGTCAACAAATAATGCCCAATCCTCAGTGTTTTCAGGCTTAGGCCCTAATATTTATTCTCCGAATACCTTTAAGTCAATCTCAAACATGGAAGAAAATCCACTTTTGTGATGTCAAACTGGTTGTAAAGTTTGCAAAAAACAGCAGAATATAGTTGCTGCATTGAAAAATGGTGGATGTTACAATCTAAGTGCGGATAGGGTTTGCGCTACGTGCTGCACCCTAGTTGATGCGATCTGATTCTGATGATTCACCAGCAGCGAAATTACAGCGCTTTGTATCCTTTGGCAAAGGCGCTATATAAATGCCGTGTTATTTGGGATACTATCAAGGCGTTTTGGTTTAATGGTCTTCTAGCTTCATGCTCTGTGTACGAGAGTGGTGGGATAGCCATTTTTATTCAACGCTTTTGCAATATGTTTAACTCATTAATGCTCTGTTTAACCAGTTGGAAACACTATTATTTGTCGTGTTTGTCAAGTTTGGGTGTCTTTAAGCGCACACAAACTCTAGATTCATAGTACTGGTGTCACGGATCACATTTCTAAAGGCATTTTTAATTTTTTGACCAAAAAGTGATTGATTTGGTTTTACCTCAAAAATGATTTTGTTACGTTCTCTGAAAAATGTTGAGCCAGTAAAAGTGATTTTCTTTTGTTACGTAGGAAAGGGGTACGTACCTACTTTCAAATCATCATGCAAGGGATACCTATGATGATAATATAGAGAAGTGGCATTCTCTATACGTTTTGCTTATCATAATTTGTTGGTTGGAGGGGGAGGGGGGCATTTTTTTAGTTTATGAATCGACGGCACCACTGTTTCGACGAGGCCCCCGCTCTCAAATGTTAGGCTCGGCGACAGGCTGCAAGCCTGGAAGTCCATTTCGGTTCACTTTTATCCCACCCCATGTGAAAAACTTGGCTACTCATAATTTGTTAGATAACAACTATTGAAAACTGCTAGCATCACACTCACAGACGTGAATCACAATCTCGAATACGACAGCTTTGCTATCCGCATATTGGGCTTTTTCATTCGAAATCCACATCTCAAATTCACGCGGGTTCCCTGCAGGGTGACTCTATTTCAAATCTACACTCCCTGTCTCAAAGATTAAGATCATGTCTTCCATAGTGGGTGTATGGATTTCATTGGAATAGCCCATTGCGGAAGGGGTTCACTTTATTCCAAGCCAAAGAAGATTTCTTGATGCACCCCAGCATGCTTAGCGCTCCTACAGTATACCAACAGGGATTATCACCAAAACAAACAGTGCCACACATGTGTTAAAGTAATTAAAAGCTGGAAGTCGTCTGGACTTCCACCTTCTAATACATGGTAGAGATATGCATAACGTGGTCAAATATATGAAAAGAAGTTGAATTCCAACTAACAAGAGCAAATTAAGCGTGGTAAAACATCTCTTCCCACACCCAAAAGAAGGTCTTTTATGACGTCATATTGAAGTTGAAGGCATAGCTTGATTATCCCCTCACTTTTAACCAATCAAATGATAGGAATCTAGGTATATAATATATGAGGTATATATTATAAACATAACCATTCAGAGGTATAGACCTTCAGGAATATATCGCTACTCTGGAGTTTCATGGACAATCCTAATTGTCCATGAAACTCCAGAAACTCCAGGTATATACCTCTGACTGTGTATAAGCTTTGCCGTTTACGGCATTGAGCACTTTGTTCAAATTCTAGTCTTACCAGATACGGTTGTCAATGATTAATTATTACGCTCCTGATTAATCCGTTGAGCACGTTTTGATTAACTTATGATAATGTGTCCTCTTTTGGTTGCTCTGACCGCTGGTTTAAAAACACCATTGAATGTGTATACTCATTTTCTGTGGCGTGAAAACCTGCGATCAGAGAAACATCTATTCGTCTGATGATTGGACAAAATGACCGTATGGGATTGTCCATGAAACTCCAGAGTAGTAGCGATATATTCCGGAAGGTCTATACCTCTGAATTTTTATAAGCTATGCCGTTTACGGCAATGAGCTAGTCTAATCAGAAACGGTTGTCAAGAATTAATTATTATAAACTTATCATTATCAAGATGGAAAGCACCGATGATTCCTACGTCATATGCCTCAATACAAAGGTAACTAATATCATAAATGGCTGATGACACATTTTTGTTATTTGGTCTAAAATGGTTTATTCCATTTTCTCGTTGTACAGGCTCTATTCGTCTCGTTGGTTCTAATCACTTTTTCCAAGGGGTAGTTGAAGTACTTATTGACGGATCATGGGGAGCCATATGCGCTAATAATCTTTTCGATGGTAAAGGTAACACATTTGCAGAAGTGGCTTGCCGGCAACTTGGCTATAATAAAACGGATGGTACCGCATCTAAGGCCGTGAAGAGCTACGGATCGGCCTATGAGGTACCTGATTACTCGTCGTGGTTCTTTGATGATTTACGTTGCCAAGGAAGTGAGGATCGCCTGCAGGACTGTAACTACTTAAGTCAGTATGATAGCACAGGATGCCCTGACCCTTGGTACGATCCCGACAGCCGTAACAGCAATCAATTTGGCGATACCATTCCAACTGCCGGCGTCGCCAGTGTTAAATGCTATAACGGTGATTGGGCGCGGATAGAGAGTAAGTTGTTCGTCATAATCATAAAGTGCTCAGCAAAAGAAATTCATACACTTTGTTTAGGTCATTTAGAGTAAATTCCGATTATCTTTTGACCCAACAGATAGATACTAGACTTGACTAGATAGATATTTGGATGAATTTCTCCGGCACAATTTGATACCAAAGTTGTCACCTAACAACAAAGATAAATCATGATTAGCACCATTTAAAGAAAATTAGTCACTTTGGAAAGTCACGATGTACAAGAAATAACCGCCATTTTCGATAAAATATAACAAACACAATCGAAAATTGCGGGTATCCCATGCACCATCGTAAAAAATGTACTTCTAGCAGTGAGTATCTTGCGATGCTGTGTTATTTCCCAAACACAAATACCATCATCGACGCTGACAACAAAACGAGGTGTATCTAACTAAATGCACTGTCATGATCATGTGTAAAGAGTGTTTATGATTTGATACGCGTATATTCGTTAATTCTAATATTTATTCAATTATCAATTTGATCTTAAAGACCCAGGCATCTACTATATGTTGATCAAAGTGACTGTGAATCTTGTTACTATACTTTTTACAACATATACAATCTATGGTGTTAAATTAAGAAAAAAGGAGCATCGTCAAAATTACATTTTTACGTTTCAAATCGTTTATCTATGTTATATCAGCTGATTTATACGAACAATATTTGAAAATACAGTTCACCATATTTTTGAAAAGGAATTGGAATCTATTGAACATGGATATCAAGAGTAAAGGGCATTTAAAAAAATTGGTATTGCAGCGCCCTCTGTTGCTCAAATGTGTCAGATTGGCAGATTGGCTGGATTAAGCCACTGGTGGAATGAGTAGATGCCTGGGTCTTTAAAATTGTTGCAGATGAAAACAATGATTATTTAAATCATAAGTCATTTATTTATGACAATTATCTTTCTCAATTATGAAGTCGACAAAATTATAACAATTTTGAATTCTTGAATATTTGACTTTATGTCAAATATTACACGGAGGAGTAAAAAACACGACGATGTGAAACTTTTACGCTGAAAAGGGGTTATAATCAGTCCATATTTTACCAAACATAAATTGTATAGTTTACCACAGCGCAATGTACTGAAATATTTTACCTACTTATCTGACAAAGTTTTACCCAACTTTGTGTGACCCACGCCATATACCCTGCCAAAAGTATCCCGTTTTTCGGGCCAGTTTTTGCTGTGCACTAGCTAACGGAATAAAAAAAAAGCATTGGTGAAAGTTAGAATTCTTCTAATTGTAACATACTAGCGGGCACCCGCGCTTCGCGCGGGACCCGCTAGATGAGTAGACATGGGCGGTTAATATTTTGGGTTCGATGAGTGAATCTGGGCGGTTAGTTTTTGTTTGTTTTTGAGGAGTACTGCATTAATGTATTTGATTTGTAATGTTGTTACAATTCAGCCGGTTGGCTGCGATGACAATAAAATTTAGACCTTTATTATTATTATTTTGGTGAAGATGGGACATTAATAATTAATGTCCCTTAGTTGTGTTGTTTTAACTTCGTTGACTCAGTACGACGGTCAAGCGCGCACGGGGAAGACTTTCCCACTCCTAGATGTTATGCCACTGATTTACATCTTTTATTTTATAACTTAATATATATATATATATGGGGTATAATTTATCATGTCAATTTGTAGACTATAATACTATGTACATCAATGGCAACAGGCGATTTGTTTTTTCTCAGGTTTGCCATATGGGACATGCATACTTGTAAGCCTAGGCCCAAATAGGGGGCGTGGGGTGATTCGAAACACCACGATAACCGTAAGCAAGTGATAAAGGACGTTATGTAACTATACAATAGAATAAAGGACAATTCATTACGGTAGTACACCATAGACTTGGTGCAGGATTGGGACCCGTACACTAATTACATTTGTACACGCGTATTGTAGTGCTGAAGTAGTGTACAGGTATATAATAACAGTCAGATGTAATGTTGTCAAAATGTATTTTTAAATGATAGTTTGTGTGCCGAACAAACCACAATGAAAATGAACTGGATATTGATAACAAAGCACGTACTACATCGATCATGCAGAAACGGCAAAATATACACCAATCGTTTGAAATCGAGTATGGGATAATTGCTGATAGTAAAGCTCAACTTAGCTGGTATTCCCGTTTTATTGGCAGAAATAGAACTGTAAAATGATATGCATTAGGGGGTTAAAAATGACGGCAGAGGGCGCCATGTTGAAAAGATCTTTTACTATACCTGAACATGGACCAGGAAAACACACTGAAATCGAGGAAAACACAACGAAACATATTTGTAGAACACCAGTATTTATCAAAAATAGTAAAACAAAATGAGTAAAAAATCATTGTTGCAAGACTCCTGCTCACTTGCTGCTCATTCTACTTATTCCAAGATTGATTGTGTCGTATCTAAGAACACACCGACAACACACAAAAACCTGTCGGGATCCGCGTCATCGCCGCACCGTGGACCAGGAAAACACACTGAGACCGAGGAAAACACACCGAAATCATCTGTAAAACAACAGTATTGATTTTTAAAAAAGTAAAGAAATAGTAAGAAATCATTGTTGCAAGACTCCTGGTCACTTGCTGCTCATTGTACTTATTCCAAGCTTGCTGGTATCGTAAGAACACACCAGCAACAAACAAAAAACAGTGTCGGGATCCGCGTCGTCTTCTTGAAAATCATTTCTCTAATATTAAATTGTAGTTAATTCTAATATCATATTTCAGAGGAGAATAAGCATTTGTACAGTATAAATTAGATTTATTGAATATAGTCTTGTAATTTGTAAGAGATGATTTTTTTTGTTTTTTTGTTGTTGTAATGATTAGTAATTAGTAATATGAATATTCACATCTCGGTTCAAGCAGGACCATTTCAGTTCAATCTGGATAATTCATATTGCTAATTAATATTCATATTGCTAATTAATTAATTATTTATTTATATTGCTAGTGAATATTCATATTGCAAATTAGTATTCATTACAAAATTATAATTGATTAATATCTCTTTACCCCAATTTTAGACTATATTCAATACTTTACAACGTCTTTCATATATTCAGTGGCGTAGCCCCCCCCCCCAGTCAGAAGCCAGTTAATAAAATTATGACAAAATACAATGTTACCCATAATATTAGAGTCGTATCGGTTGAGACTCGAAACTGTCGGTCGAGATTGGCACTACCTTTTTGAATACCTGTTTTTTGCGAGCGGTTTTGGTAAAAACATGTGTGTTGGGGCCCGGGGGATGTAACCCAAATAGTAAAATAGTCGGCACATTTGTACATGTAAAAAGTAGTCTACAAATGTATGCAGCAGTGGGCTAAATAAACAAAGGAAAATGTTATAAAGAAAACTGATGAAAACCCGGAGGATTGGCCATTAGTTGCTGACTGTGGTTTTTTTTGGACTGTGTGATTTCTTTGACCGTGCGAAATGTTGGGACCGTGCGAAATTGTGAAACCTCACCCCCTGCAAACAAAATGTGGGGCAACCTTTTACGAAAAGCTCAGAAATCTTGCCCCCCCCCCCCCTGAAAAATCCTAGCTACGCCACTGCACTGTCGGTTCACTTTCATTTTTCGCCCCCCCATGAAATACCTGGTTACGCCACTGTTTGTGGATGGGTTTGATGGGATCAAGCACTGACATGACACCATGCATTTCTCCTCACTCCCCTTAACCTTGTTAACCCACGTTTAATATATCCAGGATGAAGGCCCAGTGTTCTCCTCACTCCCCTTAAATCCGGGATGAATGCCCAGTGTTGTATTGTATGTTGGGGAAGGGGAGGGGTGAGGGGCGGGGGGGGGGGGGGGGGGGGGGGGTAATTCATCATTTAATTTCATTGATTTATAAAGTTATAATTTTAAAACAAAAAACTAAGACCTAGGATATGTGTCATAAGCCTATATAGGTTTCATTCCATATTTCTCAGTATAACAATCAAGGCCCTTTAATATGGTCCGTTTGTCGACATGTATACCCGAATTAAATAGCGTATGCCTGCAGCAATTCATAGTTTAATTTGATTGATTTATGAAGTTATAATTTTAAAATCGACATGTATTATAGGCCTACCCGAATTGAATAGCGTAAAGCAGTATGCCTGGAGTTGTTCATCATTTAATTTGATTTATTTATAAAGTTATAATTTTAAAATCGAAAGCTCCCCCTTTAATTTACATGCACATGTATACCCGAATTGAGCGTATGCCTGGCGCACTGTAGGCCGTATGTCTCATGTCCCTAGGTTTCAGGGGCACTGTTAGCAATGCCAGTAGGGCGCTGTGTACTGTACAGTATAACATGCAACAGTATGTAGTAGTCGGTGTAGTAGTCGGTCCTAGTACTAAGTACTACATATGTACGTTTGTGGCAGTATTAAAACGATAAAATATAACAATTGGAGCGCCAACATTGACTATTATTACGGCTCGGTTATGTGCTATATATGTTAATAATAGGTACAATCAAGCCTTGAAGCGTATAAATGTATAAAACTGTGTAAAAGAGGATATTAATAAGACTCGCTCTCTCTCGTCTCTCTTGAATTCACCTCTTCGGTTCAAATTTTACATTCGTTTCAAGTGAGCAGTGTTGCTATAAATGGTGATTGAAGGAGCCCAAAAGCACCCACAGACCTAATAATTATAATTGACACTGTCCACCCGTCTCAAATCACGCAAAATGACGCCCAATCATGCCTCTTTGCATACGCTTAGCAACTTCAACGCATAGTCATGATAGTAATATCTTACTCAGCGTTGCTACATTTCAAGTTCAGAATGCGGCTGCGCTCCGTCTTTATAATTGATTGAGCTGTGAAAGAGTTTACATTTACATTCAACCTTTCCCGCATTCTTCTATCAACGTAGAAAGGCTGATTCATGATTAGCGCTAACTAAACGACTGACTGGTACTGGGTTGACTATTACGATGGCTTTACGTGAATTGTAATATAGATTAATTTATTACACACATTCACCGATGCGATAGATGTAACGCAATATGTGAAAAAGTTTATAGACATTTTTTTTCACCCAGTTTTGTATTACACCTATCTTTTGAAATCGATTTAACGCGTCTGGGAACGAGAGTAACGTTTATTTATGGATGTTGAGAAGCTATTTCATGACAAGGCGAAAGGCTATGCTTTTTGTGTTGTACGACCTTGGTCCGAAACACACATAGCTTCAAAAGAAAATATCCCACTTTTCCATTCCCGTCTTGATTATCTATGGGCTGGCCCACTCAAAGATTGGGGAAACAATTATCTCGAAATACATTATTTAAAAAAAAAACTATAAAAAAAAATCATGTGCGAGCCCAAGCTAGATGCGAACAATTATCCTAGTTTACCAATCAAAAGTATCTTCCAGGCAATAAATGAAAATCAACATTTTGTTTCATTTGTTCACAAAAACGGGTAATTATTTTTCAAGATTTACAACTGAATAATATAGAATCACGCATTTTAAAATGATATTAGAAAACCACTCAATAATGTGATGTGTGCATGATGTCGAGATTTGATTCGAATAGTACACCGTCACAATTCATGCATATACATCTAGCACAAAAAGTTCCTGTCCTGACCAGGTGCTTTGATGTTTGCTAATTCAAAATAGATAATCGGTACCAAAAATCTGAGCCATGCATTAAATGCATTAAATTTCTTTTCCGCAGTTTGATACCTCATTCAAAAAATGGATACTTTTAAAGTTATGGCGATTTTAATGACCGCGCATAACAATAGCAAAGTTTCTCTAGAAATGGTTTTCTATGGGATATAATTGATTTGTGTGTGATTAGGCATTGAACATGTCTGTGTACCGACTCCCTGTCGATGCCTGCCACCCATTCAACCCCATACATGACCACACAGTGGACAAATGAATCAATGATTCAAATCAATGATATCCCATATGAAACCAATTCTAGTGCAACTTTGAAGCCTTTACTTGTGGTTATTGAAATCATCATAACTTCAAAAGTATCAATTTGATCTTTATGAATGAGGTATCAAACTACAGAGAAGAAATTTGCCCATTTAATTTGTATCTCAGATTTTTAGTACCGATTATTAACATTGGATTAGCCATCAACAAAGCACCTGGTCAGGGACTTGTTGTGAGGTGTACGTAGATTTAGTGATCCGATCGATACTCTGTAGGGTAATACAGTGTGCATTGCATTAGGCGACGGACATATCCCTTCCCAATTTGTGTCCTGCAGGCTTCGCACCCATGTGCTTATGATTCAAATACCGTCCTATTTTATGTTGCTATATAATGAAAGGCCTTATTTCAATCATATTATGATAGTTTACGAACACATAGTTAGATAATATGTGGGATCATTAGATTTAAAAACAAATTGAATGCTCTTTTTTTTGCTAATGCAATAGTAAAGCTTTATCACTCCGTGCAATTTGGATTGTTCCGTCACACTCGGCTTCGCCTCGTGTAAGGGAAAAGTCCAAATTTGACTATCACACTTTCAAGCATATAATATTTGTATATTATTTATTAATTAATTCACCTATTTGTATTATTACTATTAATCTTTTTCAGATGAGGGTCTATACAATTTGCTCTTTTTGATCGTGATTCTCCTATTTATCGGCATAGCCATTGCTTGCTGTGTACGACGGCGTCGTCAAAGACGACTATTGCAGCAACAGCGAGGCACCACTCAGGTGGTGTATGCTCCTCAACCACAGACAAACCAATATCCTGGTACCCAGTATAGCAGCGTGCCTCAAGCCACACCATACCCGCCACCAGCCGGCGCTCAACACCCGCCACCATCCGGCGCTCAATACCCTCCACAAGCCGGTGCTCAATACCCTCCACCAGCCGGTACTCAATACCCTCCGCCAGCCGGTGCTCAATACCCTCCTCCAGCCGGAGCTCAATACCCTCCACCAGCCGGTGCTCAATACCCTCCACCAGCCGGTGGTCAATACCCTCCACCAGCCGGTGCTCAATACCCTCCACCAGCCGGTACTCAATACCCTCCACCAGCCGATGCTCAATACCCTCCACCAGCCGGTGCTCAATACCCTCCACCAGCCGGTGCTCAATACCCTCCGCCAGCCGGTGCTCAATACCCTCCACCAGCCGGTGCTCAATACCCCCCTGGTGCATACCCACCTCCGCAAGCAGGCATTTGACCACCATGACCACTATGTATCGTATTACATAACATATCTTTTTAAAGGTGTTATAATATGTTTAAGGAGTGCAGCTTAATTTGGCTATTCCAAGTTGAAATCCATACACCCCAATGAAAAGAATACTTGAATGGAGTCACCCACACAGATAACATCATTTGTAAATCTACACTTCATGTTGGAAAGATAAAGGGACCACCACTGCGTGTGTATGGATTTCAACTGGAATAGCTCATCAAAAATAGACGGATGGAAGTATGCAATACAGAGTCCTATGGCAGCTGAAAGCATCATATGTGAATCTCCCAATTTTCCGAAACCGAAAAGACTATTAAAATACCCGTCGTGCTACAAATGTACCTATTTTTGGCATTTTCTTTTCACAAAAAGGTGACTATTGATGAGCATTAAATGACCTGCATAGAAATCTATAGTTTCAATATATGCCAGTGTCGCGTTATCGGTATATCAAAGTATTTTTAAATAGTGACGGCTTGATTTATATTTAGGCTTACGTAGGGCGTGTTCACATTAGAGCAAGTTTTCCCACCTCCCAGATAAAACCCGGGTATACATAAAAAGCCTAGTATGACCAGGAATGTATGGTAAAAAATGATCCGGATTAAAATTTGGAATCTGGAAAAGTGCATACGAATCGGATATTATCCGAATTGATCGTAGTATGAACGTGTTTATAAATCCGGATATAATCCGGATAAACTCGTGTCCCGGATAGGGAGTGCCCCGGATAGAAATTATGAACTCGCCCTTATGATGTATTTTGTGAAACGAAACGAAACAGAGTCTCCAATTAATCAACACTTACAGTCCCAGATTTCTGTGAATTTGACACATTCATCTACTGAAGTATCTACTAGACTGATTATTATAATACACAATGGTCCGGTGGAAGGAGATATAAATCAAAATACACATTGTATTCAAAATATTTCTTCACTTAGGCCTATACAATATCATTAACCATGACGAGCTGCATATCGAAAACTGAAACTACCTGTATTTCGGGTGCAATGAGCCCTTTTTAAAGCAATTTAAATATTGTACCTGTAAATAGGGTGCAATGAGCCAGTGATTGAGTGAGCCCGTTTCGCATTTTTGTATTTTGCGAAACGGGTTTAAGAACTTTGCACTGCAAACAAATGTGTGCAATCTTTCCATCATGTCATTATGTATTTCAAATGAACTCTAGTATGGCAACCCTATAATTAGTCGATTTTTAGATGGCACCAGATATTCCAATAATTCTTTAGAAAGTTTTTGAAAAATCTGTTTTGTATATGGTCAAACTATTAGCCGCGTGGAAATTGTTAACATTGTTATTTCCCATCCATAGAATATCGTTCCAATGGCCAGCACACTCGTCATCTACTTTTCCTGCAGAACATACCATGCTTTTATTAAATTAAATCAAATAATTAAATATGTTCCCATTTTCTGGGAACAGGAAACTCATAATCAACTGTGAAGGGCCTTATGTAGCTTTACTAAATGGTGATCACCTCAGCTGTGAAGTTAAAAATCGTCATCGTCAGTACTTTGATAGTGTGCGTTGTATTATATTGTATTCCCTTCTAGCTAGCATACGTAGAGAATATTAGGTAGAATAATTCAATACAGAAGAACATTTTGGATAAGGCTTCTAAGACTTTATTGTCATAATTCATATGACTTCCTGGACTATTTTCCTCTCAAACTGGTGCTCACAAGTTCTGACATGCTGATCGTGTAACATGTGCCTTTTTGAACATTTGGTAGGAGAGGTTTCATAATTATATTATATGTATATATTTCTCATAATAATAAATACTGCTGTTTGCTTGCAAGCAAAGAGTAACATTTGTATGATAATAATAACATTATGCATTTATTTGTTAGTGTTTATCAATGTCATTTTGAAAGAATGTTTTTAACAAATATATATTGTTATTATAACATGTTGTACGTAATGGTAAGCCACTTGGCTTTTGAATTAAACATGAAATAAAATAAAAACAGTTTTCTGTGCTATTTTGGTTAAATCATATAGCATAAATAAAAACTGACAAGGACCTACATTTATCATATTTTAAATCCTAAATGGAAGCAATATGGGACACAGTCATGACAGTGTTTCCCTTTAGGATTTAAAAAAAAAAGCGAGTGTTGAAGAATTTATCCAGCAAACATCACGTCACAATAATCCCACATTATCAAATATTATTACGTTCTAAGGACGATAATTCGATTGAACACAGAACACGGTCAGAAAATGAAGTTGTTCTCGAACTTTTTTGTTTGACTTTTGTTCCATTTTAAAAAGGAGGTGTCCCGCAAGCATAAAAGTGTGCATTATATGTTAGACAAATAACTATGGAGCCCAACTTTTGTAATTAAATGGAACAAAACACCACACTTATGACAAAAACAAATAAAAACCGCAATCTCTCAACATGCACTTTTTAAAATTCGCGGCGATCAAAAGTCCCAGTGTCGATGATGTCATAGTTATACAATGCACATGCGCAAATTTGAGCACCGATACCCATGACGTCATCGACACCGGGACTTTCGATCGCCGCGAATTTTAAAAAATGCATGCTGAGTGATAGCAGTTTTTATTCATTTTTGTGACTAGTAGGCCTATGGTGTTTTATTTTTCTAAAAAATAATGCTAAATGTTGTGCTTGCGGGACCCTTCCTTTAAGCTCGTAGCTCTTTATCCGTCACCGGAAGATATACTTTCCAAATTGCCTACAGCAGTTCCTCTTGTACCTGTTGTACAGTTGCTTATGGCATCTGTTGGCATTTGTATACAATGCTACACACAGAAAACACTATGTAAAAAAAAAAAATTACACAAATTATGTAAAAAATACATAATCTGTGTAAAAATAGAACTCCATAATACTATGTAAACAGACGTGTTAAGCTTTTGCATAGGAATTTACACAAGCTTGGGTATATATTACATGTTTTATGTAAACTCTTACATAATAATTATGGAGTTCTATATTTACATAATTTTGTACATAGTGTTTTCTGTGTGTATACGGTCAATGTACTATGAACATATTGTTTACATTCTGCTATCATTTCAAATTGCAATGAGAATATACAGGGTTATAGTATTATTAACAATCGTATTTGATCTGGTCCTAATTTTATAATTGTCAAATATTGCTTCCGATTCTATATGAATCTATGTGTCAGTGTTAAGGGGAGGGAGGGGGTGTTAACCCTAAAATATGAAATTGATCAAATTTTGAATATATGAATGTCTTCAATCTGCTTATAGGAAACACCATGGAACTGAAACAGCATTACTACGTGTTCAGAATGACATTTTATGTAATATGGAAAAAAACGTGGTACATTTTTGGTCCTACTTGATCTATCTGCTGCATTTGATACCATAGACCACAGCATCCTTCTGTCGCGTCTCTCATCGTTTGGTGTCAGAGATAGTGCACTTGAATGGATCCGCTCTTATTTGACTGATCGAACGCAGGCTGTAAACATCAATGGTTGTTTGTCATCATTCATTCCGCTCCTCTTCGGTGTCCCCCAAGGTTCTGTACTTGGCCCGCAATTCTTCACCATTTATTCATCTCCAATATCGAACATTGCACGCAAACATGGTTTAGAAGTGCATATTATGTATGCCGATGATACACAGCTATATTTATCTTTTGACTTGGATAGTGCTTGCGATGAAATTGCCTCTCGTTCTCGAATTGATTCTTGTATCAAGGACATAAAATCGTGGATGACTGCAAATAAGTTGAAATTGAATGATGACAAAACTGAGCTTCTCATTATTACCTCCAAATACCATCAATCAAAATCTAGCACTGATTTTCTTCAAATCGCTTCCTCCAACATTAAGGCTTCTACTAGTGCTCGTAACCTAGGAATTATATTTGATAACACGCTGTCATTGGACAACCACATCAAAAATGTGTGCAAATCTACATATTTCCAAATAAGGAACATAAATGAAATTCGCAAAGTGCTTGATGATGATACTGCTGCTACACTTGTTCACGCCTTAGTCACATCACGTCTTGACAATGGTAATGCTTTATTATATGGGATCACTGAACGACAACTCAATAAACTTCAACGAGCTCAGAATGCTGCCGCACGAATGCTCACAAGGACTAGAAAATGTGATCACATTTCACCTGTTTTCAGCGTCTCCATTGGTTACCTATTCGGTATCGCATCCATTTCAAACTTCTTCTCCTCACCTGGAAAGCCCTACATGACATGGCACCTTCTTATATCAATGATCACCTCAATCCACACATTCCATCACGTCGCCTCAGATCTTCAGTTAAACATTTTCTCTCAGTTCCTCGGACATATTCTTCATATGGCGACCGGGCTTTCTATGCTTGTGCACCTAAACTGTGGAACTCACTTCCTTCAGATCTTCGATTCTGTGATTCACCAGACTTTAAAAACTCATCTGTTTAAGATTGCTTATGATTTGACCAGTGGCGTAACAGCCGGGGGGCAGGGGGGCACAGTGCCCCCCTGAAGGTGCTCAGCAGGAAATTCAAACCTACCCACCACGAAAAATTGGGGGAAGGGAAAAGAGGAAAAGAAGGGGGAAAGGGAAAGAAAAGAGAGAGAGAAAGGAAAAAGGGATGAAAAAGAAAAAGGAAAAGGGAAAAAAAGGGGAAAGAAAGAAAAGAAGAAAGGGAAAGAAAGGAAGAAAATTTTGCAGTAAAAAAAGCACAACAGTCAACCAATTTGTACTGCGAAATTTTGTGACCGTGCGAAATTTTGTGACCGTGCGAAATTTTTGACCTATTCTAACCAGGAATTATTTTGGCTGTGCCCCCCCCCTGACAACCAACCTATGTTACGCCCCTGACCTGGATTTGACTGATTGACTTCTATGTAACTGTTTTTATATTTTAACTGTTTGTTTTTATTTGTTTTGATGTTGCGCCTCGGAATAGGTTGTCTAGTTAGATGGCGCATTATAAATGCATTATTCTTATTATTCTTATTATTCTTATTCTTATTTTTATTATTATTAATCAATTGATTTATTAAATGTGTATGCATTATTATTTTTTATACATCTTTTTTATTTACTTTTAATGTATTTATAAATTTGTTTATAATTTTAATTATCATTCATTCACCTATATAACTAGGCATTCATTTTATTATTCATTTATTTAATTATGTATTCGTTTATTTCAAAAGTATTTGATAACATGTTAAATAATTAGTTAATTTGTTTGATTGATTGATTGATTGGTTGACTGATTGTTTGAAATTATTTCTACAATTTTGGATGCATGATTGTCGATTTATTTAAAATATTTCAAAATAAATTGGTCATAAATGTATCATTGAGTAAATAATGCATACATTGATAATTAATTGTATGACAGAAATCTCCCATTTATCATCATCATATCTACGAGGGTCATTCAATAAGTTATACCACCTCACTCATAACATCGCTAATATGAATGTCAGCCTGATGACATTTGTCATGATTATAGCTCTGAATCATAGCTACACATTTATAGTAAATGCTAATTGATACCCATTTCACTTTTGTCATGATGCAATGAAAGCCAGAGAGAGATATTGGACAACGGACACGGAAAATTACCCCAAAGATAAATACATGTTTTTTCGTTTTCTCTCCGTATTGTATGATTAGTTATAACAGCCCGATTTAAATACTGAAAATAGAAAACAATGGATGATTTCTGAATATAATGCTATATTATCATGTATAAATCAGATTGTAGGCAATATTAACCTTTGTAGATTGCAATATCGACTCAAATGTATTGCTATGCCTTTAGCATACTGGAAAACTGCTATTCAGTGAAATGTTCGTTGTTACAAGTCAAGCCACAGTGATGCTTTCGAATGATAAATCGTGTGATAGAAAAATATATCTTCGAGAGACTTGAAATATATACATTTAGTCCTGTATAATGAAGATCTCTTAGTTCCTATGAAAAGCAAATATGACTTTTGCAGCGGTTCTCTAGGGTAGGGTTAAAATTGATGGCTGTCCTGGTCTGGTTCTGGCTAATTAGAGGGCATTTTCCGCCAAGAAATCAGACACTTGTATTGTTTAAAGTCTGTTCAAGAGATATTTGCAACTTAAAACGATTGTAATTGACCGATGGTACATTTTATCTCTTAGAATGGGCCAACTGAATAGCACTTAGGAGACATTTAGCTGTTTTTTACCCGTTTCCGTCGCACTAAATGGACGTTTGGTTATTACTGAAAATCCAGAAAAGTCCAATGAGTATTCAGACCAATTTACTATGATTTTGTAGCTGGGATTCACAGCTTCAATTGTGGAATATTTTATACGACTGGCTTGTATAAAAGCAAAGTTATGAGGTAGGAGGTAGAACTAATTGAATGACCCTCGTATGTACATGTCCATCGGGCAAATCAGAAATTATCATATAGTTACAGCATTAAAGGTATATTATGTGATCTTTCCAGGGAACGCCCTCAACATCGAAAAAAAATTGAAAGCAGATTTTCTTGCAGATTTACATTTCTGATCATAAATCATGCATACATTCCAAGTTACAGGGCGATACGATTCTTAATTACTTCAAAATCATGGTTTTAGAGTGAAAATAAACTGTCGGGATTCCGACAGTTTATATTTTTCACTCTAAATTCACTCTAAAACCATGATTTTGAGGTAATTAGGAATCGTATCGCTCTGTAACTTGGAATGTATGTATGATTTATGATCGGAAATGTAAATCTGCAAGAAAATCTACTTTCTAAAAAAATCATGAATAGAGGGCGCTCTCTGGAAAAGATCACATAATATGCCTTTAACCGTTATGCTTCAACTTACTCTTGATTCCAGGTATAATATTTAGCGTCAATTACTTCCAAGTTACTAGCCAAGTAGCTTACCCCGGTTTGGTGACCTCAAACTTTTGGGTTACGCCTCAGACACTAGCGAGGTAGCGCTATTCTTCAGCTACCCGCCATTGGTGCACTCGGCCGCATATCTCTTATATTTTCAGTTTTTTTCAGCCTTTTCAATTGTCAGTCTTTTAGTTTTACTGTACAATATACCCGCTCATCCGGCGCACACAATCGTAATCATGCAGTACGTGCATGAACTATAATTACTAAGCAGTCCATTGCACTATTTTTCAATACTACACGGTTCACGGCCAAGTTCACGGGCTGAGAAAAATCCCGGGAGAAAATGAATGGCGATGGTACACGCATAAACCCTACTACAACACATACTCATTGGAAACCACTTCGTTCTGTTGGCTATTTAAATATTTGGGAGTACTCTAAAGAGAACGTTGAACGAAGACGACCAGTCAAGATGAGGCGTGTGTCAACTATAGCTGTGTCTATATTCAGGATTTATTCAAGATGTTCAATAACACTGTCAGTATCTATTCTAATAACATTTCTACCAGGGATCGATGGCAATGGAACAACAACAATGTCACCAACACGAACAACAACAATGTCACTATCATCAGGTACGATCAAATGAAACACACTTTCATAATCATCTGTCGATCATTATCATTATAGATTATAAACCGTATAACGCCGATCGCTGATGTACATGTACATGAACTTAAGTCCATGGTATATGTACAGTGTAGCATATTTATTTATTTATTTATTTATGCTTTATTTATTGCGGGTAAAACACTTCAATGACCAGCACTGCTTTCCAAGTAGGCCCTCATTTTATGCCCACATTATAATACACAGATTGTTAAAAAAATATAAACATGTGATAACAATCATAACATATTCATATAATAATTAGAGAATAAAACATAGTTCTTAGCTGTTTTGCTATAGACGATGGTCTTATAATGTATAGGCTGTACCATATTTGGAGTCGTGTATGGTCGCCGCAGGCGGCCATACACGACGACATAAATATGGTACAGCCTATACATTATAAGACCATCGTCTATAGCAAAACAGCTAAGAACTATGTTTTATTCTCATTCTTATTTAGTTTATTGATTATTTTGATCTTTTATCATAAAATAACTCAGTTTGTTAGATTTATTTTAAACAAACAACAACAAATTTCCCCTTTATAAAATCGGCGAATCCAGCGAGCTGTTTTCCAACATCCTGCTTCAAATTAATTGCGTTCTTTAGCACACGCGCATCTGTCATCGCTGCGTTATACCCACAACGCATACGGCGGCGACTTTGTGTAGGGCACGCTAACGCGATGACGCGTTGATCATACGCGCTGAAGGTATTATTTTTCGAATGAATTAAACCCCGCCCCAAACTATGCACCATTGTCTCATAATGCATGGGCGTGTCGGCTGAAAATCGGCCAAAAACCAATCAAATTGCCTGCTGACATCTCAAACCACACCCACTATATAAGAATAAGTATTAATATTCAGTGTGAAGTGAATACGTATTTCTGGTGAAATATTGTTCCAAAGAGATAAGCTCTAGCATGAAATGTGCGCTTACCAGAATTGGTTTTGAATTCTAGAATCAATCGAGTATATTGTGTGATTTCTGGTTGTATGAGTATGACTGTAATGTACAAAGTAAAATTGACTTGATAATGATTTGGACTGATATTTCTTAAACATTTGAATACAATGATAAGCATTTGATTAGTTCACCTTTCATGCATTTAGTATTTTCACTTTTGTCATGATGCAATCAAAGCCAGAGAGAGATTTTGGACAACGGACACGGAAATTTACCCCAAAGATAAATACATGTTTTTTCGTTTTCTCTCCGAATTGTATGATTAAGTATACCGCCCGATTTAAATACTGAAAATAGAAAACATATCTTCGAGAGACTGGAAATATATCCATTTAGTTCCTATGAAGAGCAAATATGACTTTTGCAGCGGTTCTCTAGGGTTAAAATTAATGGCTGTCCTGGTCTGGTTCTGGCCAATTAGAGGGCATTTTCCGCCAAAAAATCAGTCTCTTGTATTGTTTAAAGTCGGTTCAAGAGATATTTGTAACTTAGAACGATTTTAAATTTACCAATAGGTACACTTTGTCTCTTAGAATTGGCCAAATGAATAGCACTTAGGAGACATTTGGCTGTTTTTTACCCGTTTCCCTCGCACTATTAATGGAAGTTTGGTTTTTTACTGCATATCCAGAAAATCCAGACCAATTTACTATGATTTTGTAGCTGAGATTCAAAGCTTTAATTGTGGAATATTTCATACGACTGGCTTGTATAACAGCAAAGTTATGAGCCGGGGTTATGAGGTACGAGGTAGAACTTACTGAATGACCCTCGTATATTGTTTATGACAAATTTTAAGTCGCATTACAACCAATCATATTACTCATAGCTGGACGACATGATATAGCAGATATCAAAGGTCTATTAAAACTGTCACTGATTAAAGTACGTATTGCCCGCCCCACCCGTCCCTTTGGCCAATGACAATGGTGTTCATACAATTTGACCTTTCAAGACTTTTTGGTTTAGGGACGCACCATTAGATTTTCAGGGGGGGGGGGGGGGGGGTAGGAAGTTTTCGGGAAGAAAAAAAAATTCCCCCTCTATGCAGGCCTCAAAAAAAAAATCCCCCCCTGATGAGTAAAAAAAACCAAAAAACCAATTCTACCCCCACCCAACTCAATATGAATGGATACATTAAAAAAAAAATCGCCGCCTTGAGCGGCGCAAAAAAAAAATTCACCCCTTGCGGCGGCCAAAAAAAAACAAACTCCCCCGAACCCAATTTCCTACCGCCCCCCTGAAAATCAAATAGTGCGTCCCTTAAAGTCATGGCTCTGTGTACGAGAGTGGAGGGATAGCCATTTTTATTCAACACGTTTGCAATATGTTTAACTCATTAATGCTCTGTTAACCAGTTGGAAACACTATTATTTGTCGTGTTTGTCAAGTTTTGGGTGTCTTTAAGCGGACACAAACTCTAGTTTCATGGTACTGGTGTCACGGATCATACTTCTACAGGCATTTTTAATTTTTGACCAAAAAGTGATTGATTTGGTTTTACCTCAAAATTGAAATTTGATTTTCTTTTGTTACGGAGGAAAGGGGTACGTACCTACTTTCAAATCATCATGCAAGGGATACCTATGATGATAATATAGAGAAGTGGCATTCTCTATACGTTTTGCTTATCATAATTTGTTGGTTGGAGGGGGGGGGGGGGGGCGGCATTTTTTTAGTTTATGACTCGACGGCGCCCCCGGAAAGCCTGGATGTCCATTTCGGTTCACTTTTATCCCACCCCATATGAAAAACTTGGCTACGCCACTATATCAATTGAACAGGTTGTTGGTATGTCCCAATCCAAGATGACTCATAATTTGTTAGATAATAACTATTGAAAACTGCTAGCATCACAATCACAGACGTGAATCACAATCTCAGATACGACAGCTTTGCTATCCGTATATTGGTCTTTTTCATTCGAAATCCACACCTCAACTTCACGGGTTCCCTGCAGGGTGACTCTATTTCAAATCTACACTCCCTGTGTCAAAGATTAAGATCATGTCTTCCATAGTGGGTGTATGGATTTCATTGGAATAGTCCATTGCGGAAGGGGGTTCACTATACGGTATTCCAAGCCAAAGAAGATTTCTTGATGCACCCCAGCATGCTTAGCGCTCCTACAGTACTAGCAGGGCTTATCACCAAAACAAACAGTGCCACACATGTGTTAAAGTAATTAACAGCTGGAGGTCGTCTGGACTTCCACCTTCTAATACATGGTAGAGATAGGCATAACTTCAAAGGCAAATATATGAAAAGAACTTGGATTCCAACTAACAAGAGCAAATTTAGCGTGGTAAAACATCCCTTCCCACACCCCCAAAGAAGGTCTTTTATGACGTCATATTGAAGTTGAAGGCATAGCTTGATTATCCCCTCACTTTTACCCAATCAAATGATAGGAATCTAGGTATATAATATATGAGGTATATATTGTAAACATAACAACTCAGAGGTATAGACCTTCCGGAATATATCGCAACTCTGGAGTTCCCTGGACAAATGGGCATCCCCTCACTTTTAACCAATCAAATGATAGGAATCTAGGTATATAATATATGAGGTATATAAACATAACAATTCAGAGGTATAGACCTTCCGGATCGCTACTCTGGAGTTTCATGGACAATCCTAATTGTCCATGAAACTCCAGAAACTCCAGGTATATACCTCTGACTGTGTATAAGCGTTGCCGTTTACGGCATTGAGCACTTTGTTCAAATTCTAGTCTTACCAGAAACGGTTGTCAATGATTAATTATTACGCTATTGATTAATCCGCTGAGCACGTTTTGATTAACTTATGATAATGTGTCCTCTTTTGGTTGCTCTGACCGCTGGTTTAAAAACACCATTGAATGTGTATATTCATTTCCTATGGCGTGAAAACCTGCGATCAGAGAAACATCTATTCGCCTGATGATTGGACAAAATGACCGTATGGGATTGTTCATGAAACTCCAGAGTAGCGATATATTCCGGAAGGTCTATACCTTTGAATGTTTAGGGAGCAGTTCCATTTATACGCAATAAATTTATCGCGACTGTATCGGGGCCTGATATGTTTTGGACCCGATGTTTTTCAAGTTGATACGCGATAAAATAGTCATCAGGCCCCGATAAAATAGACATCGGGGCCCGATACGAGGCCTCTGCCATACCCTGTGGTATGTTTAGCAAATAGAGCGGGACATTGTTTAGCAAATACACGAGGATAATACAATTTACGTTAAACATCCATAATCAATAACATTATCTCTAAAAACATGAAATGCTGAATTGGTACCTTACAACTAGAATAAATAACCCGAAGCTCTATTTACATACCGACCACTTATCTTTCGTTATATTTAAACAAGCGGTAATACGCTACTCGATAAATAATCCTTTGCTACTCGCAACTGTACGCGATAAAAATCTCATCGGGGCCTGATAAAAAACTCATCGGGGCCCGGAACATTCTCGCAATTTTTATCGCGTACAAATGGAACTGCTCCCTTATAAGCTCTGCCGTTTACGGCAATGAGCTAGGCTAATCAGAAACGGTTGTCAATAATTAATTATTATAAACTAATCATTGTCAAGATGGAAAGTACCGATGATTCCTACGTCATATGCTTCAATACAAAGGTAACTAATATCATAAATGGCTAATGACACATTTTTTTTATTTGGTCTAACATGGTTTATTCCATTTTCTCGTTGTACAGGCTCTATTCGTCTCGTTGGTTCTAATCACTTTTTCCAAGGGGTAGTTGAAGTACTTATTGACGGGTCATGGAGAGCCATATGCGCTAATAATCTTCTCGAAGGTAAAGGCGACACATTTGCAGAAGTGGCTTGCCGGCAACTTGGCTACAATAAAACGGATGGTACCGATTCTAAGGCCGTGAAGAGACGTGAATCGGCCTACGAGGTACCCGATTACTCGTCATGGTTCTTTGATGATTTACGTTGCCAAGGAAGTGAGGATCGCCTGCAGGACTGTAACTACTTAAGTCAGTATGATAGCACGGGATGCCATGACCCTTCGTACAATCCCGAAATCCATAACAACAATGAATTTGGCGATGCCATTCCAACTGCCGGCGTCGCCAGTGTTAAATGCTACGACGGCGATTGGGTGCGGATAGAGAGTAAGTTGTTCGTAATAATCATCATAATAAAGTGCTCAACAAAAGAAAGTCATACACTTTGTTTAGGTTCTTTAGAGTAAATTCCGATTATCTTTTGACCAAACAGACTAGATAGATATTTGGATGAATTTCTCCGGCACAATTTGATACCAAAGTTGTCACCTAACAACAAAGATAAATCATGATTAGCACCATTTAAAGACAATAAGTCACTTTGGAAAGTCACGATGTACAAGAAATAACCGCCATTTTCGATAGAATATAACAAACACAATCGAAAATTGCGGGTATCCCATGCACCATCGTAAAAAATGTACTTCTAGCAGTGAGTATATTGCGATGCTGTGTTATTTCCCAAACACAAATACCATCACCCCCGCTGACAACAAAACGAGGTGTATCTAACTAAGGGCGCGTTCCCACTGTGGCTGTTTGATACCATGACGTGGACTCGATGCTACATCGAGTCTACTTCCAAGCCTAGTGGGAACGCGCAATAAGGGGTTTCTACCCTACATCCACGATGTAGGGTCGAATCCTACTCGAAGAGGTAGTCTCGCACCTAGGACGTGGTATCAAAATTGCTAGTGAGAACGCGTATTACTTATCGTATGTGGGCTCGTACCACTTGTTCCACAATAAAAAAACATGTTGCGCTGCGTCAGACTGCGCCTCCGTCCGTCGCGCGCTTCAAATTGCAATTTCACGCGGCCAAATGTCATGCACGCGTGGTATTTACGCAGTATGTACGCACGGCGCACTCGCTTAAACTGGTAAACAAGTAACATCCGGGTAAGTGGACTCGATACCACATCAGTATTTGGATGTATTTTATCTCACAATGAGAACGCAACATCACTGTTATGCATGTAGACTCGCACCTAGGTGTGAGTCCACATTGGCACAATGAGAACACGCCCTAAGGGGCGATCCAAACTCTACAGTGATTTTAAAGCATTTTTCTAGCGATTTTACAACGATATTCCAACGGTATTTCGTTCTATTGTTAAAAGCATCGGAAAAAGATCGGTGATTAACTAGAAACCTCTCTACTTATCTGGCGTTAACAATATAACTATTGTAGTACTCTCGATGGCTGCATTAGTGAAGCAGACAGATCAAAGGCGCAAGGAAGGTTGTGTTATATTCTTTAAGAAATACTATATTATATTTTGTTCAATTTTGTCATACTAGTTTTATGGTAATCCTGATAACATTCCCCAGGAGATTTTTTTAAAATTTTTAATATCTCATTTATTTTTTGAGTTATAGACCAAAAAGTGCCACAAAATGTGATTTTCTCCCAAAAATGTGATTTTTCATGATTTTGGCGGTAAAAAATAAAATCACATTTTAGTGCAACTTTGAAGTAGTTACTTGTGGTTATTGAAATCATCATAACTTCAAAAGTATCCATTCGATCTTTATGAATGAGGTATCAAACTACAGAGACGAAATTTGCCAATTTAATGTATATCTCAGATTTCTGGTACCGATTAACATTGGATTAACCAACAACAAAGCACCTGGTCAGGGACTTTTGTGCGAGGTATACGTAGATTTAGTGATCCGATCGAGACTCTGTAGGGTAATACCGTGCATTGCATTAGGCGACGGACAAAACTGCTACTATATATCCCTTCCCAATTTGTGTCCTGCAGGCTTCGCACCCATGTGCTCATGATTCGAATACAGTCCTATTTTATGTTGCTATTCAATGAAAGGCCCTTTTTCGACCATGTGATAGTTTACGAGCACATACCGTAGTTAGATAATATGTGTGATCATTAGATTTAAAAACAAATTTTGAATGCTTTTTTGCTAATGCAATAGTAAAGCCTTATCATGCACTGTACTTTGGATTGTTCCGTTAAACTGGGCTTCGCCTCGTGTAACGATAAAGTCCAAATTTGACTAATACACTTTTAGACATGTAATATTTGTATATTATTTATTAAATAATTCATCTATTTTTATTATATTAATGGCCCTTTTTCGACCATGTGATAGTTTACGAGCACATAATTAGATAATATGTGTGATCATTAGATTTAAAAACAAATTTTGAATACTTGTTTGCTAATGCAATATAACGCCTTATCATTCCGTGTACTTTCGATGGTTCCGTACACTGGGCTTCGCCTCGTGTTACGAAAAAGTCCAAATATGACTAACACACTTTTAGACATGTAATATTTGTATATTATTTATTAAATAATTTACCTATTTGTATTATATAACTCTTTTTCAGATGAGAGTCTATACAATTGGCTCTCTTTGATCGTGATTCTCCTATTTATCGGCATAGTCATTGCTGTCTGCGTACGACGGCGTCGTCAAAGACAACTGATGCAGCAACAGCGAGCCACCACTCAGGTGGTGTTTAATGCTCCTCAACCACAGACAAACCAATATCCAGGTACCCAGTATAGCAGCGTGCCTCAAGCCACACCATACCCGCCACCAGCCGGCGCTCAATACCCGCCACCAGCCGGCGCTCAATACCCTCCACAAGCCGGTGCTCAATACCCTCCACCAGCCGGTACTCAATACCCTCCGCCAGCCGGTGCTCAATACCCTCCGCCAGCCGGTGCTCAATACCCTCCGCCAGCCGGTGCTCAACACCCTCCACCAGCCGGTGCTCAATACCCTCCATCAGCCGGCGCTCAATACCCCCCACCAGCCGGTGCTCAATACCCGCCGCCAGCCGGTGCTCAATACCCTCCGCCAGCCGGTGCTCAATACCCTCCACCAGCCGGTGCTCAATACCCTCCTGGTGCATACCCACCTCCGCAAGCAGGCATTTAATATCCACCATCAAGTGGCTCGCCATATCCATTCGCCGGAGGCAAAAATAATCGCATCCCGGAGGCGCTCAAAACCCTCCTTCTGGAGGCGCTGTTTCAAATGTCATATATCCTGTCGAATGTCATAATCCATCAAATCACCATGACCATGGTCATCATGACCACCATGACCATGGCCATCATGACCATGGTCATAATAACCACCATGACCATGATTATCATGACCACCATGACCATGGTCATCATGACCACCACGACCATGGTCAGTGATGATCATGATGATTGATATCAGTGCAACATAGATGCAGATAGACATTATAAGCACCTTTATAATTATTTTAACCCCCTTTTGTATTACATAACATATCTTATTAAAGGTGTTATAATAGGTTTAAGGAGAGTAGCTTAATTTGGCTATTCCGTTTGAAATCCATACACCCCCTATGAAAAAATTACTTGAATGGAGTCGCCCACACAGATAACCCTATTTGAAAATCTACACTTCCTGTTGGGAAGATAAAGGTACCACTGGGGTGTACGTATTTCAAATGGAATAGCTCATTAAAAATAGACAATGGAAGTATATACAATACACACTCCTATGGCAGCTGAAAGCATCAAATGCGAATCTCCCAATTTTCCGAAACCGAAAAGACTATTAAAATACCCGTCGTGCTACAACTGTACCTATTTTTGGCATTTTCTTTTCACAAAAACGAGTTTCTTGTTCATAAACACATTTTTGAAATATGTCTTCACCTATATACCAATATTTCATTAACCATGACGAGCTGCATATAATATCGAAAACTGAAACAACGTATATTTTGGGTGCAATGAGCCCTTTTTAAAGCAATTTAAATATTGTACCTGTAAATAGGGTGCAATGAGCCAGTGACTGTGTGAGCCCGTTTCGCATTTTTGTATTTTGCGAAACGGGTTTAAGAACTTTGCACACAGCAAACAAATTTGTGCAATCTTTTCATCATGTCATTATTTATTAACCACTGATGAATTACATTGATTTTAAACAGAAGTCATCCAATAAGGTACAAATATTTCGGGTGAAAACCCATACCGCATTTTGTTGAAACTAAATATGTACGTAACAAATTGTTGTCATGTTTCTAGTTTATATAATCGAACATTAAAAGCCATATAGGCTGCAATTTACTTGAGCCCGTTTCGATTGTTTGTATTTTTGCGTATCATTGTTTCAAAGATTGCAAAAAAAGGAATTATTGCTCCATACTACTTATACCTTATACGTACTTCAGTTGATAGATTGGCCACATTCACAGAAATCTGCGACTGTTCATTAATTTTGACATTTAGGGGGGGGGGGGGGGGGGGGGGGATTCCAACATTTAAAAGACTCCGTTTCGTTTCGTTTCGTTTCGCTTCGGGTCGTTTCGTTAGTCGTTTCGTTTCGTTTCACAAAATATCAGAACTTAATGGCTACAGAATGTATTTCAAATGAAATCTGTGTAGTATGGCAACGCTATAATTAGTCGATTTTAAGATGGCACCAGATATTCCAATAATTCTTTAGAAAGTTTTTGAAACATATGTTTTGAATATGGTCAAACTAATAGCCGCGTGGAAAGTGTTAATATTGTTATTTCCCAATTCATTGAATATCGTTCCTATGCACTGCACACTCGACATATATTTTTCCTGCAGAACATACCATGCTTTCAGAACATCTTTATAAAATGATGGTATATTTCTATTAACCGCTTTGTTTGCATCCTTACTTTTTGCAATTAAGTTTGAGTAAGAAGGATAGACCGCCAATTGGTTCGAGCAGATATTTCACAATCTTATTCCAAATTCCAGTATTATTTGTATCTACCATTCGTGATACCCATTTGATTCCTAGAGAATCTATCTGACATTCAATATCGGTCATTTGTAAACCTACCCATGTGTTCGTCTCTTAACTTTTTCCTTACCGGAACCCCAACAAAATGTATACAGTATTCTATTCACTTCATTAATAACACACTCAGGTAATTTGATACACGATGCTTTGTACAGCATCTGCGAGATGCCAATTGTTTTCATAATACTGATCTTTACATAACATGTTAGTTTTCTCGCTTTCCAGCGGGTTTTAAGTCTTTTCTAATTTTTCTATATGATATTATAAATAAGTCTCATACATATGATATTTATATTAACATTGTGTATTATTATTTGACGTAAAATTATAATATAGCAATTGTTGAGATGAAAATAAAGATTATACTACCTCTAGTCTTTTCTAATTTTACTATATGATATTATAAAATAAGTCTCATACATATGATATCTATATTAACATTGGGTATTATTATTTGACGTAAAATAATAAGATGGCAATTGTTTAGATGAAAATCAAGATTATACTACCTCTATAAGAGAGAAAAATATATATTCCAATAATGGAATATCATACACTTCACAATTAACTTTGAGTTTCCTGTTGGAGGTTTAATTTTTTTTAAATATTATTTTCCTTTATTTTCATGTTTGTGGTTGAAACTGATGTCACAAATATTTGGCCCGTTTGACTGGTACAGATGTCTTACCACAATACACATCCATTGTGGAGTACAACTATTCTGTGTGTTTATTCACCCTGGGGGAGATCCAAGTCAGAAAAAAGACAAGATTTGTTATTAAACTTTCATTTTAAAAGGAATTTCAAAATAATTAAATCAAATGAAATAATTAAGAGTCAGTCTGCGTAATTTTTTAGAATTGATTCTATCCTTCAAATAATAGATTTTTCACATAGCTTGTGTATTGGTAGGCCCTTGGGCACTAACAACTAGGGTGACTTTCAAAAAATAAAAAATCGACTCGTTGCCATGGTAACCCACCAAAAAACAATTTGGGCCATTTTGGACCATATTTGCCCTGAAATTTACTCAAAATTGTCTTATGTCAAGAACTCACTGTACCAAAACGGAATAATACTGGAACCTTCCAATACAATCATCTCAAAGGACAACTCTTCCCCTACTGACTGCATCATTTAAAGGTAAATATCTTACTCCTAAAGGTAAATGCCAAGTATTTAAAGGTTGCCTGTTTTCAGTTTTGAAATAAAGGCGATTTTTGACCAAATGTATTACCTTAACATTAATTCTGCCAGGGGTGCCAGAAATTTGTCTTTGCTGGTGTGAGTAGTTAAATGTATTGCCCTTCCAAATCTGTAAAAAGTAGCTTGGGCAAATGATATTCCTAAGTACAGTGTTGCCAGGAACAACAGCCTTTTTGAAATCTGAGCATTTTGACTAAATAAGCCTTTTAACCCTATTTGTTATAAAAGCATGTGTTTTTTTCAATGATATTCAATTAAAACATATTCTAATAACTCAGTTACATTCTTGTGGTTGATTGCAAAGGGTAATCTGTAATAACAATTCGACCTGTTGCCATGGAAACAACCAAAAACCAATTTTGGCCATTTTGGACCAAATTTGCCCTGAAATATACTTAAAATTATCGTATGTCAAGAACTGACCATACCAAAACAGAATAATACTGGAACCTTAGAATACAATCATATCAAAGGACTCCTCTTCCCCTACTGACTGCATCATTTAAGGGTGAATATCTTATTCTTAAAGGTAAATGCTAAGTATTTAAAGGTTGCCTATTTTCAGTTTTGAAAATCAAGGTGATTTTTGACCAAAAGTATTGCCTTAAAAATCTTCTTGCCAGGGGTGCCAGAAATATGTCCTTGCTGGTGTAAGTAGTTCGATGTATTGCCCATTCAGATCGGTAAAAGGTAGCTTGGGCAAATGATATTCCTAAGTACAGTGTTGCCAGAAACAACAGCCATTTTTAAATCCAAGCATTTTTTACTAAATAAGGCATTTTAACACTATTTGTTATAAAAGCATGTGTTTTTCCAATGATCTTCAATCAAAACATATTCTAATGACTCAGTAAACTTTTTTTTGGGTTGATTGCAAAGGGTTATCTGTAATAACAATTCGACCTGTTGCCATGGTAACAACCAAAAAACCATTTTTGCCATTTTGGACCAAATTTGCCATGAAATGTACTCAAAATTATCTTATGTCAAGAACTGAAACCAAAACAGAATAATACTGAAACCTTAGAATACAATCACCTCAAAGGACAACTCTTCCCCTACTGACTGCATCATTTAAGGGTGAATATCTTATTCTAAAGGTAAATGCTAAGTATTGAAAGATTGCCTATTTTCAGTTTTGAAAATCAAGGTGATTTTTGACCAAAAGTATTGCTTAAAAATCTCCTTTTCAGGGGTGCCAGAAATATGTCCTTGCTGGTGTAAATAGTCGATGTATTGCCCATTCAGATCTGTAAAAAGTAGCTTGGGTAAATGATATTCCTAAGTACAGTGTTACCAGAAACAACAGCCATTTTGAAATCAAAGCATTTTTGCTAAATAAGGCTCTTTAACCGTATTTGTTATAAAAGCATGTGATTTCAATGATATTCAATCAAAACATATTCTAATAACTAAGTAAACTTTTTTGGTTGATTGCAAAGGGTAATCTGTAATTACAATTCGACCTGTTGCCATGGTAACAACCCAAAAACAATTTTGGACCAAATTTGCCATGAAATGTACTCAAAATTATCTTACGTCAAGAACTGACCATACCAAAACAGAATAATACTGGAACCTTAGAATACAATCATCTCAAAGGACACCTCTTCCCCTACTGACTGCATCATTTAAGGGTGAATCTTATTCTTAAAGGTAAATGCTAAGTATTTAAAGGTTGCCTATTTTCAGTTTTGAAAATCAAGTTGATTTTTGACCAAAAGTATTGCCTTAAAAATCTCCTTTTCAGAGGTGCCAGAAATATGTCCTTGCTGGTGTAAGTAGTTCGATGTATTGCCCATGCAGATCTATAAAAAGTAGCTTGGGCAAATGATATTCCTAAGTACAGTGTTGCCAGGAACAACAGCCATTTTTAAATCTAAGCATTTTTACTAAATATGGCTTTTGAACCCTATCTGTTATAACTTATAAAGCATGTGTTTTCAATGATATTCAATCAAAACATACTCTAATAACTCTGTTACATTATTGGGGTTGTTTGCAAAGGGTTATCTGTAATGAAAATGTGACCTGTTGCCACGGTAACAACCAAAAACATCTTACTCTTAAAGGTAAATGCTAAGTATTTAAAGGTTGCCTATTTTCAGTTTTGAAAAAAAAAAGCGATTTTTGACCAAAAGTATTGCCTTAAAAATCCCTCTTCCAGCTAGTAGCAGTTACATGTATTGCCCTTTCAAATCTGTAAACAGTAGCTTGGGCAAATGATAAGTACGGTGTCGCCAGGCGCAACAGCCTTGTTAAAATCTGAGCATTTTGACTAAATATGTCTTTTCAAACAATATTTGTTATGAAAGCATGTGTTTTTTCAATGCTATTCAATCAAAACATATTCTATTAACTCGGTTACATTCTTGTGGTTGTTTTCAAAGAGTAATATGAAAAAGAGTGTTGCCTGGGTTACTGGCTAACACCCAATTTCATAAACATAGACTGTACATAAATCCAGCAGCTAAACCTATGAAAATCAGTGTTGACAAAATAACATGTTTGCTAGTGTGAGTAGCTGAAATTACAACCTTTCTTGTGAACAGTATATAGCATGCAGACAAGCGATACAACGAAGTAGTATCTAGTGTTGCCAGAAAAAAAATGTTTTGGAATATACAGACAGGTATAGGTATAATACTGAATATACATAACAGGTATATGTATGGTAAACATGTTCACAACACATTGATAATGAAAGGTTCAAAAGCCTTATTTAGTAAAAATGCTTAGATTTAAAAATGGCTGTTGTTCCTGGCAACACTGTACTTAGGAATATCATTTGCCCAAGCTTTTCTTTACAGATCTGAATGGGCAATACATCGAACATATTACTGGCACCCCTGAAAAAGAGATTTTTAAGGCAATACTTTTGGTCAAAAATCAACTTGATTATCAAAACTGAAAATAGGCAACCTTTCAATACTTAGTATTTACCTTTAAGAATAAGATATTCACCCTTAAATGATGCAGTCAGTAGGGGAAGAGGTGTCCTTTGAGGTGATTGTATTCTAAGGTTTCAGTATTATTCTGTTTTGGTTTCAGTTCTTGACATGAGATAATTTTGAGTACATTTCATGGCAAATTTGGTCCAAAATGGCCAAAATTGTTTTTGGGTTGTTACCATGGCAACAGGTCGAATTGTTATTACAGATAACCCTTTGCAATCAACCCAAAAATGAGTTTACTGAGTTATTAGAATATGTTTTAATTCAAATATCATTGAAAAAACACATGCTTTTATAACAAATAGTGTTAAAAAGCCTTATTTAGTAAAAATTGCTTAGATTTAAAAATGGCTGATGTTTGTGGCAACACTGTACTTAGGAATATCATTTGCCCAAGCTACCTTTTACCGATCTGAATGGGCAATACATCGAACTACTTACACCAGCAAGGACATATTTCTGGCACCCCTGAAAAGAAGATTTTAAGGCAATACTTTTGGTCAAAAATCACCTTGATTTTCAAAACTGAAAATAGGCAACCTTTAAATACTTAGCATTTACCTTTACGAATAAGATATTCACCCTTAAATGATGCAGTCAGTAGGGGAAGAGGAGTCCTTTGATATGATTGTATTCTAAGGTTCCAGTATTATTCTGTTTTGGTATGGTCAGTTCTTGACATACGATAATTTTAAGTATATTTCAGGGCAAATTTGGTCCAAAATGGCCAAAATTGGTTTTTGGTTGTTACCATGGCAACAGGTCGAATTGTTATTACAGATTACCCTTTGCAATCAACCACAAGAATGTAACTGAGTTATTAGAATATGTTTTAATTGAATATCATTGAAAAAACACATGCTTTTATAACAAATAGGGTTAAAAGGCTTATTTAGTCAAAATGCTCAGATTTCAAAAAGGCTGTTGTTCCTGGCAACACTGTACTTAGGAATATCATTTGCCCAAGCTACTTTTTACAGATTTGGAAGGGCAATACATTTAACTACTCACACCAGCAAAGACAAATTTCTGGCACCCCTGGCAGAATTAATTTTAAGGTAATACATTTGGTCAAAAATCGCCTTTATTTCAAAACTGAAAACAGGCAACCTTTAAATACTTGGCATTTACCTTTAGGAGTAAGATATTTACCTTTAAATGATGCAGTCAGTAGGGGAAGAGTTGTCCTTTGAGATGATTGTATTGGAAGGTTCCAGTATTATTCCGTTTTGGTACAGATAGTTCTTGACATAAGACAATTTTAAGTAAATTTCAGGGCAAATATGGTCCAAAATGGCCCAAATTGGTTTTTGGTGGGTTACCATGGCAACGAGTCGATTTTTTATTTTTTGAAAGTCACCCTAGTTGTTAGTGCCCAAGGGCCTACCAATACACAAGCTATGAGAAAAATCTATTATTTGAAGGATAGAATCAATTCTAAACAATTACACAGACTGACTCTTAAATATGTTCCCATTTTCTTGGAAACAGGAAACTCATAATCAACTGTGAAGGGCGTTATGTAGCTTTACTAAATGATGATCACCTCAGCTGTGAAGTTTAAAATCGTTATCGTCAGTACTTTGATAGTGTGAATTATTGTATTATATTGTATTCCTTTCTTAAATGTCTAAAGTGCTCAACAAAAGAAAGTCATACACTTTGTTTAGGTCCTTTAGAGTAACTTCCGATTATTTTTGGACCAAACAGACTAGATAGACATTTGGATGAATCTTTCCGGAACAATTTGATACCAAAGTTGCCACTTTAGCTAGCTTACATAAATAATATCAGGTTGAATAGTTCAATACAGAAGCACATTTTGGATAAGACTTCTAAGACTTTATTGTCTTAATTTATGTGACTTCCTGGACCATTTTCGTCTAAAACTGGTGCTCACAAGTTCTGATCGAGTAACATGTGCCTTTTTAAACATTTGGAAGGAGAGAATTCATAATAATATATAAGTATATATTTCTCATAATAATAAATACTGCTGTTTGCGTGCAAGCAAAGAGTAACATTTGTATGATAATAATAACATTATGCATTTATCTGTTAGTGTTTATCAATGTAATTTTGAAAGAATGTTTTTAAACAAATATATTGTTATTATAACATGTTGTACGTAATGGTAAGCCACTTGGCTTTTGAATTAAACATGAAATAAATGAAAAAACAGTTTTTCTGGGCTATGTTGGTTTTAATTTAAAAATCATAGCATAAATGAAAACTGACAAGGAGCTACATTTTTTTTATTTTAAATCCAATACGGAAGCAATATGGGACACAGTCATGACAGTGTTTCCCTTTAGGACTTAAAAAAAGTGGTGAAGAATTTATCCATCAAACATTACGTCACAATAATCCCACAATATCAAATATGATTTACGTTCTAAGGACATATAATTCGATTACACACAGAACACGATCAGAAAATGAAGTTGTTCTCTCGAACCTTTTTTGTTTGACTTTTGTTCCAATCAGCTCGTAGCTCTTCCGTCACCGGAAGATATACTTGCCAAATTGTGATACAACAGTTCCTCTCGTACATGTTGGACACAGTTGCTTATGGGATTTATATCAACGGCTAAACGGTCAATGTACTATGATTATATTGCTTACACTCTGCTATTATTGCAAATTGCATATACAGTCCTCAAAATAAGTAACTGACCAGGTAATTAATATGCTCTCAACTCCAACACTATAGCGCTTACGTAAAAGTATTAAATAATAAAGTTGTAAGGAAATCTCTTCTTTTCAATTTGAGACATTACACGTGCAAATTGAATAAATATTAAAATTAGCTCAGTTATAAGCCCAAAACCTAAACAAAGTCAGTTGTTATTATAACATTGTGTTCGTCGACACGCAGCTTCGGACAAGCAACAGGCAGATTATCTTAGTAGGAGCTCCAGAGCTCTAAATTCGGCTTTAAAATGGTTTGACCCCTGACCTTCGAACATACTCCAAAAGAAATACTTTTATGATAGATTCATATCTTGTCTACAATAATAAATTGTCCTGCTCTTATGATTCTCTTGCGAATTTATGTTATTATTGGCAATACCTGTATTCCCCTATATATTCACATAGACAAAATGACATAAAACAACTCGTGTTAGGGGTAGGGGTAGTAGTATGACCATAACAAGTTGAAATAAATGATCTATGAGACGAACTGCTTCACAAGTTGGGATAGTTATTTATAGTTATAATGTCAATGTTACAGGTAACATAGCTAAATCGAACGTTGGAAAAAGTCAGAAAAGGGTCAAAAATGCTTATTTTTCGAACTTTTTCAATTGTTCCATAACATTTTGGATCGTTATCAATGACATCAAAATGGAAAAAGCTAATATAATGTGTCAAGTTGTTCGTTCTTTAAATTCATAAACATGATTTTATGTAGTTTTTAGATTTCCTTTCAGTGTTATGGTCAATATACTACTCAAACCCTTACGAGAGATGCTATTATTACTTCATTTCTACTATGTTTTAACATAGCAGAAATGAAGTGGGAATATGATTATCGCCATAGTATAATTTCGCGAGAGAATCTTTAGAGCAGGACTCTTTATTCTTGTAGATATGATATGTATCTGTCATATAAATGTAAATTTAAGAGTATGTTCGGAGGTCAGGGGTCAACTCCTAAATTGGAGGCCTGGGCTCCTACTCTCTGCTGGTAGCGATAACTCACGGGTTGATAGTAAGATGAGAATTGGGGATGCTTCAATCGATCAATGCAGCCCATACACATCAGCTTAGATTTGAGACCCATGTTTACTATCTATAATAAGTTTAAATATGGAATACCTTGTGTGCACTAGAAACGATTTTTGGTATCCATTTTTCAACACATACACCATAACTATAAAACGCTTCCACACTTGTCCCAATATTTGTGACTTATAGCCCATAAGTTTAATAGCTTGTCTTTATTACAATAAACTTCTTCTTTTTTCAGTAAAAGATTTTGGGCGCTCTAAATGAAATAACTATACATTTCTGCATACTATTTTCTAGCAATATGCTGCTATCTTCAGTAAATAGCAAATTTTATAAACTACTTACGGTGCCAACACCTAAATTCAAGTAAAATGCATGTTCAGATATGAAGAAAAGGACTGCAAAGAATTTTTAATATTGCACAAACACTACAAACAACTTCCGCACATGTAGAGTGCACAACACCAAATAATAATTTGCATTCTGGCAATACCCGGCAGTGTTTGAAGTTAAGATAGACCCACCATAAGTATAAATTAAATATCCTAGAAAAAAGAAAAAGTGCTGTTATTGTACCTAAATGTTTCATGATTTAGCATTTGTAGGTTGTTTCCTCAACATTAGGCCCAAAATCTCAAGCTTTCTCTTGAATGGTATCATTTTACATTATTTCACTGTTTCCACCAAATTAGTGCTAAAAACCCTGATCTTAGGATATGGGCAGCCTGTCGTACCTAAGATAGATATCATTCGCCCGTAGCGAGAAAAAAATGAAGGTTACCCCCCACAAATGTTATTGTTTTTAAGCAGAAGACATCTTGATCTTAAAAAAACCCCAATAATTTAACAAATTTTACTCGAAAGGTGAAACAAATTATCATGAACTTGACCTCTGAACCACACAAAGCAAAAGGGAACTGATTTGGTGGTGTGGGACCAGAAGCAATTAAAGGTATTGATAACTTTGGTGCAGATTTTCTTAGTAGGGTTATTAGTTTGTAAATAGTAAATTATCATTGCATGGCTTAATACAGGGCTTAAAGGGGCAATCATCAACATAGCCCAAATCCAAAATATCATACAATTCCGACATCGCCTTCATGCCAAACTAAGCAAATAACGGCACTTCCTGGTTGAGATTTGCCGCAAAAGTCTGTGAGTAAAACTTAGCATAACTTCCGAATTCAGTACCTTAGTTTCGATATGATCATATCGAAACTAAGAAAATCATGACATTTTATATGATCAACGGCGAATGTTGGTAAACTGTTTCAGATGGCAGTTAGTATATGCCTAAGTATTACTTTGATGCAAAAAAACCCTGATTTCCAGGATAATTGAGGGCGCACTCCCATACGTATCTCTCAATGCCCCTTTAATATAGACAGGCCTAAGCCTAATGCGCCCTCATAGATTTCTGTCAGTTTCCTATATGGTTAAGAAGTAATAATGTAAAAATGTCAACACGCTGCAAAGCATATGAAAACGTTATACATGTAAATGTATTGATATGCAATATAAACATGATGAAACTATGCGAACGTGTATAAATATGATGAATTGAACATGCTCAAAAGCATATGAAAATGTAATAAATATGATGAATGTATACTTGCTCAAAAGCATATAGAAATGTTGTAATATGTATTAATAATGCAATGTAAACATGATGAAACTATGTGAAATTATGAATATGTATAAATATGATGAATGTATAAATGCTCAAAAGCATATGAAAATTTTATAAATGTATTGAAATGCAATGTAAACATGACGAAACTATGTGAACGTGTATACATATGATGAATGTATACATGCTCATATGAAAATGGTATAAATGTATTGTTATGCAATGTAAATATGAACGTGTATAAATATGATGAATGTACGTATACATGCTCAAAAGCATAATGAAAATGTTATAAATGTATTGATATGCAATGTAAACATGATGAAACTATGAAATGTGAAAATTTGTATTGATGTGCGATCCCTAATGTTATATAGGTTTCAGTATTTTTAAATACTTAAAAGGGTTGAGTGAACCAAAACAACTTCAAAATCATATGAAGTTGACAACTGTATTAGTATAAGCGAAACTCCATACCCCCTACTAATTTTGAATGCAGAGTTCCTTTAAGAATATATGCATCATTATCTTCAATTCTTATAATAGTGGGTGTGGTTTGGGATGTCATCAGGCAATTTGATTGGTTTTTGGCTAATTTCCATACACTATGAGACAATGGTGTATAGTTTGGGGCGGGGTTTAATTCGAATACCTTAAGTGCGTATAACGCAGCGTTGCCATGTGCGTGTGTGCTAAAGAACGCGATTAATTCGAAGCAGGAAGTTGGTAAACAACTCACTGGATTTGCCGATTTTATAATGGGGGAAATTTGTTATTGTTTGATTAAAATAATCTAACAAACTGCTTTATTTTATGATAAAAGATCAAAATAACCAATAAACTAAAAAGGAATGAAAATAAAATATAGCTCTTAGCTGTTTCTCAATATACAATGGTCTTATAATGTATAGGCTGTACCATATTTGTGTCAAATTTATGGTATACAACCTATACAGGGTGAGTCAAAAAAAGTTGTACGGGAATGAATATTTGTTAAAAAATAGACCAAACAAATTTGACAAACTAATGAGACACGTTTTCAAAGAGCAACTTATTCCGCTCATATGGCAAAAGAAATCATTGAAATCGATCAATTATATCAGGAGCTATGCCTGTTTTTTTTTAGCTGTCCACGGAACGCTTAACTCTCTTGATATCTACCCACTCTGAGTGGGCAGCAACATGTACACACGGTCATTCATATTTAAATAAGATAAAGCCCGGGAGTTAAAAACACAGATGGGAATGGTGAGCCTAAAATAAATAATCAGTGACTACAATATTTTTGACGGATTCTATGATTTTGCATTATGAGGAATAAAACAATTACTTCCTGATATGATAATGATGAGTTTTAAACATTTTTTTTTTCTTTTTCTGTTTTACGTATCGGTGGACAGCTAAACAAATGGGTTCTTCTAGTAAAATAGCTATAACTCTGGATAGGAATGATCGATTTCAGTCACTGTTTTTTCATATGATTAGAAGAATATTCTCGTCAAAATATCGCTTGAATTTGAGGTCAATTTTTTCTTTTTCTTTTTCTTTCTCAGGAAAAAATATTCAAATCCGTACAACTTCTTTTTGACTCACCCTGTACATTATAAGACCATCGTATATAGCAAAACAGCTAAGAACTATATTTTATTCTCTAACTTCTAAACTGATGAAGAAGTATAATAACTTTTTCCTAATTTGGGACTATGTGACTGTAAACTAAAATTTATTTTTATGTTTCGAGGCATTCATTCATCATTCATGATATTTATTAACACAATCCAACAACAAAATATATAAAAATATATAACAAGAAAACATACATTAATAAAAAAAGTAACATGAAATAAATAAAATGCTACAATATGATGGAAATAGTAGTAAGGGAATACAGTGGGGTGGGAAAGTGTGCGGAGAACCCATTACGCCTGAAAAAGCTTTAGGTTTGGCTCAGCTACCGCCGTGAAATATCAGGATTAAAAGGGAAGTATATACAACGGAAGGTTATAATATGATGGTCTTATAACTACTCATGGTCGACATAAGAAATAATAGTAATGTAAGTACAAGTGAAAACACTTGTACAGGGTGTCCAAATAAAAATTGTGACGCTCCATAAGGTGATCGTAACTTCCTAAATACAAGTTAGAATAGAACTACTGAAACGACAAAATAAAGGCAAATAAGTTGGCTATAATTTGAAGAAATCCGCGTTCAGTTAATATTACGAAGAAATGAGCGATTTCGCAACAGCTGTTTTATCATGTATTTATATGTATTTTTGACGATAATATTATATGTTTTTATATTGTAAAAAATGCGCAATTTGGCCTTTGGCCACGATGTTATTTCATAATAAATTGAATTGAATTGAATTGAAAAGAACACTTCCAACATATATAGTTTGCTCTTGATAAGTGATTCAGACAACACATACAAACAATTTAATGAATACTTCTCTCTCTCAAAAATAACATTCATTGACTTGTAATCATGGTTGAAACAATACCTAACTATACTTACTATAGTCTGTAAACACGCAAACTTCATGCGCCTAAAGAGAAGTCAACTCCCCGGGTCAACTCACTATATCATATCTCTTATATTTTCAGTCTTTACAGTTTTTGCAGCCTTTTCAGTGGTCAGTCTTTTACTGAATAGCCGCTCACCCGGCGCACATGTAATAATCATCATCATGCAAATTACTGCGCGTACACTGTACGAGCACGCACTAACTAATGCTTGAATAAAGTAGTCATTTGCTAAGCTAGTGAACTGTTGTTCAATACTACGTTATCACGGCCAAGTTCAAGGCCGAGAAAATTAATGGCGGGGTTAAATGCATAAACCCAAGCTACAAATACTCATAGGAAATCGCTTCGTTCTGTTGGCTCCTTTGACTACTCTAAAGAGAACGTTGAATGAAGAACCAGTCAAGATGGGGCGTGTGTCAACTACAATAGCTTCAGTATTCAGGACTTATTCATCATGTTCAATAACACTGTCAGTATTATTTATTCTAATAACATTTCTACCAGGGATCGATGGCAATGGAACAACAACAATGTCACCAACCCGCACAACAACAACAACAATGTCACCATCATCAGGTACGATAAAATGAAACACACTTTCATAATCATCAGTCGATCATATCTGTCGATCATTGATCAGTATAAACCGCATGCGAACATATCACTGATATGATCTCTGGTGTACATTTCCATGGTACACGGGGCAGTATCTTAGGTCCAGTAGCATATTTATTTATTTATTTAATTAATTTTATTAATGCTTTATTTATTGAGGGTAAAATACACAGATTGTTGGAAATATATAAACATGTGATAATATAATCATATAATAATGAGTATTAATTCAGTGTGAAGTGGTGATATGACTTAACGGACCCAGTGACATATTTCTTAACCCAATACGTATCTTTGCTGCTAATGCTGCGTCCCTCAAACCCGCCAATTTGTCCAAATTCGGTTTTTCGCGCGTCGTACACGTTAAAGGTACTATTTTGGACTCGCCTTTTAAGTTCTAGAACATTATGTGCAATTATTCGGGTGCGATCCGGTTTAGACTTATACAGAACGACAACATTTTATCCATCCGGTTTATTGTTTTCAAAATGGCAAAATTACCATGGCGTTTTACCAAAAGTTTTAACCAAATTGTATAAAATATATAATGGTATATGACAAAGATTTAAGCCGCATTACCATGATTACAATCAATCATATTACTCATAGCTAGAGGACACGATATAGCAGATGTTAAAGGTCTAAGGCTCTAAGTCAAAGCATTCAACACATGCCTTTAAAAAAATCATCCGTGACACCATCACGACCATGGAACTAATAATAATAATAATAATAATAAATAGGCTCTTATATAGCGCAGAAATACCAGCAAAGGCCTCTAGGCGCTTTACAATAAAAACAGATACAAGCAATAACAAGCAATAAAAAACAACTACACTTTAAAAAACCCGACATAATACTGCACATTGATAATTAAAAAAACAAAGCATTAAAAATGAGTGGCCCGGCACTCAACAAGATCTATACAAAAATGTAAACATGCTAAAAGTTTTATAAATACACAATAATACGTAAAAGAGTTGAATAACATGAATAAAATGGAGTGATGCAGCAGAACACATATTATACAGATGGATAATTGAAAAGATGAGTTTTTAAAAGTTTCTTGAATGTGGCTAGTGATTCGGCATTCCTAATCTGCTGCGGCAACCCGTTCCACAACTTTGGCGCAGAAACAGAGAAAGCTCGTTCACCGTAAGTTGCAGTTGATACAGTCCGCGGTGATTGAAGAAGACCTTTCGATGATGACCGAAGCGAGCAATTAGGTGTGTAGGGTTTGAGTAGTTCTTTTAAGTAAGGTGGAGCAAGTCCGCTTAGCGATTTGTAAGTGAGCATGAGGATTTTGAAGACAATTCGGTCTTTCACAGGAAGCCAGTGCAGCTCATTTCGACGTTGATCGCTGATGTTTACGCGATTTTTGCCATATAGTCCGAGAACAAGTCGCACAGCACTATTTTGCACACGCTGAAGTTTGGAGATCGCAGAAACTGGAAGACCATAAAGCAGGCTGTTGTTTGCATCAAGTCTGGATGTCACAAAGGCATGTATCAGACGCTCTGCTGTAGGACGGTCGATATACTTGCGAATCCGACCAATTTTGGAGATAGCCAGACACGCCGCGCGACACACTTTATTCACATGTGCTGATAGAGTCATGTGCTGATCCATTAGGGCTCCGAGATTACGCACTTCAGAAACTATATCAACTTCCGAGTCACCAACATTTATAGTAGAGAAGTGAGCAGGATTCTTAATAAAACGTGAATTTAGACGCAATACCTCAGTCTTTGAGTCATTCAGAAGTAATTTGTTTTCGGCAGTCCATGCTTTCACGCCGCGGATGCAATCTTCAAGGGGTTGAAGTCGGTTATCACATTGATCACTACAAGGATCCAAAACGAGATACAATTGTGTATCATCTGCATAGATCATTGGTTCAACACCGTATGATCTAACCACATCTTCAAGAGGAGCAGCATAAGCTGTAAACATAAACGGTCCAGCAACTGATCCTTGAGGAACGGAGCAGCTTATAACATGTGTTGCTGATACACTGTCACCGATTACAACAGATTGCTGACGATCACATAGGTAGTGCTCGTACACCAGGCAAGAGCGTCACCATGCACTCTGTATCGATCTCTCAGCCGCTTAAGTAATATCCGATGGTCAACAGTATCGAAGGCGGCAGAGAGATCAAGAAGAACAAGGACTACATCAGAATGCTGGTCAAGAGCGCGCAGAATATCGTTCTGTACACGTACTAGAGCGGTTTCCGTACTGAAATGTTTGCGATACGCCGATTGTCTACAGCCATAGAGTTCATTTTCCAGCATGTATTCTTGAAGCTGAGCCGAAGCAGCTCTTTCAACAACCTTTGAGATGAACTTAAGATTGGATATGGGTCTGTAATTGTTTAATGTATCAGCATCCAGTCCAGGTTTCTTTATCAATGGAGTAACGCGAGAAACCTTATATGATGACGGAAATATGCCAGAGAGGAGCGAGCTATAGACAAGTTTTGTAATTGATGGAAGTAGCTCAGGAAGACATTCTTTTATAAGCGAGGTAGGAATTGAGTCCAGAGAGCATGACGACGACGGTGATTTCATAATAATGCGATGAATAGTCTCTTCAGATACCTCAGAAAATTGATTGAAAGTTGAGGAGTGACATTGGACAGTCTCAGAAGACACAGTTGGTTGCATATTGATATTGTCCAGTTTGTCTCTAACCTTCCGGATTTTATCCACGAAAAAGTCCGCAAAGTCATTCGCTAACTTTTCGTCGTCATCGTGGGATGGGAGAATTTTCTCTGAGCCGCCAGAACACATTTTGTCAACCTTTCTAAACAACTGCCTTTGGTCGCAGTCTTTCAGTTGCAATCTATGATACTCGGATTTTGCTTCTTCAACCATAGCGGAGTAACGCTTACATTGATCACGATAGATCTATCTGTCTATGCACTTCCAGTCTAGATTTACAAATCTGACGCTCGCATCGACGACGCTCACGCTTTTCATCACGGAGGGACTCGTCATACGAGGGAGCATGTGGTCGTAAGGAAATGCTCTTTGAAATCTCTGGTGCATGACGGTCTAACAAGTCAGACATGACGTTTTCAAATTGAGTACTCAATGACTCGACATCATCGGCTGGATCAGTCGAAAGAGGCGAAGCACTAATATGTCGTTCTTAAATGCATCAAGATCAATGTCACGCAATTTGCGAAAGCAAAAGTGACGTTTGGTAACTGGTGGACGCGATACAGCAAGCTTGCATTTCACAGCAAAATGGTCAGATGGAAGCGTATCATCAATCACAAAATCAGAAGCGATGGGATCGGAGCTGCGCGTAATCACCAAATCAAGCGTATGACCGCAGCGATGCGTAGGTTTGTCGACATGCTAGAGTTTGTGACACCCAAACACTACTTGTATACACGGCCAAGAACAGTTTGTCCAACTGTTTTACAAACCATTAAACCAGGGATTATATTAAATGTGGGATAGGAAAGTCCTATACTGACGTATGTAGCTATAAATCAGGTCCCTTTTGCATATATTTCATGATGCTCACCGGAATTAACGGAATGTATAGACTTGCAGCAAGTCCGTAGGACACAAACAATGACATGATGACGGTGTGGTGTAAAGTGAGAAAATGAATTCAAATACCTAAAATAAATAATGAAACGTGAAGTATCATATATTTCAGGCTTGTATACCGTCCAGCAAATACATTTTATCATAACTTTCAAAACCGGACCATTTTTAGGGGAATGTTCTCAACGATTCCGTGTAAACTTCAATTAAGTAGTCTTTTACACGGCCTACCAAATTCGCAGATAAACAAGCTTCAAATAATTCAAAACTCTGCTGCCAGATTAATCACTCTTTCTCGCAAACATGATCACATATTAAACTCCAACTCTCCGTGATCTGCACTGGCTGCCTACCAAATATCGTATTGTGTATACAATTTTACTTCTGACTTTTAAAGGCATATTATGTGATCTTTTCCAGAGAGCGCCCTCTATTCATGATTTTTTTTTAGAAAGTAGATTTTCTTGCAGATTTACATTTCCGATCATAAATCATACATACATTCCAAGTTACAGAGCGATACGATTCCTAATTACCTCAAAATCATGGTTTTAGAGTGAATTTAGAGTGAAAAATATAAACTGTCGGGATTCCGACAGTTTATTTTCACTCTAAAACCATGATTTTGAAGTAATTAAGAATCGTATCGCCCTGTAACTTGGAATGTATGCATGATTTATGATCAGAAATGTAAATCTGCAAGAAAATCTGCTTTCTATTTTTTTTTCGATGTTGAGGGCGTTCCCTGGAAAGATCACATAATATACCTTTAAATGTCTTCATGGTACTGCGCCAATCTATCTTCAAGATCTAATCAAACAATATACACCTTCACGCAATCTTCGTTCTTCATCTCTATCGCGTCTTGTCCACTCAGATGGTCAACGTTCCTTCTCTGTGTCAGCTGCAGAACTCTGGAATAATATTCCTCTTCATGGTAAAAATGCAGAGACTATATTTCAGTTTAAGAAATCCTTAAAGACTTATTTGTTCACAATGGCTTTTTAATTGTAGTCCATATCCATGTATTTGTTTGTTATTATGTTTTATGTTCAAGCGCTTAGGGATCTCGATGTTAGGCGCTATACAAATATGGTTAGGATTATTATTATTATTATTATTATTATTATTATTAAGTCTAATACCTAAAGCAGACGACACTCACCAAAGTTAAACAAAATTAGCTTCAGATCGGCAAGTTGAGTGGCATACCCCTGTATGTGACAATGAACATCGCAATAATGAGTTAAACATATTGCAAAAGCGTTGAATATAATGGCTATTTCTCCACGCTATCGGTTGAGATTGGTATCGAGCTCGATTTTCGCGCTGGTTGGGGGGGGGGGGGACTTCACAACCCCCACTCCACTTGCCCATCCCTTATAATAACCTAGATAATAATAGATTTACTGATTTACCACACTAGCACCAATATTGATGAACCAGTGGCCATTTGAACAAAAATGATGCAGTTTCCACCGTTGCACTTGTTTAGCCATTATAACCATGATAACCCCATACCCATGAAAAGAGCGTAAACAAAACAGTAAATATAACGTGCACCTCTTCTTTCTCTCCATGAAAAGGCAATCATAATCCGAACATCTCAAATCGTCAATTGTTTCCAAAACCTGTATAGATCTGTGTGAGAATCATCCTTTACATTCACCAGTATCATTCATGATGTTGATAAGCCAACACCTGTCTCTCCATTTCCGTGCAACCTTCCTTATAACTCCAAATCGATGAACAATTTTAGGTACAGAAACTCCAAAAAATTCACGGAGAGAAAGAAGTGGTACACCTAAGATTTTCTGTTTTGTTACACGCTCTTCGACACGGGTATATGGTTAAGTGCAGCAATGAAAACTACTACATCATTGTTTTATTCAATTTATTTCAATTTATTTTTTATGTTATACTGTTTTGTTTTCGCTCTTTTCATGGGTGTAGGGGTAAAGTGCAACAATGGAATATGCATCAATTTTTATTCAAATGACCACTGCTTCATGGATATTGGTGCTATTGTGACGAACGAGGCGTCAAAATGCGTGAGAGGAAATACTTGTTCTTTCCCACGTGTCCTAAGAATTAAACACAGGGCGCCGCGAAAAAGTGGATACTTTATTTTTGTGCAGTGTTTATTATAAACATCATTATCAAGATGGAAAGTACCGATGATACCTACGTCATATGCCTACTCAATACAAAGGTAACTAGTTTAAGCTATTATAACATAAAGGGGCTGTAGACACAATTGTTTTATTTGGTCTAAAATGATTTATCCATTTTGTTCCGTTGCACAGGCTCTATTCGTCTCGTTGGTTCGAATCACATTTCCCAAGGGGTAGTTGAAGTACTTATTAACGGATCATGGGGAGCCATATGCGCTAATAATATTTTCGAGGGCAAAGGCGGTAAATTCGCAGAAGTGGCTTGCCGGCAACTTGGCTATAATAAAACGGATGGTACCGATTCTAAGGTCGTGAAGAGAGGTGAATCGGCCTACGAGGTGCCGGATTACTCGACTTGGTTCTATGAGGACTTACGGTGCCAAGGAAATGAGGATCGCCTGCAGGACTGTAACTACTTAAGACAGTATGATAACACGGGATGCCCTTCAGCTTTTGCAAGCAGTCCCGAATTTGAAAAGGAGGTTGGCGCCGTTCTTCCAACTGCCGGCGTCGCCAGTGTTAAATGCTACGACGGCGATTGGGCGCAGATAGAGAGTAAGTTGTTCATAATAATCATGATAATACAGGCTGTCCCAAGTTGTAGTAAGTCAAAAGTCAAAGCGTTACAACAATAACAGTAAAATCAAATGTAAAACTACCTACACCCGGATGCCATACTTTGTAGAATGATGTTGATTTGACCTCATCAAAATTAATATGGTTTATTCGTCAAATGATGAGAAAATGTTTATAGTCACAGTTTTTAATTTCAGCCACTTTTATGTTGTGGTTATATTACTTTTATGTTAATTTACAGGCCCGATCTAATGTAAATGCATGTAAAAATAGAAAACAATCAAGTAATCTCAACACCAATTAAATGATTTTTCCATTTAACATGTTTAATTTAGAATATTTACCACCACTAATCAAACATGCAAAAAGTGCGGGGCGGGAGCACTGCTCCTAGGAAGAGACCGTTAAAATTGAGGAAATAATGCCTTGAGAAGAAAGACAAAAAAAGAAGAAGAAGTAAAGATATAGAAGAAGTAAAGAGGAAAAAAGGAAAAGAAGAAGAAAAGAAGGAAAAGGGATGAAAAGAGAGGGAAACGATGATGTAGGGGTAGGGCAAAAGTTGGACTCAAGTTGAAGTGAGGCAGGGAAGCCACAGACTGGCACATGTGGAATATACACCAACGAGGAAATCTCAAGACCTTCTTACACTATGAATCATATTATGAATGTTGGACCAGTTGAACATGGAAAAGTACAATACATTTGAGGACATTTACAATTTATCACCAAGACAAACATTCAATAAAATATAGCGAAAAAGAAGCTGAACTGTGAAGGTGGAAATAACGGAGCATACAATGTATCTGAGGAAATGTATACAATGAGGACTCCGAGCCAAATGCAATAGTAAAGCTATATCATTCTGTGCAATTTGCCTCGCCTCGTGTAACGGAAAAGCCAAAATTTGACTATCACACTTTCAGGCATGTAATATTTGCATATTTTCTATGAATTAATTCACCTATTTGGATTATTACTATTAATCTATTTCAGATGACGCTAGGCTCTACTTTGTGCTCGGTTTGATCGTGATTCTCCTAATCATCGGCATAGCCCTCTTTTTCGGGATACGATATTATCGTCAAGGACGACTGACGCGGCATCAGCTCGCACAAAACGGAGGCGTTACTCCATATCATCCTCCTCAGTCAGGTTTATCGAATCCTCATGATGGGCTCTAGGGGGAGCGTGTTGGCGCAGCGGTAGTTCCCTCGCCTTGCACCTAATGAAGTCTGGGTTCAATTCTGTGCACGGCCGGGCTTTATGTGCACTTGGTTAATCACGATCCATGCACGCTCTCGCAGGTTTTCTCTGGGTTCTCCGGTTTCCTCATGCTTTCAAAATCGGTGATCAGTTGTCTCGGTTATCAAAAACTTCCTTCACCCGATGGAATTTGGGGAGCTGCACTGAAAAATGGTGGATGTTACAATCTAAGTGCGGATAAGTTTGCGCCTGTAATGGCAGCACCCTAGTTGATGCGATCTGATTCTGATGATTCGCCAGTGGCAGCGAAATTACAGTGGTTCACCTACATTTGAATTAATATGGTCGAACTCGGTCAAAGGATTACAGAACTATAGGTCTGTTGCCAGACAGAAGGAAAGACAGAAAGAAACAGCAGCAATACTAAGCATATTCATCGATAACACGAGGGTCGGTCAATAAATAATAAAAGTGATTATGGTGTGGATTGCATGAGTGATTATATTGAGGGATACTAATAGTGTGATCAATACATAGTATTAACCTTTGTCTTTGACGTTACGTAACCAAAGGTATATAACATTAATATGGTCGAACTCGGTCAAAGGGTTACAGAGCTATTATGGTGTGGATTGCATGGGTCTGTTGCCAGACAGAAGGAAAGACAGAAAGAAACAGCAGCAATACAGTATATTCGTCGATAACACGAGGGTCGGTCAATAAATAATAAAAGTGATTATGGTGTGGATTTCATGAGTGATTATATTGAGGGATGCCAGACAGAAGGAAAGACAGAAAGAAACAGCAGCAATACAGTATATTCGTCGATAACACGAGGGTCGGTCAATAAATAATAAAAGTGATTATGGTGTGGATTTCATGAGTGATTATGTTGAGGGATGCCAGACAGAAGGAAAGACAGAAAGAAACAGCAGCAATACAGTATATTCGTCGATAACACGAGGGTCGGTCAATAAATAATAAAAGTGATTATGGTGTGGATTTCATGAGTGATTATATTGAGGGATGCCAGACAGAAGGAAAGACAGAAAGAAACAGCAGCAATACAGTATATTCGTCGATAACACGAGGGTCGGTCAATGAATAATAAAAGTGATTATGGTGTGGATTTCATGAGTGATTATATTGAGGGATGCCAGACAGAAGAAAAGACAGAAAGAAACAGCAGCAATACAGTATATTCGTCGATAACACGAGGGTCGGTCAATAAATAATAAAAGTGATTATAGTGTGGATTGCATGAGTGATTATATTGAGGCGGGATACTAATAGTGTGATCAATACATAGTATTAACCTTTGTCTTTGACGTTACGTAACCAAAGGTATATAACAATCCAAAGTGTATTGTTTGAACGAATCCCTCATGCATCCGCCCATACCATGATTAGTTTCATTACTTATTGACCGACCTTCGAAAGAAATAGTAGCAATATTTATGTTTTGAAATGAAAAAAATAATTAAAGGATGAAAATATATGTTATTATTACGTTTTCAGGTTATCACATTATACGATATTATAAAACAAGTCTCGTACATATGGTATCTATATTAACATTGTGTATTTCTATTTGACACCTCCCTGGTATTATTAGTTCACGTTAAATGTGATGCGATCTATGAAAACCCGTCGGATGTCACAAAATGTGCCCAAAATGTGAACTAGGGATAATGGGTAAAATGTAAAAAACAAAAAATTGAACATTTTTTTTAAAATTTAATATTTTAAAGATTTGTTTAGAAAATTAATGTCCAATACTTTGTGTCATCATCTTTTATGACATTTCACCTTCAAACACTTACTTAATTCACTTTTCTTATTAACCTTATTATGTTATTCTATTGAACTATGTATCTTTTTTGGCCTGTTTTCATGATTTCTTGTTTTGAAGCTTTTAGCTTTTTATGACATCACAATCATCATTCACTCATAACTTTCTTTTCTAGTGATCATAGAAAAATGATCGAAACAGTTCTGTAACCAGCACAGTTTCAGCTTCCTTATGGTATAAATATCTCCAATATGAAAAATCCCACCATATGGCGGGTTTTCACAGATCGCATCACAAATTATAAGATAGCAATTGTTTAGATGAAAATCAAGATTATACTACCTGTATAAGAGAGATAACAGATATTCCAATATACGTGTACTGTATACATTTAAGTCTTCACATGGTTGGGTGTGCCACTATGAATGTTATTATTACGTTTTCATGTTATCACATTATACGATATTATGTATAAAATAAGTCTCATACATATGATATTTATATTAACATTGTTTATTATTATTTGACGTAAAATTATAAGATAGCAATTGTTGAGATGAAAATCAAGATTATACTACCTCTATGGGACGCACCATTTGATTTGCAGGGGGGGGGGGGAGGGGCATGGAAGTTGGGGTCGGGCGGTGACATTGTTTCGCCGCCGAATTGGCAAGGTTTTTTGTTTTTGTTTGCAAAGGTGGCAAAGTGTTTTGGGTGAGTCAGATTATTTTAAACTCAGCAGTGGGTCAACTTTTTTTTCTTCTTTCTGGTTGGTGGGCAAAATTGTTGTAAAATTGTTGTTTTCCTGGATAGTGGGCAAAGTTCTTTTTTAAACTTACATGCTCCCCCCCCCCCCCCCATGAATATCTAATGGTGCGTTCCTAAGACCAAACTTCTCCGTTTAATAAGATCATGCACAACAAACTGCAATTCTTTAGACACATTGCTAGACGAGAAGGTGACAACCTAGAAAAGGTGATAACTCAAGGAGCTGTCGAAGGAATTCGTAAACGTGGCAGACCAAAACTCCGCTGGACTGATGGTATTATGGAAGCAACAGGTTTATCTCTAATTTCTGCACATCGCATGTTAAAAATAGACAACGATGGCGCTCCATCATATGGGGTCACAAAGAATCAGCCATGATTCATAGAACGACGACGACGATATAAGAGAAAAAAGATATTATAATAAAAGAATACCATGCACTTCACACAAAAAAAAGGGATGAGGGCACTTTAATTATTAATTATTAATTATTTTCATTTATTTTCATGTTTGTGGTTAAAATTGATTTCACAAATATTTTGCCGGTTTGACCACAGATAGTCGTTTGACTGGCATGGGTGTTTTGCACACAATACATGTACACACATGATTGCTTTTATCATTAGATAATCAATCTATTGACGTTTTTTATGACAGATATATGCTTTTACCCGTAATGAATCACAACTATGCCGGAGGCCGGAGATCCAAGTCAGAAGAAAAAAAACAAGATTTGTTTTTAAACTGTCATTTAAAAAGGAATGTCAAAATAATTAAATCAAATCAAATAATTAAATATTTTCCCATTTTCTTGGGCGAAGGCGGTTAACAGGAAACTCATAATCAATTGTGAAGGGTCTTATCATATATATGTAGCTTAACTAAATGGTGATCAGCTCAGCTGTGTATTTAAAAATCGTCATCGTCAGTACTTTGATTGTGAATTGTATTATATTGTATTCCCTTCTAGCTAGCGTACGCAAAGAATAGTAGGTAGAATAATTCAATATACAGAAGCACATTTTGGACTTCTAAGACTTTATTGTCTTGATTTATATGACTTCCTGGACCATTTTCTTCTAAAACTGTTGCTCACGAGTTCTGACATGCTGATCGTGTAACATGTGCCTTTTTGAACATTTGGTAGGAGAGGTTTCATAATAATATATAAGTATATATTTCTCATAATAATAAATACTGCTGTTTGCGTGCAAGCAAAGAGTAACATTTGTATGATAATAATAACATTATGCATTTATTTGTTAGTGTTTATCAATGTAATTTTGAAAGAATGTTTTTAAACAAATATATTGTTATTATAACATGTTGTACTTTGAATTAAACATGAATTAAAATCAAAACAGTTTTTCTGGGCTATTTTAGTTGAATCATAGCAAATGAAAACTGACAAGGACCTACATTTAATTTATTTTAAATCCTAAACGGAAGCAATATCAGACACAGTCATGACAGTGCTTTCGTTTAGGATTTAAAAAAAAGGCGTGTGGTGGAATTTATCCAGCAAATATTACGTCACAATAATCCCACATTATCAAATATTATTACGTTCAAGGATTATAATTCGATTGAACACAGAACACGGTCAGAAAATGAAGTTGTTCTCGAACTTTTTTTTTTGACTTTTGTTCCATTTAGCTCGTAGCTCTTAATCCGTCACCGGAAGATATACTTGCCAAATTGTGATAATACATAGCAGTTAAAAAAAAGGCGTGTGGAGGAATTTATCCAGCAAATATTACGTCACAATAATCCCACATTATCAAATATTATTACGTTCAAGGATTATAATTCGATTGAACACAGAACACGGTCAGAAAATGAAGTTGTTCTCGAACTTTTTTGTTTGACTTTGGTTCCATTTAGCTCGTAGCTCTTAATCCGTCACCGGAAGATATACTTGCCAAATTGTGATAATACATAGCAGTTCTTCTTGTACATGTTGTACAGTTGGTTATGTCATTTGTATCAAATGCTATACGGTCAATGGTCAATGTACTATGAACATATTGTTTGCATGCTGCTATCATTGCAAATTGCAATGAGAATATACAGGGTTAGTATTATTAACAATGCAATCCTATTTGATCTGGTCCTAATTTCATAATTGTCAAATATTGCTTTATATTCTATATTAATCTATGTGTCCGTGTTAAGGGGAGGGGGTGTTAACCCTAAAAATATGAAATTTATCAAACGCTGTAACTTTTGAATTTTAATGTGATGTTAATTGGAACACATGTGGAATGTTTAATTTTTTTAATTTTAATTTTTGACCAAAAAGCCATTTAAACAAAACATTATTGTCTCAAAAATGTGTCTTTAGATGATTGTGGTCGGAATTGTTAACCAAAAACTGATTTTGTTACGTTTTTCGAAAATATTTGAGCCAAACAAGCAGTGATTTTATATACATCACATTAATAGTTCAATAGTTACACCGCTTGAAAAAATTAATATTTTTGAGGTTAATACCCCCTTAAGGCTGAATTTGAATTGATTCATATGATTTCCTGTAACCATGCCTCGAAACAGCTCATTCCACAAGTTCAGCTATTGACAGATATAGCAGTAAATGTAATCATTTTGTTACCAGTTTAATACCGTTTCATGTGAAATGGCCTACAGTATGCAGAATTATAGTAATGCTTCATTACATTTCTACAATTATAATGTTAATACACTATTTGATTTACAGTCTATCCGTTCAGATAGATTGTCAGTGTTGGAGAAATACAAAATATATGACATTTGTGATGGTGTAAATATTGTGGAATATTTTTGCTTTTGGGAAACTTTCATCAAATTGTGATGGAAAATGACAGAAAAACACACTTTATATAACAGTAACACGCCAACTTGGTAGGACATATGGTAAAATTATATTTACACATTATATTTTGTTCACCCAACCAAAGAACCCAATTTGACAAAATAATTGTAAATAAAGTATAAGGCGTCACGAATTTAAAACAATACATGTATTTCACAATGTCGTCGTGTTAAAAACAGACTGAATATTTTAGAGTCATTTCACGCCAATGATCAATCGATTTGCTAAAATATCAACAGAAGGGGAATCTATCTATCAGGGGCGTAACTAGAGGGGGCAGGGGGCAGAGGGGGGGGGGGCATTTGCTAGAAGCTTTGCTTCCCTCTGTTGCCCCAAAATGAAATGTCAAACTCTATGTATAGGCTATACGAAACAAATAGTTGGTTATACCACCACCCCCGGATCACAGGCCTGTCCCCTTCATTCCCTCCAATTCAGTGATGACCCTAGTGGAATATATATATTTATGATTCCCCACCCCGTGGATCCATCTTAATAGGTCCCATCAACTATCACATCAGTGATTCCAATCAAACATTGAATATAATGAAATTAGAGAGTAGTTTATAAAGGTCACTGTGATGGGAACAGGAATACTTACACTGCAATTGCTTGGACGGTTTTAGGATGGCAAGATATTCTTTTAATATGACCCGCGCGTCATACAGAATGTAGCAATGATTAGAGAATAATTACTGCGTAACAACTGTTTTCGTGAATTTGTTTTAAAATCAGAGGTTTTTGTTCTGGTCTGAGGAATTGTCCCGAGGGGCGCAGCCCCCGAGGGACAATTCCGAATGACCAGAACAAAACCCGAGGATTTCAAAACAAATTCACGAAAACAGTTGTTAAGCAGTCATTATTCTCTTTCATTACTGAAAAATATGCATATTTTATCCAGATCGTTGATTTATACCGATAATCTTGCTAATATTAGTTTTCTGTTTATTTTGTTATTTTGTCCACCCCTTCTTAGTTATTGAAACAGTCCAAGTCGGGTCATCCCCTCATTAACATTTTTATCATTCAACCAATCAGAAATAAGCTTTAATCGTGTTTCCTCATAACTCATTGAATATTCAGTTTAGGGGCGTGAGGCGTTAATTTGATTGGTCGGTCAGTGAGCAAAACAATGGAACACTTTGGCGCAGTACTTTCGGGCAATTATTAGTAACCTGCGCTCGGCGTGCGCGTTCTCATCTAACGATTAATTTGATTGGAACGCACTTGGTACGCAGCTATCGCGATTATTCATGAAGTAATGAATAATATACAATTACATGTCTCAAGAAAAAGTATAAACACCCGAGTGACATAATCTTACTGCAAACTAAATAATAGTATCATTTTCCATGTATATATACATGAGTGACCCGTCGCACAGACTGTAACAATACAAATATAAAGTATTGTCTCCAGAAAAACTTATAAACACCCCAGTGACATAACCATACTGTAAACTATATTATTGGTTGCCAAAACAAATTCATGTGGGATCATAATTGCTTTTAATCATTAACAGTTATGCGCTTAAACAAAGAGGTCATAAAATAAGTTCGGTCAGTTTTCACCGTTTCTTAGCATTAAAGTTTAAAATGTTTGTTAGTGTTAATTGAAATGATTGGCTTTGTATCATAAGCAGTGCCTCCTATATGAGAGATAGAGGACAGAGCAAATATATGTTGATGTTTTTCACTTTTATTTCTTACAGAAATCGCCATACTATCATTTGATTATGTGTGAATACCAAATCTGTCGAAATGCACGTACCTCTGAACAGGATCTAATCCATTATTCAAGTTGCTTTTGATTTTGTCACTTTTAAGCAAAAAACGGCTCAAGCAGTTTTGCGATTTATAAACTATCTACTTCATTTAATACCACGAATTTTAACGAAATCAAGTTTATTTTGTTGGAGTAAAGTACGGTATTGTTTTACGTATTAAAAAGTTGAATGAAGCACAAAACCGAATGAAATAAAACTTAATTCTTATAAGGTTTTTAAAACTGTATTTTGGAATGATTTGATTGACATTCGCAATATTACGTACCAACATGAATTGTGATTTTTTTGGTGATAGTGAGTTCTGCTGGTTTGGATATTATTCAGACTATGTCGGACACGGTCTCGTTCAAGACTCACTACAATTATCAAATTATACATTATTTTTTAAATGATACTTTCACTGTAGTCGATTTTCCAGCTCCAACGTTGTTTTAGGATGAAATAACTTTGTTCTAAAATGTGATAAATTGTTTGGAATCATAATCAAAATGTTTACGTTGAACCCAATGGGGATTTAAAAACTTACGGTCAACCGTGTCCACCGGCGTCTGATGTTATTTTACAAGTCGAACAGCGCCCCCACATAAAAAGGGCAAGTCACCAGAACGTCATTATTCTACGCACATGAATATCGTCGCAAACATGAAACTACTATAGTGTTTGCAATTAGTACGCGCATACCACACTATACGTGCCTGTAACATACCGTACATGTCCGACCTTTACTTCAACTTACACACATGAGACACATGAGAAAATTAATGGCGATACACGCATGAATCCCACTAAACACTAAGAAATCGATTCATGTTGGGTAAAACCTTCGAGTATACAAAGATCGTGTAACGAAGGCAGGCAATCAAGATGGGGCGTGTGTCAACTGTAGCTGTGTCTATATTCAGGACTTATTTATCATGTTCAATAACACTGTCAGTATTATCTATTCTAATGACATTTCTACCAGGGATCGGTGTCTATGGAACAACCCCAATGTCACCATCATCAGGTACGATAAAATAAAACACAGGCTTTATCATCCGTCGAACATGATCATAATAGGGAGCTTTCGATTTGCACAACGGATGAATCTAGGACGGTTGAATGACACTTTGAGTCATGTGTGCGTGCGTCAACTAAGTCATCCGTCGGTCCTCTATACATGCTATATGCTACAACACGTAAAGGGACTATACAACCGCACCATCGTGGTGACAACGGCAACGTTTTGTGTTTTACCGTCATAAAAGCGTCCATCGTGCAAATCGAAAGCTCCCTATTTAATTATTATTAATATATAAACCGCATAACGCTGATCTCTGATGTGCATGTACATGTACAGGTACTTATTTTAAGTCCATGGTACATATACAGTTAGATCAGTCGGGATTACATTTACAATTGATTTTGATTTTGTGAAACCCAAACAGACACGGCATCTATATAAGCTGTTTTGTTTTTGTTTTAAAATACTTAGGAAGTATTATAATCAACAACAAAAGGCAAACACATTTACTATTGGGGAACTCTTATAAAAGGTTAAAGTTGGGACGGTGAGAGGGAAAATCCCTAAATATCTAAAGGCTTGCAGATTTACATTTCTGATCGTATAAGTTACAGAGCGATACGATTCCTAATTACCTCAAAATCATGGTTTTACTTTTAGAGTGAATTTAGAGTGAAAATATAAAGTGTCGTGTTATCCTGACAGTTTATTTTCACTCTAAAACCATGATTTTGAAGTAATTAAGAATCGTATCGCCCTGTAACTTGGAATGTATGTACGATTTATGATCAGAAATGTAAATCTGCAAGAAAATCTGCTTTCAATTTTTTTTCGACGTTGAGGGTGTTCCCTGGAAAGATCACATAATATACCTTTAACCACCAAGTGTTTGATTTAGTTACCGTTATATATAAGTATTGTTAATTTCCAAATACCTATTAATTGATGCACTTTTGACTCATACTTTCAACGCTACAATTAGTATCCATCCGTCACAGGTTGTTGTAAATTTATTTAACATGTCAACAAAGATTCGCAAGAGAATCTATAAAGTACACCCAAAACAAAATATTGTGGTTAATAAATATGTATCTATGACTTTGATTTTAAGAGTATGTTAGGAGTCCGTGGGTCAATCATCAAATTTGTAAGCTCTGGCAGTGACCTGCGGTTCTTACATAAGACATGGTTAGAGTATACGTTCCAATACAACTGAGACTTTGTTGGTGACCTGTTATCCTATAACTGATGAATCAACCATTACGCTTCATTAACTCATTTTCAAAGTAATCATTTACTTTTCGATGCACGATGCGATATTCATTCTTATTTCTGATATTTACACCGTGAAATCCGCAAAGAACGTTTAGATGTGTTCGACATGCATAAATAAAAGGTAAAATATATTGAAGTGCGTTTCGACACGGTTAAAATGACCCGTAATTTGATTTGACACTAACCCCTCACCCGGGTTTGGATGTTTCTGATCATGAGAAGGCCTGTCTCTCAGCTATAATAGTTATAAATAATCATGGATAAAAGGTTACATTTTAAACTACTGTGCAAATTAGGGCATGTTCTGCGCTGTCATGGGTAACATACATTGTATTCTGTCATATTTCATTTGGGGAGGCATCAGAGTGGCATTGCCTCCGACTGGTGGGGGGATTCCTCCTGCCCCCCCCCCCCCCCCCCACCCCCACCCCTCTCTGGTTACGCCACTGGATGTTGGTATTGATCAGCATGATCAGTGCATCTAATGATCAGTACAATTTTAAATTATTGGCTGACATGTGGAATCCTGGTCTAAAATGATATATTTCCTTTTATCGTTGTACAGGCTCTATTCGTCTGGTTGGTTCAGATGACGCTTCCCATGGGATAGTTGAAGTATTTATTGACGGAGAATGGGGAGCCATATGCGATGATAACATTTACCCGGAGAGTAGAGGCGACAATTTTGCGGAAGTGGTTTGCCGGCAACTTGGCCACACGCATGGTAGCGCATCTAAAGGCGAGAGAGGTGGTTTGGCCTATGAGGGACCGAATTACTCTACGATGTTCTATGATGTCTTGAGGTGCACAGGAAGTGAGGATCGCTTAGAGGATTGTTCCTACTATACAAAGCGTGACACGTCTTGTCCAAGTGGAAAAAACGTCGCCAGTGTCAAATGCTACACTTACAGTGCTTGTACGGATGACGATTGTAAGTGCTTTAAGAAAACAAGAAGTGTCTTTAAAAAAGACAACGCCTCAGCTTAAACAAACAAAAGTATAATATAAATCGCATTATGAATGAGTAGATTCCTAACATTTTCACCCACTATAGAAATTAAAATAAAATTGCTTTAAAAGCCGTTTTAATCAGTGCTTTCAGGTAGCACTTCTCCAAATGTCCCGGATTGAAAATTGGCAACTCTTCTTGCGCAATACATAGTTTATAAATACTACTTCTACTATTACTACTACTGTATGTTAAAGTTGGCGGCCAACAGATATATGTCCGTGTTTGGGTTTCCATAGCACGAGATCAGACATTTTCTCATTTTTCTCATGCAATGCCCGGCAAATCTCATCCTTCGATATGTGATGTTTTCTGATACCTTTTGTATGTTTCAATACAGGTCTTTGTTTGGTACCTTGAGATTTCTTGAGTCTGTTGGTGATGGTCCATGTCTCAGCTCCATACAGTAGAACACTTTGAACATTAGCTTGGAAAAGTCTGATCTTTATTTTGCGACAGATGCTGGATTTCCACAATTTGTTTAGGGCGTTGCAGGCCTTCCAATCAAGTGCTTTACGTATTTTAATGTCATGCTGGCTACTACCTATACCCAAGCTCTTAGGTATTTGAAGTCCTCTACGTTGTCTAGGTTCTGTAAGAACTTAAAACCGTCACACATGCATAGACTACATTATGTACCTTTTAGGTTAATTTTGAACCCTCAAATATATCAAATGCTCAGAGCTTCAGGGGCTTGACCCCCACCAGGGCCTTTGCCCAAGGACCCATGAGCGTCAATCATGGGAGGGGACATTCCCTCCACTCTCTTTGAAGGGTGGGGGACACTGTATCAAATGTCAAATGCCACCACCCCCCCCCCTCCCCCAGATTTTTTTTCAAAATCATGGAATTATTAAAATTATGACGTTCAAATAAGTACAAAGATAGCGAATGTTCGCACTACGCGCGCATGTGCACAAAACATTGACTGCAGTTTTTAGAAGCTTATTCAAAGCCAAAATGTAACTTTGTCTTGATACCACATTATTAATTTCTGATGATCGACATATTATACTAAACCCCTAAAAGATAATTTGTGAAATATCAAAGGGTTCTGTATTTTCAAAGTGTTTTAAGCCTTTGTATCAAGCGACTTTCTCTAAAAAATGATAAGAAATGAAGACAATGTGTAAATTTAAACGAATATGCCTTCAGAACGCCAGAAAACCTATAGCTAGTGTAAGGGAGCTCCGCCCCTTAAACCACACCGGGCCTTTGCCCTGGACCCCACCTAGGCCCTTAAGGGGGGTGTGGACTCTCAGGTACAGCCTCCGTAAAACTGCCGTAACTTCTTCAATATTCATTTAATCTTTATAAACGTATACAGTTTTTTGCAGAAAAGGGTTCAATGAATCCAACCATGATAATGAAATTGACCATTTTGGAAAAAATTATAAAAAACACGTTTTTTGACCCATTTTAGGTTTGGAAAAGATAACTCAAAATATATTTTGTTAAATTTTGTCATACTAGTTTTATGATAATCCTGATAACATTCCCCAGGAGTGTTTTTTTATTTTTATTAAATAATCGATTATTTTTTGAGTTATAGACCAAAAAGTGCCAAAAAAATGTGATTTTTCCCCAAAAATGTGATTTTCATGATTTTGGCACTTTTTGGTCTGTAACTCAAAAAATAATCGATTATTTAATAAAAATAAAAAAACGCTCCTGGGGAATGTTATCAGGATTATCATAAAACTAGTATGACAACATTTAACAACATATATTTTGAGTTATCTTTTCCAAACCTAAAATGGGTCAAAAAACGTGTTTTTTATAATTTTTTCCAAAATGGTCAATTTCATTATCATGGTTGGATTCATTGAACCCTTTTCTACAAAAAACTGTATACATTTATAAAGATTAAATGAATATTGAAGAAGTTACGGCAGTTTACGGAGAATGTACCTGAGAGTCCACAGCCCCCTTAATTAAGCTTGCCCCTGGACCACACGCCGTCAGGCATTACGCTACAAGGCCCGCTTAGCAGCGCTATAAATGGTTGCCCTAAAAACCGACACCAAATTTAAATATTCGCCTTCCATCAAAGCTGGTTGCTATATGACATAATTCTCGTGTGCAACCAACCGGCTGTATTGCAACGCCCACTGAGTAGTTTAAACGCATGAGCGTGGATGTAATTTGCAACATAATGGAAACTCACCCATGCAGTTAGCAATAAGTACCGCTCGAATTTAAATATACAACCAGGCAATCCTCTCGTAGTAATTGGTAACAATAGGTTTACCAGACCGAGCGGGCAATTTATGTCATGCTCGCGCGCGTTGCGCTCTTCGACAGATACTTTATTCGGCAATTTCATTATTAATACATAGTCGGCAAATTGGGCCAATTCAGTCAATAGTTAGGTCACCTAAGCCCTATATGAAAGCTATGAAGATTTGTTAAACGGGGTCAGTCGTCACAAACATGTACGAACACAATAGTCAAACGACCTTGCTATTGTCAACACTCCCTACACAGAGGACTGTAGTGCAAATTTGTACGATTTTCGCCATGTAATGTCGATGGCGGATTTCATTCCGTGGTATGAAGCTAGCTATGAAGTTTCCGTGGTCTTCGCTATCTCCAAGCAGATAGAGCAATACGTACATGGACCTTTTTTGTAGACGAGGGTTCATTTCATGATTTGGTGAGGTTTAGAATGAGTTACGATTCCTGTAATTTCGAAGACCACAGATTTTCAAACATTTTACGACATAAATTTGGTCACACATTGTGTTTAATACTATACATTTTACTGTTCTTCAGATGTTATTGACCCTCCTCTAAAATCCTACATGATTTTGACACGTTTCTCTGTTTTTAAGATGCCCAAATAAACCATCTTCCGAAGCTATTTCTAGCAAATAAATATTGCAGTCACTGAGACACCATCGTTTTCTTGCGTACAACAAAATCTGACATACAGCGTGACCTCTCTGCTGGCTGAATTACACCCCGCATTTAAAATGCCATTTGCAATAGTCAGGATTTCGAGATCATCTTGGGCCTATAATTTGAACCATGCCCTTCATTGCAGTCAATATTTGTACACTATGCCATTGCAAAGTTATTTTTCATGACGTAAGTGAGGGGATGATCAAGCTATCTGGTCTAATGATTGATTCCATTTTCTCGTTGTACAGGCTCTATTCGTCTCGTTGGGTCTAATAACTCTTTCCAAGGGATAGTAGAAGTACTTATTGACGGATCATGGGGAGTCATATGCGCTAAGAACATAGCTGGTTACAATAGCGATACCTTAGTCGCAGAAGTGGCCTGTCGGCAACTTGGCCACAATACCACGGATGGTACCGCGGCTAAGGCCGAGAAGAGAGGTCAATCGGCCTACCAAATACCAGATTATTCTACTTTATTCTATGTTGGTTTAGAGTGCCAAGGAAGTGAGAATAACTTACAGGATTGTTCCTACACAAGAAAGTATACAGATACCACGGAATGTATCAACAAATACGATACCGGTTCCGACTACGGCGAAGATATTCAAATTGAAAGTGCCGGCGTCATCAGTGTTAAATGCTACAACGGCGATTGGGCGCGTTTATGTAAGTAGTTCATAATAATAGGTCACGTCCCGAAATAAATAGGTCAACAATCAAAGCGTAACAATAAACAGTTAATTCAATTAAAGGGTTCAACAAAAGAAAGTATACCACTTTGCTTATTTCATTTTGAGTAACATTCATTTTTTTTTAATGATTTTTCATGATTAGCACCATTTAAAGAAAATTGGTTACTTTTCAAAAGTCACATTTTCAACGCACGCAAGCCGCGAGAAAATGCTGTGCGTGGCACTTTGAATGGCCGGGAATGAAATGGATATTGATCACACAGGCTTTTTGATTATGAACAGGTAACGTGGTCTTTTCTTCCCGCGTATGTGTATTGAAAATGTGACTTTTGAAAAGTGACTAATTTTCTTTAAATGGTTCTAATCATGGTTGATCTTTGTTGTTAGGGGGCAAATTTGGTATCAAATTATGTCTAAAAGAATTCATCTAAATGCCTATCTAGCCTGTTTGGTCAAAAAAAAATGAATGTTACTCAAAATGACATAAACAAAGTGTATACTATCTTTTGTTGAACCCTTTACATACACTCTGTTGCCGCACTCGGTAGAATGGGGATACTTTTGACTATAATCGGGGCGGGGGAGGGGGGGGGGGGGTAAAGGTTCGACCCGGTGGCGTAGCCAGGTCTTTCATGTAACTTTTTGATTTGCCGATGAGTAAGAATATGACAAGTGTGTGTGTATGTGGGGGGGGGGGGGGGGGGGAGGGGGGGGTAGAGGTGTTGCGTCCCCACCCATACCTACGTGAAAAACTGCATTTTTCCAACTAATTTGCCTGTCTTCCTTTTTCTTTTCTGTATCTTTCCTTTCCCTTTTCCCTTTCCTTCCATTGTTGTCTCCTATTCTCCCTTTAATTCCATTCCTTTGCTTTCCCGATTTTCTCGGTCAATTCTTTTTCGGGGGTGGGGGGGGGGGGGGGGGGGGGGGGGGAATGCACTCCAGCTACGCTACTGTTGTTGGTGGCCCACCACAAATAAACAAATAAAATAGTTTATTTATCAAAGGGATTAAATGTGTGTTATCAATATATTTAAAAAATATATTGAATACCTTTTTTGTTTATGCAATACAAATAAAATAGTTTATTTATCAAAGGGATTAATTAACTTACCATAAATGCCCGTTTCACCAAATTCACTTAAATGACAATAACAATACCAATTTTCCTCCAATAAAGTCAAGTTTGGTGACACATATTAAAGAAGTCTTAACATAAATATTTATTAGAGCGATTTTATAAAATCATTTACGTATTATTTGCATATTTAATTAGCATCAAGTCCAAAACACATTTGACTTTTTATCTAGAGATGTGTGTACGCTGGCAGATATGTTGTGCATATACCTAATTCTGATATTTTTGTATGAGCAAAATAAAAAAAATCTTTGTATTTTTTTCTTTATTCGATTAATTTGCATATCTAAGAACCAATATTTAAGACTTAATTTAAAGATAACCATAACTTTAATATTGGCGTGTGACCTATCAAATTAGAGCTAAAGACCTGAACAACAAAATGGTATGAGCACTTTTTATGATATTGTTTTCAGTTTTTTATTATAAGTATTTATGCAGTGTGTATACATTTTGTGCACACTCTTAGCTTTAGTGTATGCAAACAAATGATTTACAGTACATCATCATCAAATAATGTGCAGTGAAGCATGGTTATACACAGGAGGGCTGTGTGTGAATTTCTATACCAGTCCCCTGTACTATGCTTGTTTACATCCAATATAGGTCTATATGCATGACACAATGAAATAAAGGGCAGTTATGGTAAGTTGCACTGTAGTAAAACCGATCCGTCCAACCAATTTGGATTGTTTCATTACAATCAGCTTCGCCTCGTGTAATGGAAAGTCCACATTTAACTATCACACTTTTAGGCATGCACTATTTGTATTATTATATATTAACTCACCTATTTGATTTAATCTATTTCAGCTTATGGCGGTCCTTCAAAGTGGTTCTATTTGATTGTGATTCTCATTTTTATCGGCATAGCCATTTTCGTGGCACGACGGTATCGTCAAAGACGACTGATGCGAAAGCAAGCCACCACTCAGGTGGTGGATAATAATAAAGGAACTGTCATACCGCCCCCTACGGCTACATCATACCCTCCACCACTCCAAGGGTCCTACCCGGCTCAACCACAGGTAAACCAATATCCAGCTGTCCAGTATAGCAGCGTGCCGCAAAGCACACCAGCTGGTATTCAATACCCTCCACCAGCCGGCGATCAATACCCTTCACCTGCTGGCGCTCAGTACCCTCCACCAGCCGGCTTTCAATACCCTCCACCAGCTGATACTCAGTACCCCCCGCCAGCTGGCGCTCAATACCCCCCACCTGTTGGTACTCACTATCCTCCGCCAGCTGGCGCTCAATACCCTCCATCAGCTGGTGCTCAATATCCTCCGCCAGCTGGCGCTCAATACCCTCCACCTGTTGGTACTCAATATCCTCCGCCAGCTGGCGCTCAATACCCCCCACCAGCTGGTACTCAATACCCTTCCGCACCTCCGCAAACAGGAGTTCAATAACTCGCCACGGATAATCCCATTTAAAACTTGTTGGGAAGATTAACATGATTAAAGGTAATGTGTTCCACTGGGGGTGTACGGATTTCCCCCGTGAATAGCTCATTGAAATAGACGGATGGAAGTTTGCCATAGAGTCCTATTATGGCAGTCGAAAGCATCAAATGCTAATCTCCCTTTAGCTAACTTTAGCATACCCTTTAGCTACCAATTGTTGGCATTTTTTAACAAAAAGTGACTACTGAGTTTAGAATGTCCTGTATAGAAATCGATAGTTTCAATATATATATGTCAGTGTTGCGTTATCGGTTTTCGGTTTATCAAAGTATATAGTTTTAAGTAGTAAAGGCTTGATTCATATTAAGGATAACTTATACTGTATTTTGCGAAACGAATCGGAGGAATCCTCCATTCTCAGATCTGTGAATTTGACAAATTTATCTACTGAAGTATTTACTAGACTGATAAAACAATGCACAACGCGTTTTTGTATTTCGCGAATTTACGGGTATAAGAACTTTGCACTGCAAATACAATTTGTTTGCAATCTTTCTTCACCATGTCATGAACCATGACGAATTGCATTTATTTAAACAGAAACCATCCAATAAGATACCACTATTTCAGGTGCAATGAGCCCATACCGCATTTTGAAACTATTTATATATATGACAATTCATTACAATTTGATATATACATATGACATGTACAAATTGATTTTAGTTCATATAATCGGACATGAAAAGCCTCACAACTCTGCTGGTGGTTATAGTTATGCTGCAGTTCACTTAACTTGAGCCCGTTTCGCATTTTTATATTTTTGCAATCTTTCAAAGATTGCAAAAAAAGGCTCATTGCTCAGTAATAATTATACCTTATTTGAAGTTTCACTTTAATCTAAATCGTCGTGTCTAAGGCTATGATGAAGAGAGATTCTAAAAGAGTTATAACCATGTTTTACAAAATGCCAAAATGCACGAAGCAGGCTCACTGCACCCTAATTATTATAATTCTCAGTGGGTCGAAACTCAGTCGAACCTCTTCACAAAGATGTACATGTAATACTTTTATTGGCTGATTACATACACAACTAAGAAACCTTAAACACAATTCGTTGGTTATGTCACATTTGGTTGCTTCAAAGCCCTAAGATATTTTGGTAGGGATGTGCCGCCGTGCAAAATGAAAATTGACCCAATTTCGGGGCAAAATAGACCCATATGTTTACCAGAGACCCATAATATTCCTACATAATTGACAGATTTGGCTAAAATGTCTGTGAAAACAGCATATTGAAGAATTATAGAACCATACATTTACCAAAAATGGATACATTCATTTACCACACGGGTGAAAAATGGGACCCTATTAGGCGGCACATCCCCGTGACCTTAATATCTACTAACAGGATGTTAACTCAAAAATTTAAAGTCCAATTTACCAAATCAGGTACCCCCACACTCACTGGTCTATAGGCTATATATAAAGATTAATGCTTTAAGCTTAAGCAAAAAAAAGTTGTCTCTACTAATTTTTTTAAATGGTGTAAAATAAACTTTAAAAATAGTTTAAAATAATGTTTAAAAATTATTTAAAATAATTTTTAAGAACTGTTTAAAAATAAGAGAATGAAGGTATTGTTTTATATTATCCGTGTAATATTGTCTGACATAAATGCGGACATTAGTATTTTTAAGTAGAACAACGTCATGTCGTGGCAGGTCATTTCGTGGCATGTCATATCAGGTCATGCCATGTCGTGTCGTGTCGTGTCGTGTCTTGTCGTGTCGTGTTGTGTCGTGTCGGGTCATGCCATGTCATGTCATATATTGTCTTCTTGTATTGTCTAGTACTTGTTTTATTTTCTCTGGTTAAATGTACATTGTCTATTGTGTTAATATATATTTGTAATCATTACGGGTATTTAAGTTAGCTTAATATGTATTTTGATGTATTTTGTTGCAAACCAAACATTTTAATAAAAAAAGAAGACAAAAAGAAAAAGGGGAACAACGACGCGAAGCGCGCAACATTTGTGATTTTAACACTAAAAAGGTACAGTATGACGTGTTTACGTCCCCCACATAATATTTAGAGCATTTGGTGTGGTTTGAGGGCCATTATAATATTAAAACCTCTAGTAAACATCCACTATCCTCGTGTATCTAAAACTGATTTTTAGGACATTTGAGAGGGGGTCTTAGGTTAGTAGTTTACCCCCCTCTCAACTACTAACCTAAGACCCTTGGAATTTTGGCGCCAAAATGGATTCAAATGATCCCTCATCCACTCTTAACAACTTATCCACTATCCTCGTGTATCTAAAACTGATTTTTAGGACATTTGAGAGGGGGTCTTAGGTTAGTAGTTTACCCCCCTCTCAACTACTAACATAAGACCCTTGGAATTTTGGCGCCAAAATGGATTCAAATGATCCCTTATCCCCTCTAAACAACTTATCCACTATCCTCATGTATCTAAAACTGATTTTTAGGACATTTGAGAGGGGGTCTTAGTTTTTGGGTCTTAGTTTTTGGGTCTTAGTTTTTGGGTCTTAGTTTTTGGGTTTTAGTTTTTGGGTTTTAGTTTTTGGGTCTTAGTTTTTGGGTCTTAGGTTTTGGGTCTTAGTTTTTGGGTCTTAGTTTTTGGGTCTTAGTTTTTGGGTCTTAGTTTTTGGGTCTTAGTTTTTGAGTCTTAGTTTTTGGGTCTCAGTTTTTGGGTCTTAGTTTTTGGGTCTTAGGTCTTAGGTCTTAGGTCTTGGGTCTTAGTTTTTGGGTCTTAGTTTTTAGGTCTTAGTTTTTGGGTCTTAGTTTTTGGGTCTTAGTTTTTGGGTCTTAGTTTTTGGGTCTTAGGTCTTAGGTCTTAGGTCTCAGGTCTTAGGTCTTAGGTCTTAGGTCTTAGGTCTTAGGTTAGTAGACACCCCTTGAGTGACCCCATGCATTGTTTTATTTGACAAGCGTTTAGCGACTTCTAAATGAAGTGGAGCGCGCAAAATGTTTCAATTTTTGAACTAAAATGGTCATGGGATACCGTCCTGCAATGCCATATTTTTAAGCTTGAATAATGAAACATTTAAACTAATGCGCGCGATGTACGCAAAAATTGACATTTCTAACACTTAAATGGTCCAGTATGACGTTTTTAAGGTCCCCACATAATATTTAGAATATTTGGTGTGTTTTGCATTTGAGACCCATTATAATGTTGAAACCTGTTGACAAAGTGAGCGCGAATCGAGCAACAAAAATCCAGTTGTTGAACTAAAATGGTCCAGAAAAAAAAATGTTCCTGAAGCCCTCTTGTTAAGCTTGAATAATAAAACATTGAAACTAATACGTGCAAAGCGCGCAAAAATTGACATTTTTAACACTTAAAGGTCTAGTATAACATTTTTAACGTCCCTCACATTAAAATTATGGTAACGTGACCCAGTAACCCCCCTCCCCCATTTGCGCCGCATATTATGTCTCTGCCCTTCCGCCTCCCCTACCTCCTTCTCTTCCTCCTTCTTCCCCTCTTCCTCCTTCTCCTCTTCCTCCCTTTTTTAAACTCTTTTTTTTTAATGGGGGGGGGGGGGGGGGGGGCGGGGGGGGGGGATGGCCTGCTGCCCCTGGATACACTACTGCCTACATATGTATAGTAGTTTTAATAGGCTTCTATCTCGCATACATAACGTTAAATATTAGGTAGAATATTGCAATACAGAGTAAAAATCTTTGTCGTAGAATAGAATGACTATATTGTCTTAATTTCTATAACTTCCAGCATCCTGTCCTTCTCCTCTAAAACTGGTGCTCACGAGTTCTGACATGCTGATGGTGTATCATGTGCCTTTTGGAACATTTATTAGGAGAGGTTTCATCATAGTGTAGTGTTGTTGAATTAATCATTATTATCAATAATATTTTATCTAACTAACATTGCGTGCAAGCAAAGAGTTTGTATGATGATACATTTCTTTATTTGTATTTACTAATGTAATTTTTAAATAATGTTTATAACAAATATATTGTTATTCTAGAATTCTATACGTAATGGTTATCCACTTAGCTTTTGAATTAAACATGAAATAAATGAAAAAAAACTCAGGTTTTCTGGGCTATATTTGTTAAATCAGAGTATGAATGAAAGCTGACTATCATAAGACCTACAATCCTACATTATTTTATCTTATTTTAAATTCTTATGGACACAACACACAATGTTTCCCGTTCAGGATATAAAATAAGATGTGTGGTTGGAATGTATCCAGCCATCATTTCGTCACATTCAGGGATAGGAGTAAATTCTACATTATCAAATATAATGTTCTAATTCAATTGAACACAGAACACGGTCAGAAAATGAAGTTTTTCTCGAACTTTTTTGTTTGATTTTTGTTCCATTTAGCTCTTAGCTCTATACTTGCCAAATTGTGATACACGTAGTTCCTCTTGTACATGTTGTACATTTATATCAATGCTACATGTACGTCATTGTACTAGGAACATGGTTTTTCATTACCTTCTGCTAGTATTGCAAATTGCAATGAGAATAAACAGGGTTAGTATTATTAACAATGACATCCTATTTTATCTGGTTCTAATTCTATGATTAAAAACATTGTCAAATATTGCTTTCGATTCTACATAAATCTATTTGTCAGTAATAATAACATATTAAGGAGGGTGTTAAGCCGAAAAATAACTTTTGAATTATTAATGTGATGTATATACATATTTAAAATGGAAATGAGTCGGAGAATCCATTTGCCCTTAGATGCCACCCGTAAAACACCAATAAGACAGATACGAGATAGGAATTTGAAGGACTGGCTGAGACCAGAATGGAATAGTTTTATTGTAGAACATACCAAATTTATATGGGTGACGACGACGACGACATACTCATCAAATTCCACCACGAGTTATAATATGACATTTATACATTAATTTATAACATTTACTAATATGGACAACAGGATATACGAACACGAGGCAGACTTTATTTGTTGGGAGTGGCTGTTTTTAATAATAATTCAACCAGCATGCTTAGGCTTTTTAAGCCTGGCCCGAGCAATTTGCTTGAGTCTGGTCCCTTCAGGACCCAAACGTGTGTCTGTTCGGACCGACCGTGTAAGCAAACAAACAAACAAACAAACAAACATGACATATGCAAGGAATATAACGGTGTTCACGACGAACACAACGTGGACATGACAAAAATAAGCTGCCGGAGGGAGCCGGGTCGAAAACATTTCCCATGAGCCCCGCAACGCCAAGACTCACTCACCGCAAACAGTGGTGACGTGGAAACTGCCCTCGCCCCGACTCCGTCCGACCCCCACTTTACGCCACACAAGGGACTGACTACAAGAGGGACCCCATGACGACAAAGGAGGCAGGGGGTATAGGAGGTTAAAGGACCAAACAGGACCCACCACCAACATAGCACATGAGGGATACCTCCCAATTCCCCCTAACCTAAACCGCACCAGGTGCCCAACTGGTATACCTGGCGACCAGTCGACCTCCTCAATCCCTGGATGCAAGCACAAAGGGTGGATGGGAGGAAAATTTACCAACTATAATCGGTTTCAGCAAATGTGTTACCTCTTGCATATTGGGGGAGGTAAAGGGTTGATTTGATGGGGTTGTACTGATTGTAAGTTGTTATTTGCCACGTTAATACCCAGTTTAATCTTCTTAAATATTGCGCTAGAGTAACCAATAATCAATACATCTTTATAAAAGATAAAAGTTCATAAAATTACTCAGAATGTTACTTCTACTTTAACAGGTGAGTATTAGGCAAAATACATATTTCAGTGTGTTACTTATGGAAAGAGGCACTCAAGTTGATGTTATTCCCTTGGCCTATGTAATCATGTAGGATTACTAAAATCATGTTTTAGGTGATTGAAATTAAACATCATGTTGCAAAGCAGTGAGCACAACAAAACTTTTAACATCAATGACATTCAAAATTTATTCGATAAGGCATTGGGAAAAGTGTCCCATCAGACTGGAAACATGGTGTCGGCACGTCAGGGAAATTAAATATTCTTAAAAAAGATCACATCTGTAATATTGTCATTCCACAAATGATCATCAAATTATTTGAGGCTTCAGACCACGACGCAGATTCATCGAATCAAATCAAATTGGTGATAAGCGTATAACAACATGTTTAATATTATAAGTTAAAAGTTTTAACGGGTTCGCCGTCGGACAAGTTTTAATCTGTCAAGCTTTCGTCAGGACTAGCTCTGACTTCTTCAGGACCAAATTATTATAATATTGAACAAAACATAGAGATTGCCACTTCTCTTGTTATCATCATTTGCCCGATGATTTGAGAGTAGGTGCCCTTTCCTACTTGTGAAAGTAGGAAAGGGAGAAATACAAAATATCTGACATTTGTGATGGTGTAAATAAAATTGTGGTTTATTTTTGCTTTTAGGAAACTTTTAGACTTTTAGACTGAAACACACACACTGTATGTAACATTAACACGCCAACTTGGTAGGACCTATTTTAAATTATATTTACACATACTATTTTGTTCATCCAACCAAATAACCTAATCCGACCAAATAATTGAACATTCAAAATAAAGTATAAGACGTCACGAATTTAAGAGTCATCTCAGGTAAATATCGAGTATAGGTGGCAAAGCTATTTTTTCCTGGCCAGGTTGAAGTACTTTGGTAGCATATCAGAAAAACGAGATTAGTTTGTTAATCTTTTACTCGTTGCCATGGCAACAGCCCAATTTAGATTTTAGCCATTTTTGGTCAATATCAGTTAAAAATAGTCGAAATTTACCGCACATTCGTTATCTTATTGCAGCAATATGCAAGATTTTTTTTCAAAAGTAGCTATTACTTGATAAAAACACATCTTTATACTTTAGACACAAATTAAAAAAAAAAATTAAAAAAATAGTTTTGATGTATTTTCTGACCTGGCAACACTGCTAGTTTTGACATATTAAGAAAATTGATATTTTAGCCTATCTTTGCATCTCGTAAAAACTACTTGCCAGGGCACTCAGGATATTGTCCTCATAGGTGGAGGAAGGGGTGACTTTACCCTACTCATATCTGATGAAAACAGCTTGGGGTATTATATACTTTAACGGCAGTGTTGCCAGATAATGACGCATTTTGGAAAAATTACAATATTTCGTTTGTTACAAATATATAATGACATTCATTTTGATACTGAAGCCATTTTATTACGACAAATTGGATTTAGTATATACCAGATGTTCCAGGGACTTCCATAGATACCCGTTAAATAAAGCAGGTGGTAATATAGGGCATATACTTCTACTCTTGTTGCCAGAAAGTTCAAAGTTCGGCAACATTGCTATATTCAGATAATTTGATTTCGTATATTAGTCGGGTATGCACAGGGGAGTGCACGTGCATCCCCAGTACTAAACCAAACCAACTTTTTAGGTGTCTTTTAGGGTCCTTAAACACATTTTAGATGTTAACAGTGAAACAAAATGGGATGCTCTCCAGATATCCAAGATAGCGTCCAAAATGGCCGCCAAAACAGCTGCCAAAACAGGTCAAATCCCATAAAATGACATATAGCAATCAAATTATATGGTGAAAGTATAGTTGTAATAGTGGGATGTATGTATTAGACCACTAGACACTCATATCTAGAAGTTTTGCTTTGTTAACACACCTAAATCCAAGATGGCCGCCAAAATGGCCGCCAAAAATGGTAAAATTCCATATATTGGCATATATAAACCAACATGTATGATCAGAGTAAAGTTTTAACAATGGGATGTATGTATTAGACCACTAGAAACTCATACCTAGTATTTTTACTTTGTTCACATATTTTAAAATCAAAATGGCCGCCAAATTAATGGCCGAAATTGGTCAAAAGTGGTCAAAATTCCATGAAATAGGCTAATATCAACTGAAATGTATGATAAAAATATAATGTTAACGATGGGATGCATGTGTCAGACCACTAGTAGCTCATTTCCAGTATTTTTGTTTTGTTAACACAGTTCAAAATCTAAAATGGCCCCCAAAATGGTTCCCGAAGTGGCTGAAAATTTGAAAAATTCCATAAAATGGGATAATATTAACCTAAATTTACGATGAAAATTTAGTTTTAATGGTGGGATGTATGTATTAGACCACTAATAACTCATACCCAGTATTTATTTAAATTTCTAACATAGTTCAAAATCCAAAATGGATGCCAAAATGGCCCCCAAAATGGTTCCCGAGGTTGCTGCAAAAATTGTCAAATTCCATTAAATGGGATAATATCAACTTAAATGTATGATGAAAATATAGTTTTAAGGATGGGATGTATGTATTAGACCACTAGTAACTCATATCTAGTATTTTTGCTTTGTTAACATACTTTAAAATCCAAAATGGCCCCCATAATGGGTCCCAAAATTACTGAACAAATTGTTTGAATTCCATAAAATGTGATGATATCAACCAAAATATATGATGCAAGTATAGTTTGAACATTGGGGGTATGTAATAGACAACTAGTAACTCATATCCAGTATATTTGCATTGCAATAACATACTTTAAAACCAAGATGGCCACCAAAATTGCCGCTGTCAATATAAAAAAAAGTCTACATGAGTGTATGATAATTCGAAATAGATATTGTCTGAGTGTATACATACATATACTGTTATACTGTACACAGCGCCCTACATCGGACATTAACGGTACAGTGCCCCTGAAACCTAGGGACATGAATTTTTATGTACACAGAACGGGTTGATCCCCTACTCTTTGCGAAGGAGTCTGTGACCTTTAACGTGCTCGGATTTTGCTCTTCTGATGCACGAGACCATACGTGACTTCTGAACCACGATGCAATTGAGACTAAGTACCTTGCCTAAGGATACAAATATGTTGGCCGTAGCGGGGCTCGAACTCGCAACCTTTGTATCGTGAGACCTGCGATCTATCTGCTAGACCACACACGCTCTCATCAAATTCACCAAATAATATGTTCTAAACTGCTAAGCTATTGCTTTTAGAAATAAGGCCCACCTCTGTGACAATTTGATTCAGCATCACTTTCCAAACTAATGTTAAATGACCTAACACATTTGTTTTGTATTGTAAATGACCATATTATGTGAATGCTATCACATTAAAGTTAGGGTATTGGTAAATGTACAATTCTGGCAGCTATTTTGGAAAGTGCTACAAAATCAAAATTGTCACAGAGGGGTGCCTTATTTCTAAAAGTAATAGCATAGCAGTTTAGAACATACTATTTGGTGAATTTGATGTTCTGTGTACATAAAAATTCATGTCCCTAGGTTTCAGGGGCACTGTACCGTTAATGTCCGATGTAGGGCGCTGTGTACAGTATAACAGTATACAGTCCTCAAAATAAGTAACTGACCAGGTAATAAATATAGTCTTAACTCCAAAACTATAGCTCCTACATAAAAATATTAAATAATAAAGTTGTAAAGAAATTTGTCTTCTTTAAGTTGATACATTATTCATTGAGATCGGTTAATAATTAAGAATGCGACATTGAAAAGGATCAAACAAAGTGCAGTTTACATTTTAACACTTGGGATTTGAACACGCGGGACAGTGTGACAGGTATCATAATGTGTATGGGTTGCATTGATCAATTGATGCATTCCCAATCCCCGTGTTACTATCGACCAGTGAGTTGTTGCTACAAGTTAATCAACAATCTGCCTGTCACTAGTCCTAGGCTGCGTGTAGACGAACGAAATGTTAAAATGAAAAACGGACTTTGTTTTGGTTTAGGGCACATAACTGAGTTAATAATCATTAAATCTTCACGTGTAATATCTCAAATTAAAGACAAGAAATTTCCTTACAACTTTATTGTCTAATATTTTTACGTAGGAGTTATAGTCTTGGAGTTGAGAGCATATTTATTACCTGGTCAGTTACTTATTTTGAGGACTGTATATGTATGTATACACTCTGACAATATCTATTTCGAATTATCATACACTCATGTAGACTTTTTTATATTGACAGCGGCAATTCTGGTGGCCATCTTGGTTTTAAAGTATGTTATTGCAATGCAAATATACTGGATATGAGTTACTAGTTGTCTATTACATACCCCCAATGTTCAAACTATACTTGCATCATATATTTTGGTTGATATCATCACATTTTATGGAATTCAAACAATTTGTTCAGTAATATTGGGACCCATTATGGGGGCCATTTTGGATTTTAAAGTATGTTAACAAAGCAAAAATACTAGATATGAGTTACTAGTGGTCTAATACATACATCCCATCCTTAAAACTATATTTTCATCATACATTTAGGTTGATATTATCCCATTTAATGGAATTTGACAATTTTTGCAGCAACCTCGGGAACCATTTTGGGGGCCATTTTGGCATCCATTTTGGATTTTGAACTATGTTAAAAATTTAAAAAAATACTGGGTATGAGTTATTAGTGTTCTAATACATACATCCCACCATTAAAACTAAATTTTCATCGTAAATTTAGGTTGATATTATCCCATTTTATGGAATTTGACAAATTTTCAGCCACTTCGGGAACCATTTTGGGGGCCATTTTGGATTTTGAACTGTGTTAACAAAACAAAAATACTGGAAATGAGCTACTAGTGGTCTGACACATGCATCCCATCGTTAAAATTATATTGTTATCATACATTTCAGTTGATATTAGCCTATTTCATGGAATTTTGACCAATTTTGACCAATTTTGGCCATTAATTTGGTGGCCATTTTGATTTTAAAATATGTGAACAAAGTAAACCTACTAGGTGTGAGTTTCTAGTGGTCTAATACATACATCCCATTGTTAAAACTTTACTCTGATCATACATGTTGGTTTATATATGCCAATATATGGAATTTTACCATTTTTGGCGGCCATTTTGGCGGCCATCTTGGATTTAGGTGTGTTAACAAAGCAAAACTTCTAGATATGAGTGTCTAGTGGTCTAATACATACATCCCACTATTACAACTATACTTTCACCATACAATTTGATTGCTATATGTCATTTTATGGGATTTGACCTGTTTTGGCGGCCATTTTGGACGCCATCTTGGATATCTGGAGAGCATCCCATTTTGTTTCACTGTTAACATCTAAAATGTGTTTAAGGACCCTAAAAAGTTGGTTTGGTTTAGTACTGGGGGATGCACGTGCACTCCCCTGTACATACCCGACTAATATACGAAATCAAATTATCTGAATATAGCAATGTTGCCGAACTGTGAACTTTCTGGCAACAAGAGTAGAAGTATATGCCCTATATTACCACCTGCTTTACTTAACGGGTATCTATGGAAGTCCCTGGAACATCTGGTATATACTAAATCCAATTTGTCGTAATAAAATGGCTTCAGTATCAAAATGAATGTCATTATTTGTAACAAACGAAATATTGTAATGTTTCCAAAATGCGTCATTATCTGGCAACACTGCCGTTAAAGTATATAATACCCCAAGCTGTTTTCATCAGATATGAGTAGGGTAAAGTAATCCCTTCCTCCACCTATGAGGACAATATCCCGAGTGCCCTGGCAAGTAGTTTTTACGAGATGCAAAGATAGGCTAAAATATCAATTTTCTTAATATGTCAAAACTAGCAGTGTTGCCAGGTCAGAAAATACATCAAAACAATTTTTTTTAATTTTTTTTTTAATTTGTGTCTAAAGTATAAAGATGTGTTTTTATCAAGTAATAGCTACTTTTGAAAAAAAATCTTGCATATTGCTGCAATAAGATAACGAATGTGCGGTAAATTTCGACTCTTTTTAACTGATATTGACCAAAAATGGCTAAAATCTAAATTGGGCTGTTGCCATGGCAACGAGTAAAAGATTAACAAACTAATCTCGTTTTTCTGATATGCTACCAAAGTACTTCAACCTGGCCAGGAAAAAAAAAAAAAAAATCGGCGAGCTTTGCCACCTATACTCGATATTTACCTGAGATGACTCTTAAAACAATACGTATTTTACAATGTCGTCGTGTTAAAAACAGACTGAATATTTTAAAGTCATTAATATTCCACGCCAATGATCAATCGATTTGCTAAAATATCAACAGAAGGGGAGTCTATCAGGGGCGTAACTAGAGGGGGGGGGGGGGGCGGGGGCAGAGAGAGAGAGGGGGGATTTGCCAGAAGGCTTGCTTCCTCCTGTTGCCCAAAAATGAAATGTCAAACTCTAGACTATGTCGGACACGGTCTCGTTCAAGACTCACTACAGTTATCAAATTATACATTATTTTGTAAATGATACTTTCACTGTAGTCGATTTTCCAACTCCAACGGTTTTTAGGATGAAATAAACTTAGTTCCATATTTGATAAATTGTTTAGAATCATATATCAAAATGTTCACGTTGAACCCCATGGGGATGTAAAAACTTACGGTCAACCGTGTCCGCCGGCGTCTGATGTTATTTTACAAGTAGAACAGCGCCCCCATAAAAGTGTAAGTCACAGGTCGTCTACCCACATGAATATCGTCGCAAACATGAAACTATTGCAATTAGTACGCGCATGCACACAATACGTGCCTGTAATATACAGTACATGTACAGTCCGACCTTCGCTTAAACTTACACACATGCATGAGACACATGAGGAAATTAATGGCGATACAAGCATGAATCCCACTAAACACTAAGAAATCGTTTCATTCTGTTAGCTATCCTTCGAGTATACAGAGTTCGTGTAACCATTTACTTCCATGGTGTAACGAAGGCGGCCAATCAAGATGAGGCGTGCGTCAACTATAGCTGTGTCTATATTCAGGACTTATTCATCATGTTCAATAGCACTGTCAGTAGTATCTATTCTAATGACATTTCTATCAGGGATCGGTGTCTATGGAACAACCCCAATGTCACCATCATCAGGTACGATAAAATAAAACACAGCTCAGGCTTTATCATCCGTCGAACATGATCATCATAGGGAGCTTTCGATTTGCATGACCGACGGATGAATCTAGGACGGTCGAATGACACTTTGAGTCATGTGGGGGTGTGCGTCAACTTTGTTATCCGTAGGTCCTCTAAAATGCTACAACACGTAAAGGGACTAACAACCACACCGTCGTGGTGACAACGGCAACGTTTTATGTTTTACCAAAGATTTTCTAGTACTAGAAAATCTTTGGTTTTACCGTCGTAAAAGCGTCTATCGTGTAAATCGAAAGCTCCCTATTTAATATAATATAAACCACATAACGCTGATCTCTGATGTGCATGTACATGTACAGGAACTTATTTTAAATCTATGGTAGATCAGTCGGGATTACAATTGAGGACCCTAGATCTAAAAGGGGGTTAAGTCACAATCTTGTGAAATTGTAGTTGAGTATCAGTTTCTACTACAAGGAGGATCTCTGCACCCTCTGTTCAAATGTTACAGTTAAGTCATGTGGTAAAGCTATGTAAGAGTCCATGGGAGGTACAACCCGAGTGGGTCAAGTCCATACATGGACACAATGAAACCCAGTTTTTGCCATTTTTCTCAATGTGACTTAACCCCCTTTTAGATCTAGGGTCCTCAATTGATTTTGTGAAACTCGGACACCGTCATGCGGACACGGCATCTATAAGCTGTTTTTTTGTTTAAAATACTAAGGAAGTATTCAATAATCACCACAAAAAAAATGCCCACAAATTTACTATTGGGGAACTCTTTTTATAAGAGGTTAAAGTTGGGACCGTGAGGGAAAATCCCTAAATACGATATTTGAATCTTTCAGTCAGACTTTTTCTGCTGGGACACTCAATAATTCATCAGCCATCAGATTAAATTCATGCCTTGCTATTCATAGAGATAATACTACCTCAATCAGCAAGTAGGGAGGTCACGCTGCATGTCATATTTTGTTATACGCAAGAAAACAATGGAGGCTTAGTGACTGCAATATTTGCTAGAAATAGCTTCGGAAAATGGTCTATTTGGGCATCTCAAAAACTAAGAAACGTGTTAAAAATCATGTAGAATTTTAGAGGAGGGTCAATAACATCTGCAGAACGGTACAATGTATAGTTTTAAACACGTTTGGTGACCAAATTTATGTCGTACAATGTCGGAAAATTCACGTTTTGAAAATCCGTGGTCTTCAAAATTACAGGAATCCTAACTCATTCTAAACCTCACCAAATCATGAAATGAACCCTCGTCTACAAAAAAGTCCGTTTACGTATTGCTGTATCTGCTTGGAGATAGCGAAGACCACGGAAACCTCATAGCTTTATACCACGGAATGAAATCTGCCATAGACATTACATGGCGAAAATCGTACAGATTTGCACTGCAGACCTCTGTGTAGGGAGTGTTGACAATAGCATGACAATAGCAAGGTCGTTTGACTATTGTGTTTGTGCATGTTTGTGACGACTGACCCCGTTTAACAATCTTCATAGCTTTCATATAGGGCTTGGGTGACCTAACTATTGACTGCAATAGAGCACAATACAATTCAATACGGATCAGGCCTGGCCGGTTAGTTCCGATAGACTGGTTATTATAGCGTGTGTCTCAAATGAAAATAAATAGCCCTATCTATTATATAATGTTAGGCTTTATCTTCGCTAAAGGTAATATGGTATATTATTAAGGGACACAATGTCATGTTTTTTTTTAAATTTTAATTAATTTACTTCAGAATTCAAGATGAACATTAGAAATTGCCATTATTTTTGTTTCTACTAAAATAAACCCCAGCAAAACTTGATTAAAACATTGTTTTAAATATGTTGGAATACCACCCTTAACCATGTAAAATGCTGATCGGGCCCGATCAGCAGTTTTTGAATCGACGTTTTGTTGTACAAAGAGGGCTGATTTTTCTTAATCCTTATACATGTAATACAATTGTAAAAATATACAAATCCCAGTTGTTATCATATATTTTTGTAATTAAGGGCGCTGCCTCCACCACATCTCTTAATGCCCCTTTAAAACAAACAGGTATTATTAGTTCACAGTGTTGTTTTATTTTGTGTTTATCCTTTTAACAACAATCACTACATAAATGTTTCATAATACAACATTGTGAAAGTATAGTGTATAATTTAAAATACTTGATGTGGCGATTTTGATTTTTGGAAGCAACTGCTAAACTTTACAGTGTCGATAACATGTAGGCCTACATACAAATAAATTGAGCTTGATTTGATATTAATTAGGTGTGTGTTTTGTGCATAAGAGAACGTATTAAAAACATAATTTTAAGTATATGATTATCTTTCATCTATTCAACACTTATTGTCAACAAAATTATTTATATGTCATGTCAATAAAATAGTTGAAGTTAAATCCGTTGTTGAGAAATTATCAAGTTAGGTTATTTTCTGTTCTCAATTTGACATAGGGCCTAATACATTGGGTTACATGTGGAATTCTGGTCTAAAATGATATATTATACAAATACTACATCGGGTTAGAGGGGAAATCTATTTTTCCGAGGTACTGGCTACAGGCCTACCACCCCGAACCCGGAGGGTGAGGGGTGGTAGGCCTGTAGCCAGTACCGAAGGAAAATAGTGTGCCCTATTTCCCCGATCATGCCATGTAGTATTTGCTTTATTACACCTCACTGTGACTCTGGGGATGAGGTTGTAGGGAAGTAGCCAAAACTACCACACGGGAAATAGCTCAATTTCTTCAATAGCTCAATTTATTATCACTGTGGCCAGCTAAATTGACCAATGAAATTGCAGTGTTTATGCCTATTATCTCATGAATATTTATAAGGTGTAATAATCCCTTTTATCGTTGTACAGGCTCTATTCGTCTGGTTGGTTCAGATGACGCTTCCCATGGGATAGTTGAAGTATTTATTGACGGAGAATGGGGAGCCATATGCGATGATAACATTTACCCGGAGAGCAGAGGCGACAACTTTGCGGAAGTGGTTTGCCGGCAACTTGGCCACACGCATGGTAGCGCATCTAAAGGCGAGAGAGGTGGTTTGGCCTATGAGGGACCGAATTACTCTACGATGTTCTATGATGTCTTGAGGTGCACAGGGAGTGAGGATCGCTTAGAGGATTGTTCCTATTATACAAAGCGTGACACGTCTTGTCCAAGTGGAAAAAACGTCGCCAGTGTCAAATGCTACACTTACAGTACTTGTACGGATGACGATTGTAAGTGCTATAAGAAGAAGAAAAAAGTGTCTTTAAAAAAGATAACGCCTCTTACATACGAGGTTAATATTGCCTCCAATCTGATTCATACATGATAATATAGTATTATATTCAGAAATCAACCATTGTTTTCTATTTTCAGTATTTAAATCGGGCTACAATGTGGAGAGAAAACGAAAAAACATGTATTTATCTTTGGGGTAATTTCCCGTGTCCGTTATCCAAACCCCTCTCTGGCTTTGATCGCATCATTAACAAAAGGGAAACAGGTATCAATTATCATTTACTATAAATTGACATTCATAATAAGCGATGTTATGAGTGAGGAGGTAGAAATTATTGAACGACCCAACAACCAGATAAAGAGTTTCCATATTACTGCAATGCTCGTTAGCAACAGTGATATTTTTGTAGGGCGTTCATCATGGTTCAAATTGTAGAAAAATAAATTCACAGTTTTCTGTAAGAACTTATAACCGTCACACATAGATTACATTATGTACCTTTTAGGTTAATTTTGAACCCTCAAATATATCAAATGCTCAGAGCTTCAGTTGCTTGACCCCCACCAGGGCCTTTGCCCAAGGACCCATGAGCGTCAATCATACTCTTTGAAGGGTGGGGGACACTGTATCAAATGTCAAATGCCCCCCCCCCCCCCTATCCAAAGATCTTTTTCAAAATCATGGAATTATTGGAATTATGACGTTCAAATAAGTACAAAGACAGCGAATGTTCGCACTACGCGCGCATGTGCACAAAACATTAATTGCAGTTTTCAGAAGCTTGTTCAAAGCCAAAATGTAACTCTGTCTTGATACCACATTATTAATATCTGATGATCGACATATTCTACTCAACCCGTAAAAGATAATTTGTGAAATAACAAAGGGTTCTGTATTTTCAAAGTGTTTTAGGCCTTTGTATCAAGCGACTTTCTGTAAAATATGATAAGAAATGAAGAAAATGTGTAAATTTAAACGAATATCCCTTCAGAACGCCAGAAAACCTATAGCTCCAAGGGATCTCCGCCCCTTAAACCCCGCCGGGCCTTTGCCCTGGACCCCACCTGGGCCCTTAAGTTTGCCCTGGACCCCACCTGGGCCCATAAGCTTGCCCCTGAACCACACGCCGTCAGGCTCGCGCGCGTTGCGCGCTTCGACAGATACTTCATTCGGCAATTTCATTATTGATAGTCGGCAAATTGAGCCAATTACACCCCGCATTCAAAATGCTCTAGCGACGCCCCTGCCCTCGGGTGATAGTCAGGTTTCGAGATCACCCTGGGCCTATAATGTGAACCATGCCCCTCATTGCAGTCAATATTTGTACACTATGCCATTGCATGGTTATTTTTCATGACGTCATATGGAAAGACAGGTTTAAAGTGAGGGGATGATCAAGCTATCTGGTATAATGATTGATTCCATTTTCTCGTTGTACAGGCTCTATTCGTCTCGTTGGTTCTAATAACTCTTTCCAAGGGATAGTAGAAGTACTTATTGACGGATCGTGGGGAGTCGTATGCGCTAATAACATAGATGATCACAATAGCGATACCTTAGTCGCAGAAGTGGCTTGTCGGCAACTTGGCCACAATAACACGGATGGTACCGCGGCTAAGGCCGAGAAGAGAGGTCAATCGGCCTACCAAATACCAGATTATTCTACTTTGTTCTATGTTGGTTTAGAGTGCCAAGGAAGTGAGAATCGCTTACAGGACTGTTCCTACACAAGAAAGTATACAGATACCACGGAATGTATTAACACATACGTGACCGATGGCGACTACGGCGATTATGAAAGGAGTGAAAGTGCCGGCGTCGTCAGTGTTAAATGCTACAACGGCGATTGGGCGCGTTTCTGTAAGTAGTTCACAATAATAGGTCCCGTCCCGTAATAAATAGGGGCAAATGGTAGTTCCCCCGGTGAACACCAGTTCGACCCGGTGGCGTAGCCAGGTTTTCATGTAATTGATTTGCCGTCAAGTAAGAAAATGACAAGTGTGTGTGTGTGGGGGGGGGGGGGGGGGGGAGGGGGGGGGGGGGGGGGAGGTGTTGCGTCCCCACCCATACCGGATTGAAAAACTGCAGTTTTCCAACTAATTTGCCTTCCTTTTTCCTTTCTGTATCTTTCCTTTCCCCTTTTCCTTCCCTTGTTGTCTCCTCTTCTCCCTTTATTTCCCTTCCTTTGCTTTTTGCAATGGATACAAATCAAAGTAGGGGCGAACACTCCTCGCTCTTGCCAAAAAGCCGGTATATTTTTCTTCAAGCTTTACAACTGAATATAAATACTCACGCATATTTAAATAAAGTGCTCAACAAAAGAAAGTCATACACTTTGTCCTATAGAGTGTCTTCCGATTATTGTTGTCCTATAGAGTGTCTTCCGATTATTGTTTTAGTGGAGCGGATATGTAACAAAAAATGGCCAAGATGTTCACTTTTGGAAGGAAGCATGAAAATTGGCACAAAGGGGTGTTTTGATGCGCTGATTTCAAAAAACCACGGAACCACATTTTTTGAGCAATGGTGCGGCGGCCATCTTGAATTTCAAAATGGCCGCCATAAATATATAGGAGATTTAGTAAAATTGCTCTAAATCAAATACTTTTGAGATTTATACCCCCAGATTTCACCAATATGTTCTCTATAACATGGTGCACAATTTCAGATGGATTGGTTGTGCCATTTGTACTTTGGTTATTACTTGTTACCATGGAAACCATCAAAAATAGACATTTTTGGGCAAAAATACCTCTAAAATCACTCTTATTTGGAGATTTTTGATATCTATTCATCATGATATTGCTTTTAGTATCATATGCTATTATACATAATTTGGATGCGAAATTTGCATTTCAATTTTGAGTGGTATCCATGGAAACTTTTTAAATGGCGTTTTGACAAAATATATGTCAAAATCACTTCTTTTTCAACCATTTTCACCAATCAATTGCTGGTAAAACACTATTATAGTGAATCGGGTGTGAATAAGATGTTCACTTTTGGCAGGAAGCATGAAAATTGGCACATAGGGGTGTTTTCAAAAAACCACGGAACCACATTTTTTTAGCAATGGTGCGGCGGCCATCTTGAATTTCAAAATGGCCGCCATAAAAATATAGGAGATTTAGTAAAATTGCTCTAAATCAAATACTTTTGAGATTTATACCCCCAGATTTCACCAATATGTTCTCAATAACATGGTGCACAATTTTAGATGGATTGGTTGTGCCATTTGTACTTTGGTTATTGCTTGTTACTATGGAAACCATCAAAAACAGACATTTTCAAGGGGAAATACCTCTAAAATTGCTCTAAATCAACTATTTTTGAGATTTATATCCTGATATTTCCCCAATATGTTCTCTATAACATGGTGCATACTTTTAGATAGATTGGTTGTGCCAGTTGTACTTTGTTTATTACTTGTTACCATGGAAACCCTCTAAAATCACTCTTATTTGGAATTTTTTGTCAACTATTCATCAAGATATTACTTTGAGTAGAGGTGTTTGTATTTGTGATTTATTTTTTGACAACGAAAGAATATACATCGGACATTATTTGCAGCGCAAGTTTCGGAGCATTGTCCATACATTTTCTGATTGAAAATAAAAGTTCATATCTGAGGATCGAGAGGCGGTATATCGTCAGCCTGCTTCGATAATTGCCTAACTCATTTTTTCTAGTTTTGAGAAAACAACAAAATTGGAAAAGTGAGTTAGGCAGTTATCGAAGCAGGCTGCCGATAATGTTGAATTGCACCATGAATAGTACAGGTGAATTCCAACAGGAGCAGTACATGTTGGATAGAATTAGGTTGGGGATATACCTTTAAGTGAAATGTGGCTTGTTATAGGACCCATTTTAAACATTTTACATAATTATTACAATCTGCCTAACTCACAATGCTGACTTAGGCAGAATTGCAATTGTGCATTTATCAACACTTTTGATTTGTCAATGTATTATTACAGCATGTGCATAATGTAATGAAGTCATAATTTATGCAAAAAACTCAATTTCGCTGAAAAGTGAGTTAGGCAATTATCGAAGCAGGCTGACGATATGCAAAAGCATCGATAGCTAGTACACAGAGAGGCAAGAGGGTGCCTAGACTGACCGATAGTCAGCTTTCATGTTTGGTGTCTAGACTCTAAAAGCTCTGTAAAAACCGGTACTCCTCTCCATTTCTTTAGACGAATACATTAATTCAGAGCCCCAAGTTTTCTGCTTTGTCTTTTAGAAGACAGAATTTCATGTTTTTGTTTCCAATATTGTCAATCTAAAAAATTCATAAGCAAATCGTTTTGCCTAATATGTCATGTACATTAATGTTTGCCTTGGTCTAAACACTCAAAATATATAATAAAAGAAATGTGTATCCTGAATGGAGGTGTGTTTATTGAGCTATAGCTCAAATAGAAAACTGAAGAAGGCAAAAGTTGAATTTACAAAGCAGAAAACTTTGGGCTCTAGGATAATCATTCAAATTATCCTTAAAAAGTAGGATAACATCTAGAGAGATTAGCCGGCTAAAAAGCGGTGGGAGCTCTGAAGAAACTAGAGCATTTAGCGAGATTATATGGCTAATCGGAAATTGCTACGACCATGTGACGCATCATTGATCATATAGATACCAATAGACTGTTGATGATATAATTTGATTGGATTGATTATAGGATAGCGTTGAATTGAGTTGTTGTTCATTTTCATTAGTATTTGAATTCTAGCCTTTTGCTATATCATGGATGTGGCACAGCTGCAATCTTTCTTTCTATTTTTATTCAATCCCTATTATTCCCACCCTGTTTCTTAGACGTGTGTTCCTTCTATGCACCATCATCATGTTCAATGAACATTGTTCATGCTTTGCTTGTACTTAGAGAATAAAGGTATTGTTTTTATACCGTACCCGTGTTATATTGTCTGACAATAATGCGGACGATAGTATTATTTTAAATAGAACAACGACGCCGCAGGCGGAGTTGTTCTATGCAAAAAAATACTACTACCTTTATTCTCATTCTTAAACAATCATACTTAAGACATTATCAAAGAAATAATGCTTGTCCACATTTGACAACTTTTACCCCTGCTAGGACCGAATAGACCATTTCAAATACGAAAATATACGATCAGTTCCGAATGCTTCCGATTAGCCGAGTGATTTGACGCTCGGTTACATGACCTGTCAGCTCACAGGTCATGCCCATGTGCCGGAGAAAAACAAACATGTTTTTCACCCGTCTGCCCGTGTGGTAGATTGCGCTGGTGTTGGTGATAGATTGTATCCCTCACAAAGTTGATGTTGCGGCATTTCAGTAACAAAAAACAGTGAGATAAAAGAGATTTGGGGTAATATTTTCACTTTTTACCATTTGCTCGATACATTTGGAATTTGCCGGTCAACGCCTTTGTTGATACAAAAACAAAATAGCCTCGTTGCACGTTTTACTTCTCATGTGTGCACGCGTGTATGTAAACATAGTAAATCACTAGGCGGACAACCAACTAGGACAATGCTGTGAATGCGATCAACTGTTGCGAATAACGCACAACGCACCTACTACACGTGACCTGTTTTTCCGAAGATTTCCGATCTCAATTTGAAATGGTCTATAACCCACAAACATTCCATCCAATCCCATGCGATGAGTACACCATGCGTAGTTTGAAATGGTCTATAACCCACAAACATTCCATCCAATCCCATGCGATGAGTACACCATGCGTAAGCGTCGCGGCGCCGGCATAAACGCAGGAAAGGCGCCAAAGACGCACTGCAGAAGTGCGCGCTATGGAGCAAACCATGCATTGTGAAGGACGGACGCATTGTTAAAACTTAAGCCCCACCTCCCCGTGTTCAATTGTCTCATCTAAATGTCGCCGATTTCTCTAAGAACCAATGAAATTGCTTAAACTTTCTTAGCTGTTTAAGAATATAATTTCTTAAGATGGTAGATGGTTGTAGATAGTCTAAATGAGTTCTTCACTCTGTCAACACCCAGATGCTGAGCTACTTTGGTCACATCTCAGACGACGCAAGGGTAACAACTTAGAGAAGGTTATTATGCAAGGCATGATTGAAGAGAAGAGAAAGAAAGGCAGACTTTGGTCCTGATGGTTTGACCAAATAAGATCTATGACTCCCTCTCTGTGATTGTTACTCATTTGCTGAAAATCATCATCTGTGGCACAGTCATCTACGTGGTCACGAGCTGTCAGTCATGACAGGAACCAACCAACCAACCAACCAACCATCCATTTCACCACCTTACTGCAGTAGTCCACAGGAGTAGCTCTAACTACTACTGATCATTGTCTTACTTCCATCTATGGGTAAATTAGGTAGATGTAGGGAATTTGCGGTTTTTAAACTAAATGTGCTGCCTGGTTTTGTACAAAAGTGCATAATTATGTTTTGCAAAAAAATGCACACATGCCTGAAAAAAAGCACAAGATGGCTGCAACAAAATGTGATGTTCGATGTTTTTATCGCATTTTCCCGATTGCTGGGGTAAATAGTCCTAACTACGGGCTAAATAAGTTTCCCCGGAGCAGAGCTTATCAGCGCTGATCACTCGTATAGCTTGCCAGACCGGGCCAAAATAACCAGTCACTATGTTTGATTATGAGGGCGGATCAGTGCTCCAGCTACGTACACAAGATAATACTTTCTTTATTGTGTTATGCCATTCTTTTAACCACATTCTTAGCTTCCTCTTCCATACATTTTTTGCAGGCTTTTAAGATATTAGCCGTCTTTTGCATGTCTGTAGTAACAGTACAGCTAAAGTACTATTCTCTAGCCAGATTTCTTTTCGCCGAGAATGTTGGCAAACTCAAATCGCATGGCATGCTGAACTATAGGTGACCATTCAGCTAAAGTTTGAGACGGATGAGGGCAAAAGACGCTAGTGCTACCTTGTCTCAACGTTTAGGGCATCCAGAGAATGATGAAGAACATGAACGCCCATTCAAACAAGTCTTACAAGGTAGATAAATCAAACAGATAGAAGATCTTCAACGGGCTGACATGAATGGTGACTATTCCACCACATAAAAATGATCTCTCAAATTCCATCCGATCACCAGCTGCTCAGGACCTGTCAATCCAAATAAATCTTCCCACACTCCCAGACATATCCAGAAAGCCATTCATCAAACACGGCTGCCGCTCTTGATTGTGCAATTAAATCTAAAGCATTCCAAGATGGAAGTGACGTATTGGTAAAAGGTGTCCATAAACACTATATGGAAGTCGATCATATCTACACCACCCTCAAAGCACCCAATCTACTAAAGAAAGGGGACCTCTCTTTTATGAGCAACTATTATAGAGGAATATCTCTTCTGTCAACCAAAGTGTACAGCTTTACCGAATTTTAAAAGATCAAGTTGACCCCATTTTGATGAATAAACAGACTGGCTTTCGTCATGCCAGAAGCATTGATGTGATGGTTGATGGCAGTATCTCTAACCCTTTTGCTGTCTCCACTGGAGTGAAACAGGGTTACATGCTGACTCCATTCCTCGTTGCAATATTTGTAAACTACAATTATTGAAGAAGGCTACATGTGATCTTGACTGCGGAGTTGTGACACATCTACCAACCCTGCCCTGCATGCCGTTTCCGGAACAACGGCACCCTGCCGTTGTTCTAAAACGACCTACATTTTGCAGATGACTTACTACTTAAGACAACAATTCTGTGAGCTCAGCTGACAAATACTGCTACAGCAGCGAAAGACCTTGGCCTCATCATTAATTAGCTGATCCCAAACAAAGTAGATGACTGCCAACTGATGCAGTACTCACCTAACACTCCAGGTCTATTGGGTTCAGCCATGTGGCAGAATTCAGGTATCTTGGGTCTATTATAGCACAGATTTCAGGTATCTGTGGGTCTATTACGGCACATATTTCAGGTATCTGTAGGTCTATTATGGCATCGGGTGCAAGTGACCTTAAAATACGGAGGACTTAAGCATGGTGTGCATTGGGAAGTTAGAATGCCAATGGAGGAGCCCTCTCATAGCTATCAAAAGTGAAATTATTCAACACGTGTGCCGCAAGCTGGGAATCCTTGGACATAAATTTCAGCTCCGTCTCCTTGATGAAGAGCCTGCTAGAATGTATGCCACCTACATACCAATTGCAGAAGGTTAGGCTTGCACGACCTGGTCTCCCGAAGGAGACCTGGTCGTCAATGTACATCATATTTGACCTAAATGTATATACAACACGTATGTAATAGTGGACAATGAAAGCATGATTCAAGAACGACTGTGACAGATAATCACTCTTGCTGAAGACTGACGTACATAGAGAAAGCTTCTAGTCGCCTGCTCTTCAGCTGAAGGATCATGATACATGTGGGCGGTAACGGTAACACGCGTTACATTTAAGCGCGCCATTCTTTATTCTCCACTCTATAAATGTAAAAGTAATTTGAATGAAGTTTTCATCTTTTGTATTGTAATACCCAAGACTTAAGGCTAGATCCTCATGCTAACACCAATATGAAATATTAGCTCATGTTAATGTAAGACCGCTCCGAATATCGGTAACACGTGTTACGAAAAAAGACGCACTAAACAAATCCCAACTTTGTTTTGCTTGTGTATTTCAACTAACCAAACTACAATCAATTGGTCACTACTGTAAGCAAGTACCTTTACAAGGTTTATAAAACTAGAATAATAACAAGAATTAAAGTTCTCACTTTTTTGTAAAATGCAAAATAGTCGTTAACACGTGTTACGGTAACACGCGTTACACTTTGTCCAGCCATAATTTACTCGCCTTAGATTCTTTATTATATTTCTAAATTAGAATTCATTTTGACTTTGGCAATTAAACTATCATATTAACCATAAATAGTGATAAATATCACTTGAAAAATTGAGGTTTTAGCATGTTTTCCTGAATATGAGTTTGGTAACACACGTTACGACATTTTGATGGCCTATTGTAGAGTGGTGGTTATGAATTTATCTAATTGTTTACACTTTTTTAAATAGGGCCTAACTAGTAGAATTAAAATTATAAGTGGCGTAAATTAAAACCAAATCAATAAAGTAAATATTTTCAAAAAAGTGTTGCTCCGGTAACACGTGTTACCATTTTTTGGGTAAGAAAAGTAGAATTTTTTCATAGTAAACATTAGCCAAATGTTGTAACAATTTTTTCCTGAACCTTTGCATGAGCTTTGAACAACATAGAGGTAAAAATAAATCTTTTGGAGCAATTTTCAGTTTTTTTGCTCCCTCACACATTTTCATGGAATCGCCCATTATCACAAAAACGATTTTGCCCCTTAACATGATCACAGCATTACGAAAGATTTAAGGCTACAACGGGACAGAAGAATTTTTGCAATGCGAGCACACAGTATTTTTTGTGTGAATTAAATTAAATTCGTTATATAGTGGGTGTGGTTTGGGATGTCAGCAGGCAATTTGATTGGTTTTTGGCTAATTATGCCGATATGCCCATACGAGGCAATGGTGTATAGTTTGGGGCAGGGTTTAATTAATTCAAATATTCTTAAACAGCTAAGAAAGTTTAAGCAATCTCATTGGTTCTCAGAGAAATCGGTGACATCTAGATGAGACAACTTAACATGGGGAGGTGGGGCTTACGTTTTAACAGTGCGCCCGACCTTTACAATGCGTGGTTTGCTCCATACCGCGCACTTCTGCAGTGCGTCTTTAGCGCTTTTCCTGCGTTTATGCCGGCGCCGCGACGCTTACGCATGGTTTACTCATCGCATGTGATTGGATGGAATGTTTGTGGGTTATTCGATCCTAGCAGGGGTAAAAGTTGTCAAAATGTGGACAATAAAATGTACTTATTTCTTTGATAAATGTCTAAAGTATGATTGTTTAAGAATGAGAATAAAGGTATTGTTTTTAGACCGTACCCGTGTTATATTGTCTGACATAAATGCGTTCGATATTATTATTTTTGCGTAGAACAACACCGCCTGTGGCGTCGTTGTTCTACTTAAAATATATACTATCGTCCGCATTTATGTCAGACAATATAACACAGGTACGGTCTAAAAACAATACCTTTATTCTCTAAATAATACCTTCAGTGCGTATGATCTCCGCGTTAGCGAGCCCTACACAACGTCGCCGGCGTATGCGTTGTGCGTATAACGCAGCGTTGACATGTGCGTGTGTGCTAAAGAACGGGATTAATGCGAAGCAGGAAGTTGGTAAACAGCTCGCTGGATTCGCCGATTTTATAAAGGGGGAAATTTGTTGTTGTTTGATTAAAATAAATCTAACAAACTGCGTTATTTTATAATAAAAGATCAAAATAACCAATAACCTAAATAAGAATGAGAAAACCACTTAGAAGAGAAGGTTATTATGCAATGCAAGATTGAAGAGAAGAGAAAGAAAAGCAGACCTCGGTCCTGATAAATTGACCAACTTAGATCGATTACTGGACTCCGCGATTGTTACACTTTTGATGACTTTGGTGTATTATCTGCGCGTCACGAGCTGTTAGTCATGACAGGAACTATCCAACCAACGAATTTTGTTTTTAAATCGAATTTTGATGGTTACTATGACAACAAGTATGGTAAATACAACGGACACAATTAATCCGTTACTAGCTCTGTATACAACTTCATGCATTTTGTACCATACTGAAATATAATATTGAACTGTTGTGTTTAGAAACTAATATAGTGGTTAAATTTTGATATTGTTGAAAAAGGAGTGATTTTGACTTTTTGTTCACCAAGCCGCCATTTAAAAGAGTGACTTAAGAGATACTTTTGCCCAAAAATGTCTATTTTTGATGGTTTCCATGGTAACAAGTAATAAACAAAGTACAGCTGGCACAACCAACCCATCTAAAATTATGCACCATGTTATAGAGACCATATTGATGAAATATTGGGGTATAAATCTCAAAGATAGTTGATTTAGAGCAATTTTAGAGGTATTTTCCCTTGAAAATGTCTATTTTTGATGGTTTCCATGGTAACAAGTAATAACCAAAGTACAAATGGCACAACCAATCCATCTGAAATTGTGCACCATGTTATAGAGAACATATTGGTGAAATCTGTGGGTATGAATCTCAAAAGTATTTGATTTAGAGCAATTTTACTAAATCTCCTATATTTTTATGGCGGCCATTTTGAAATTCAAGATGGCCGCCGCACCATTGCTAAAAAAATGTGGTTCCGTGGTTTTTTGAAATCAGCGCATCAAAACACCCCTATGTGCCAATTTTCATGCTTCCTGCCAAAAGTGAACATCTTATTCACATCCGATTCACAATAATAGTGTTTTACCAGCAATTGATTGGTGAAAATGGTTGAAAAAGAAGTGATTTTGACATATATTTCGTCAAACCGCCATTTAAAAAGTTTCCATGGATGCCACTCAAAATTGAAATGCAAATTTTTCATCCATATTATGTATAATTGCAGATGATACTAAAAGCAATATCATGATGAATAGATATCAAAAATCTCCAAATAAGAGTGATTTTAGAGACATTTTTGCCCAAAAATGTCTATTTTTGATGGTTTCCATGGTAACAAGTAATAACCAAAGTACAACTGGCACAACAAATCCATCTGAAATTGTGCACCATGTTATAGAGAACATATTGGTGAAATCTGGGGGTATGAATCTCAAAAGTATTTGATTTAGAGCAATTTTACTAAATCTCCTATATTTTTATGGCGGCCATTTTGAAATTCAAGATGGCCGCCGCACCATTGCTCAAAAAATGTGGTTCCGTGGTTTTTTGAAATCAGCGCATCAAAACACCCCTATGTGCCAATTTTCATGCTTCCTTCCAAAAGTGAACATCTTTTTCACATATCCGCTCCACTATTTGTCCAAACAGGCTTGATAGACATTGAGATGAATCTTTTTAGAACAATTTGGTACCAAATATGCCACCAAACAACAAAGATAAACCATTATTAACATCATTTCCGTGACGTTTCAAAATTCACATTTTCATGGCTTATCTTTGATGTTTGGTGGCAAGTTTGGTACCTGATTGTGCCTAAAAGATTCATCCAAATGTCTATAGCCTGTTTGGTCAAAACATAATCGGATGTTATGTCACTCTATGGGATATAAACAAATTGTATAACTTTCTTTTGTTGAGCACTTTATTACAAACTATAACGTACAACCGCTCGATAATGTATGCATCAAGGGTTACTTGTTGAAATACTAACTTTCATATTTTGTTAGAGTTTACAAATAATTTGGTTTGGGTATGCACCTTATCCTGATTTAAACTGCATTTTTGAATTCCCCTATTTGAGAGCTTTTCAAAAATGTATACTTTTGCAATCATCGGTTGAATACTTTTGTTGTTGTTATAGTCATGTAAAACCGACGAATTAGGGCAAGGTCACTGTGCAGCGAATAGGGGAAAAGCAAAGGCCAATGCAATCGATTCAGTGGCGTAGCTCAGGGGGGCAGGGGGGGGGGCGATTTTTTTTTTGACTTGCGAAATTTTTCGACCACAACCCCCCCCCCCCCCCCCCCCCCCCCCCCCACACACTTACGTGAAATTCACGAGGTAAGTGACTAGAAAAAAAATTGGGGCAACCTTTTACGAAAATTTTAGAAATCTTGCCCCCCCCCCCTGAAAAAAATCCTAGCTACGCCACTGAATCGATTCATGATTGACCGTTGTTACATAATAGTTGACACGTTTGTTGAAACACAGACTTAGACTATAAAACAGTCTTTAAAATAAGAGCAAAATTATGTTTGTACCACATTTAACGTAGAATTGGGAACATTTTATATTATTCCCCATAGAGATTGTACATTGTACATACCGCCACCGCCACCGCCACCGCCACCACCCTTGACGTTCGAAATATAATCAACCATATCTCTGGCAAACAGTGATAGAAATTGCTGATTTATTCACACAATGTAGCTAGATCAACAGGCTTTCAAATTACACCTAATCCATATAGCTTTACCATATTTAGTTTTAACTGGTTTATAGAGATCGAGAGATGGATGATTCGTCACCAAAATGCCACGCCGCCACCCTTGTTGGGGTGAGTTCAAAACACATGGCCATATTGCAATAGGCGACGGAACAAACCTGATACTATGTCCCTTCCCCTTTGTGTCCTGCAGGCTTCGCACCCATGTGCTCATGATTCGAATACCATCCTATTTTATGTTGCTATATAATCTGATAATGAAAGGCCTTATTTCAACCATTTGATGGTTTATGTTGATATAGTTAGATAAAATGTGTGTCATCAATATATTTAAAAAATAAATTGAATACCTTTTTTGTATATGCAATAGTAAAACTAGATCACCGATCCGTCCAATTTGGATTGTTTCATTACAATCAGCTTCGCCTCGTGTAATGGAAAGTCCACATTTGACTATCACATTTTCAGGCATGCACTATTTGTATATTATATATTTATTAACTTTTATTAACTCACCTATTTGATTTAATCTATTTCAGCTTATGGCGGTCCTTCCAAGTTGTTCTATTTGATTGTGATTCTCATTTTTATCGGCATAGCCCTTTTCGTGGCACGACGGTATCGTCAAAGACGACTGATGCGAAAGCAAGCCACCACTCAGGTGGAGGATAATGCTAATAAAGGAACTGTCGTACCGCCCCCTACGGCTACATCTCACCCTCCCCCAGTCCAAGGGTCCTACCCGGCTCAACCACAGGCAAACCAATATCCAGCTGTCCATTATAGTAGCGTGCCGCAAGGCGCACCAGCTGGTATTCAATACCCTCCACCAGCCGGCGATCAATATCCTTCACCTGCTGGCGCTCAGTACCCTCCACCAGCTGGTACTCAGTACCCTCCACCAGCCGGCTTTCAATACCCTGTTGGTACTCAATATCCTCCGCCAGCTGGCGCTCAATACCCTCCACCAGCTGGAACTCAATATCCTCCGCCAGCGGGCGCTCAATACCCTCCACCTGTTGGTACTCAATATCCTCCGCCAGCTGGCGCTCAATACCCCCCACCAGCTGGTACTCAATACCCTTCTGTTGCATCCGCACCTCCGCAAACAGGAGTTCAATAACTCACCACGGATCCCATTTGAAATTTGTTGGGAAGATTAACATGATTAAAGGTAATGTGTTCCACTGGGGGTGTACGGATTTCCCCTGGAATAGCTCATTAAAATAGACGGATGGAAGTTTGCCATAGAGCCCTATTGTGGCAGCAGAAAGCATCAAATGCTAATCTCCCGAAATCTAAATGGCTAATACATACCCTTTAGCTACAAATGTACCAATTGTTGGCATTTTTTTTTACAAAAAGTGACTACTGAGTTTAGAATGTCCTGTATAGAAATCAATAGTTTCAATATATGTCAGTTTTGCGTCATCGGTTTTCAAAGTAGTTTTAAGTATTGAAACGAATCGGAGGAATCCTCCAGTCCCAGATCTGTGAATTTGACAAATTTATCTACTGAAGTATTTACTAGACTAATATAACAATACACAATGGTCCGGTGGAAGAAGAAATAAATCATAATACACATTATATTCAAAACAACGAGTTTCTTGATCATTACCACATTTTTGAAATCTTTCTTCACCGACCATATCATTACCATGACGAACTACATTTTATCTAAAACTAAAACAACCTATGCAATGACCCCTTATCGCTTTTTTGAAGCAATTTATGTAACATTTTTTTACAAACAAAGTTGTTGCGATGTTTATAGTTTACATACACATACATCTCACATTTCTGTAGAGTTTCAACACGATGGTACCTATACTTAGGTGCAGTGAGCCCGTGAGCCCGCATTTTTGTATTTCGCGAATTTACGGGTCTAAGAACTTTGCACTGCAAATACAATTTTTGGTCATCTTTCTTCACTATGTCATGAACCATGACGAGTTGCATTTATTTTAAAACAGAAACCATCCAATAAGATACCACTATTTCAGGTGCAATGAGCCCATACCGCATTTTGAAACTATTTATATATATTATGACATGTACAAATTGAATTAAGTTCATATAATCGGACATGAAAAGCCTCACATCTCTGCTGGTGGTTATACAGGGTGAGTCAAAAAGACTGCAATAGTGGAAAGAAGCCATTTTGTTTTCAAACCCAAAATTAATTTTAAAACTGTTTAAACGTTGCAAGAATGATGTATTTAATCCTAACTTTGTGTGAAAAAATGAAATCGATCGCATTTTTCGTTTGTCTTTGGTGAACCTTTTGACCAATGCACCCATTTTACACGTTTGTCCACGAGATACCCAAAATATGCATCAGATCGCAATATGTGTCTCTCATTCAAATTTGGAAACTTTAGTTCATTTGTGATGTTATTGGAATTTGATGCAATCTTTTCTTGTTAACATGTAAGTTAGCATAATCAATTATAATCTTACCCATCCTATGAAAGCGTATAATGTTCTAAATTTTAATAAAAAACTGACATTTTCCATTTTTTTGTTGGCGGGATATTCAAATATGAAAATGCAATGTGTGCCATTTCAAATGAAAATCCCTGTGCTCGTGGACAAACAGGTAAATTTGGTTGTGCAGCAAAGAGGGTCACCAAAGACATACGAAAAATGCGATCGACTTCATTTGTTCACACAAAGTTAGGATTAAATACATCATTCTTGCAACGTTTAAAGAAATTTAAAATTCATTTTGGTTTGGAAAACAAAATGGCTTCTTTCCACTATTGCAGTCTTTTTGAATCACCCTGTAGTTAGGCTGCAGTTTACTTGAGCCCGTTTCGCATTTTTATATTTTTGCAATCTTTGTTTCAAAGATTGCAAAAAAGGGCTCATTGCTTAGTAATAATTATACCTTATTTGTAGTTTCACCTTAATCTGTCATGTCATGTCATGTCATGTCATGTCATGTCATGTCATGTCATGTAGTGTCATGTCGTGTCGGGTCATCTCATGCCATGTATTGTCTTGTATTGTCTTGTATTGTCTTACTTGTTTTATTTTCACTGGTTAAATGTTCATTGTCCATTGTGTTAATATAGATTTGTAATAAACCAAACATGTTTTAAGAAGAAAAAAGAAAGAAAAAAAGCAGAACAACGATGCCGAAGGCGGAGTGGTTCTACGCAAAAATAATACCTTTTGGGGGATTCCCACATTTAAGACTCGTTTCGTTTTGCAAAATATTAGAATAGCATGTATAGGCCTACTTCAAATGAACTCTACATGTACGGCAACCCTATGTATTTACGGACTTTTTGGTTGAGTGTACGAGCGGTAGCCTAATCAGTGCCTAATATGTGTTATTGTGACATTATCTCATACTCGCATACAATCACTATCCAGGCTTCTTGTATGGAGCAAGTTCCCATATTCATACGTGGTGCGCATAATTCGAAAGAGAATTGGCGAATGTGAGACAATTTTCCTATTCCGAACAGACTGATGAGTGATGTCAGGTCGTATGAACTCTCACCAGGGAATTGTCAAAGTACATCTGCCTGCATTATGTACATCGACCAATCTAAGATTACGTCACGGCCCACGGGTATTTTGTTTAAATACTTTCAACTTAGATGTTAATAAAAAAAAAACCTTTAAAAGGGAAGAGCTAGTACAAATGAAAGACTTTATATTTTTAGGAAAGCAGTTGGTAGAATAATGACATGTAAATGTTGGTAATCAGAGATTGGCACAAGAGCAGGCAGTTGACGTATTGGCAAATTTGGGCATGATATCAAGTAATGAATATGAAGACAAATTTGCAGTAGTTGTCCATATGCGAAGAGGTCTGCCGAAATCAGACACAATTTGGCAAGATATCAAAATTGAGTTTGTAATTTATTATTGTAGTAGAGATCTTCCGCTTAACAATGGTACCTTTTTTAATCGGACTTCCCAAAGCGGAGTTATATCATTTTCAAGTTAATAGTCTATATGAAAACTCCAAACTGAGATATACTTACAATGTACATACTATGTACTTTTTATTTTTTTTATTTTTTTTATTTTAAATATATTTTTGGGTTTGATTTTTTTAATCTGAAACTTTCACATTAATGTTATAAACACTCTGGGAATTAATTATTTACAAGAAATCTCAAAATATCGCCCCAATTAGGTTTGGCTATTTCTCAGCTTGGAGCTCTGGCCAATTCATTTGGTTTCGGTTGAACAGATACATATGATGTAACCACAGGGTTGTCATTTAGAAACATGTAAATATCCTCTAGTTGTTATTATGGTGCAATTTCTAATTGAGACTCTAAGAGGATGTACACATTTACTGGCAATCAAACAAGAAATACAAAAACAAGTTGCATAAAAAGCATAAAACGGTTTCTTTGTTTTATAATTTTATTAGAAACAAATGTAATGTATGTAGGCCTACACGATGAGAAGTTATGTACAAATAAAAGTTCAGGAGGGACCATAATGTTGCGTACAATCAACTGAATCAATGTATGGTTACAAATATTTGCGTAGAATTGAGTTTTATGACATGTTCGAAACTTTCATTAATTCCTCTGTCAAACTTGACATTGTGTATAGTATTACATGTATGATGATAGTTTATAACCCTTCACGAATGTAGTTATATCAAAGTTACAGGCATTATTGAAATGGTCATACTCTTCATGCAGACAACAAACAGATTTAGCCAGAGTCATCATTTTTTTGGTGAACGTGTACGAATTACTTAGCATATCTGGAGTTCTTGACAAGTCAACAAGGTCTACTGCAGATATTGGTTATAAAGAAGTGTCATTATCATGATTGACACTTTTATGCATACGCATGTAAACATTCACAATATTCAGTAATTGTGACCATTCTACATTGTTTATTGCTGACATAAGAAATGTTATGTCCTTCCGCCACTTTACCTACTGTCACTATTGTATAACCGGCTTTGGTAAAATCAGTTTATTGGAAGAGCTCTGTTACATGTTGCGGAGAGATAGGCCCTACCGTTATCAGGAGGGCGGTATGAAGTTGGGTTCGGGGGTAGTTCAGATGAAGAATAAATGAATTATTAAAACCCAAGCGACTCGCCCGGCCACGAATGTATTAACCGTAACAAACATTTGGCAAAACACTGTATAGGCCTATACATGTACATGTATTGCTGTACAATGTATGTGCATGTGTATACTATACGCTTTTACTCAGTCAAGATATCAAATGTTTGTTTACGGTAAATAACATCACCGCCCGGCCAGCACGGTTCTCGTCATCAAATCCGCGACACGGAGAGACTCCCCTTGTAAACATATTTACAAACAGTACAAACCCCTCACGTCTATGCATACACGTCCAATAAAAGCCATGGACTCGGAGGCACTTGTAATTGATCCGTGTTACAAATACACAACACATTGGTATCCAAGCGTCACACTTTTCGTCCAATCAATTTACCCGAATGAAGGTGTCATTTGGCTGGACCCGTTTAACATTATACCGATTTGGTCACGGTTTTCTGAGCCAAGTGACTCGAAGCCATTATGAATAACGCGTACTTGCTCTATTCAGGGGATAGAGCGAGCCCCTTGGGGCTAGCTCAAAAAGGGCAGTGAGAGATTGCCAAGAAAAATAAAATTTGAAGAAGAAAAAAAAAAATTCTTTCAATAGATTAGGTACGTAGGAACCCTGATGGGATAAGTGTTGGATGACGCTAGATAGAGATTCGGTAGAAGCAATTTATGTGGCGAGTGGTGCTGATAATTTCGACGTGATCTACATCGAAATGACCAAATCGTGAAATGTTGCATGCTGTTCAGATGGTATTGCGTACGTGCGAAAACTTGATTTCCAGGAAAATTGATTTCCGATACGTATCTCTCCCTTTAAAGTGGAATTTTGAAGTGACATTATTCCAATAATGGTCTATCATGTAGCTATACTAAAATGGTGATCAGTTCAGCTGTAATGGTAAAAATCGCCATCGTCAGTATTTTGAATTGTCATTACTTTTTTTGTAACCACGTAGTAGCCTACGTATAGTAGTATAGGCTTCTATCTCGCATACATAACGTTAAATATTAGGTAGACTATTTCAATACCGAAGTACAAATTGAATCTTTGTCGTAGAATGACTTTATTGTCTCAATTTCTATAACTTCCAGCATCCTGTCTTTCTCCTCTAAACTGGTGCTCACGAGTTCTGACATGCTGATTGTGTAACATGTGCCTTTTGAAACATTTATTAAAAGAGGTTTCATCATAATGTAGTGTTGTTTGGTTAATAATTATTGATATAATTATTATCAATAACATTTGATCTAACTAACATTGCGTGTAAGCAAAGAGTTTGTATTATACAGATACAACATGGTTTATATCGGGATGTAGTGTGAATTACTGGCCCCGAGGTGTTGGATGAGCGCGTCTACTTCCCTCCGCTACGCGTCGGGAAGTAGACGCACTCATCCAACACCTCGGGGCCAGTAATTCACACTACTTCCCGATATAAACCATGTTGTATTTGTTTTACTATACATCATAAATATTCATCACGAAATTATAAAAACTTACAACTAAATCCGTCTCTGACAGTTCCGCGAAACGACCAGCAGCAGACGACGCCATTTTGACAAGTAATGACAACAACAAAATAAGCATGCTCGTCGCCAGAATGCAAAGTTCTATACAATGTGACGTGTATACGTTTGTTGAACTGTTTCGTTCAGGGGATGAGACTGTTTCGTTCAGGGGGTGCGGTAGTTGCCTCCTAGGGGTGCGGTAGTACCCTTATTTTTTCCCCGCGTATGCGTCTTTCCCGTACGCGAGGAAGTAGGCTAAATACTGAAGTGCGTAGCTAACGGAATAGACCAATAGGAAACCGCGATTAGCTAATGAATATTTATGATGTATAGTAATTCACACTACTTCCCGATATAAACCATGTTGTATTTGTTTTACTATACATCATAAATATTCATCACGAAATTATAAAAACTTACAACTAAATCCGTCTCTGACAGTTCCGCGAAACGACCAGCAGCAGACGACGCCATTTTGACAAGTAATGACAACAACAAAATAAGCATGCTCGTCGCCAGAATGCAAAGTTCTATACAATGTGACGTGTATACGTTTGTTGAACTGTTTCGTTCAGGGGATGAGACTGTTTCGTTCAGGGGGTGCGGTAGTTGCCTCCGAGGGGTGCGGTAGTACCCTTATTTTTTCCCCGCGTATGCGTCTTTCCCGTACGCGAGGAAGTAGGCTAAATACTGAAGTGCGTAGCTAACGGAATAGACCAATAGGAAACCGCGATTAGCTAATGAATATTTATGATGTGTAGTAATTCACACTACTTCCCGATATAAACCATGTTGTATTTGTTTTACTATACATCATAAATATTCATCACGAAATTATAAAAACTTACAACTAAATCCGTCTCTGACAGTTCCGCGAAACGACCAGCAGCAGACGACGCCATTTTGACAAGTAATGACAACATCAAAATAAGCATGCTCGTCTCCAGAATGCAAAGTTCTATACAATGTGACGTGTATACGTTTGTTGAACTGTTTCGTTCAGGGGATGAGACTGTTTCGTTCAGGGGGTGCGGTAGTTGCTTCCTAGGAGGGGTGCGGTAGTACCCTTATTTTTTCCCCGCGTATGCGTCTTTCCCGTACGCGAGGGAGTAGGCTAAATACTGAAGTGCGTAGCTAACGGAATAGACCAATAGGAAACCGCGAGTAGCTAATGAATATTTATGATGTATAGTAATTCACACTACTTCCCGATATAAACCATGTTGTATTTGTTTTACTATACATCATAAATATTCATCAAGAAATTATAAAAACTTACAACTATCCGTCTCTGACAGTTCCGCGAAACGACCAGCAGCAGACGACGCCATTTTGACCATGTTGACAACAACAAAATAAGCATGCTCGTCGCCAGAATGCAAAGTTCTATACAATGTGACGTGTATACGTTTGTTGAACTGTTTCGTTCAGGGGATGAGACTGTTTCGTTCAGGGGGTGCGGTAGTTGCCTCCTAGGGTGCGGTAGTACCCTTATTTTTTCCCCGCGTCTGCGTCTTTCCCGTACGCGAGGAAGTAGGCTAAATACTGAAGTGCGTAGCTAACGAAATAGACCAATAGGAAACCGCGATTAGCTAATGAATATTTATGATGTATAGTAAAATATTAATATGACACATTTTTCAATTGTATTTATCATTGTAATTTTTATATAATGTTTTTAACATTGTTATTCTAAAATTCTGTACGTAATATGGTAATCCACTTAGCTTTTGCTGAATTAAACATGAAATAAATAGAAAAACAGTTTTTCTGGGCTATATTTGGTAAATCAGAGTATAAATGAAAACTGACTATCATAGGACCTACATTTATTCTGGTTCTAATTCTATAATTAAAAACATTGTCAAATATTGCATTCAATTCTATATGAATCTATATGTCAGTAATAATAACATATTAAGGGGGTATTAACCTTAAAAATAACTTTTGAACTATTAATGTGATGTATATAAAAGTATACATATTTGGAATGGGAATGAGTCAGAGACACATATACGAAATAGGAATTTGAAGGACTGGCTGAGACCTTAATGAAATAGTTTTATTGTAGAAATTACCAAATTTATAAGTAACGACGACGACATATTCATCAAATATCACCACGACTTATAATATGACATTTACACATTCATTTATAACATTTACTAATAATATGGACAACAGGATATACAAACACGAGGTAGACATGACATATGCAAGGAACACAACGGTGTACACGACGAGAACAACGTGAACATGACAGAAATTAGCTGCCGGATGGAGCCGGGGCGAAAACATTTCCAACGAGTCCCGAAACGCCAAGACTCAGTCAAATGCCCCCGCCCCGACTCCGCCCGATTCCCACATCAGGCCACACAATGGACTGACTACAAGAGGGACCCCATGACGACAAAGAAGGCAGGGTTATGGGACGGGAGGATGAAGGACCAAACAGGACCGACCACCAACATAGCACATAAGGGATACCACCCAATTCCCCCTAACCTAAACCGCACCAGGTGCCCAACCGGTACACCTGGTGACCTCCTCCATCCCCGGATGCAAGCACAAAGGGTGGATGGGAGGGAAATTTACAAACAATATTTTGTTTACCAAACCAAAGAACCTAATCGGACCAAAAAATAGAAAATTAAAGGTAGGTGTTTCGATTTCGATTTTCAATTTGATGTTTTCTATTCTATGAAAAGCTTGAGATGCATATCTGCAATGGTTCTTAATTTAGAAGCACAAGGTGACACGAAATTTCCTCATTGAGTAATACACAAACTAACCGAGCGGGTGGTTAACCACCTTTGGCTGTAATTCACTGCATTTTGGCCTATATGGAACATACCGTATCTTGTGTCTACGATTATTTTTACAGGAATAATGAGAAAAATACGGGTTTTCTTTTGATATATCAAAATATGTTGATGTGAAGAAAGAAAAGAAAAAAGTGATCGGAACATAAACCAGTATAAATAATAGGGCTTCACGTATTTAAAACAATATTTCACAATGTCGTCGTGTTAAAACATACTGAATATGTTAGGTTGATTCCACGATCAATCAATTTGCAAAGGAGAATTTTGTTGTTGTTATAGTCTATTCTATGTAGGGTACATGTAGGCAATACCTGACAGTAGGCAATACCGGACACTTACAGTTTATCCGCAGCCTAGAACACTGATATCGGTCGCCGTTGTCGGTAGACGTCCCTTCGCGTCTGGCGACATCGGCGACCGATAGCAGTGTTCTAGGCTGGATAAACTGTGAGTGTCCGGTATTGCCTACTGTCAGGTATTCCGTACATTAGGCCTATTTGGAACAGATTTAAAATTGCATTTTTTACACTTAAAAGGTTGATTACTCGACATTGCCTCCTTCTCAATTCCCCGACTGGCCTAAGTTTCCCCCGACTGATTCAAAAGTGGGGGGTTGCCCCCCAGCCGGAGGCGGGAAAGTATGGCAAATCGTGACCATGGTGACCGCAGTCTGGTCTGGGTATTATTTAGACGATGCCGAAGCACTCTCGTTAAAGACTAAAAAACACACCTTTCACTGGATATGCCTTATTTTTAAGAAAACAACACTTTCACTGGAGTTGATATCCCAACTCCAGCTATTTTTGAATAACATAATTTAGTTCCAACATCCAGTATTTAAGGTTCCAACATGTGATGAGTTGTTTGGAATCATATCAAAATCCATTTTGACGTTGAAACCAATGGGGATTCGAAATGTACGACCAACCGTGTCCACCGTCGTCTGATGTTATTCTACAAGTCGAACAGCGCCCCACAGCAGATAAAAGTGCAAGTCATCAGGACGTCATTATTCTGACCCACTCATCCACACAAACATCGTCACCATGCAATTATTGAATACACCGTACCGGTGTAGTACATGTACAGTATATGCAATTAAAATAATTGCATGCACACCTTACGTTGAGGAAATGAATGGCGGTGGTACAGGCATACATAATACATTGTTATTGTATTGATAAGCTCATTGGAAATCGTTTCACTCTGTATACATGTACATGTAGTGACTAAAATACTCTAAAGAGAACGTTAGACGAATACGACCAGTCAAGATGGGGCATGTGTCAACCGTAGCTGTGTCTATATTCAGGATTTATTCAACATGTTCAATAACACTGTCAGTGTTATCTATTCTAATAACATTTCTACCAGGGATCGGTGGCTATGGAACAACAACAAAGTCACCATCATCAGGTATGATAAATATGCATTACATAAAATGAGAGAGAGAGAAGATGCTTCTCTCACCTTGTCTGATAAAACAAACACACTTTCATTACCCTGATAAATCCGCTGATCATTCGGATGATTACGTAACCAAGTACTGTATCTCTGTATCAATTCTGACGACATGACTACTGATGTTCATGTCAGTGGCGCAGCTAGGATTTTTTTCAGGGGGGGCAAGATTTCTAAAATTTTCGTAAAAGGTTGCCCCAATTTTTTTTCTAGTGACTTACCTCGTGAAATTCACGTAAGTAGGGGGGGGGGGGGGGGGGGGGGGGGGGGGGGGTTAAACAATTTCGCACAGTCCAAAAAAAAAATCGCTCAGTCACAAAAAATCGCATAGTAAATGTACTACATGTACGATTTTGCCTTCTATTTGGCTAATAACCTCGGTCTTTTTTCTCATTTTTTTCCTATTTCCTTTTTTTCTCACCTTTTTTTTTTAGGGTGGTGGGGGCGGGGGCACAAATCGGGTTTTTTTCGTCAGGGGGGGGGGGGGGGGGGGAAGGCATTTGCCCCCCCCCCCCCTGAGCTACGCCACTGGTTCATGTTCGTATCGTAAGTAGTCCCAATGTATAAATACCGTAAAATAGAATTATCAGGAAGTCGGAGGCTATTGGTACACTTATTGTACAAACAAGAGGAGAGTAGCTGTTATTCATACAACTATTCTACCTTATGTTTATATATTGAAAATATTAATGCAATGTTAGGGACGCATCAGTCGAGAAGACCAAGTCATTGAGAAGACTGATGCCACTGTTTACGTTTTAAAAGTGAATGTCCAAATAAATAAATAAATGAAAAAATAAATGAATAAATATCGTTTTCACATCCCATGAAAAACTAGCCAAGTTAATCTTTTAATTGAGTAGGGGAATATGGGGCAACTGGACCGTGGGGCAAGTGGTCCGAAATGAAGGATTTTGTAATTGTATGGGCATACTGCTTTTTTTGAACAGTACGACTTTTGTTGAAACTTGACATATATCCTTACCTTCTACAATCCAAAACATTTGGAACTTTAGGGTATTTACACATGAGATATTCTCCAGATCTTTGAAGCCACCTCCTTGAGTGACTGATTGAAAATTCACAGATAGTATGGGCGATATATGAAGATGGGTTTATATCATTCTTAATGTACTTTATATGCTTGATAGATATGCAACAGTAAATATACATGCAGTACAGTTGTCTTAAAATGCTAGGTGCATATTGCATTTGATGAGTGCTATATTGTAGTGTGCTCAGCAGGGACTTTCCGAAATATGATTAAAACCATAGGTTGTAGTTGAGTGACCGTAAAATGGCGCATATTGCTAAATTGGGACATTGGTGGTTTGGATTTGCGATCAATATTATCATTTAAAGAATGCTTCAACTTAAATCATTATCACGGGTATTCATTTGGTAGTTTATGAATTTGCAAATAACAAAGTACACCATTTCTTATTTTATCTAAAGACACTCGTCTACTTGGACCCGAACGCCGTAATGTTTGCGAATTGAAAGATACTCGCTGGCTACAGAAATCTGTGTAATGGCTAAAAACAAAAATGCAGTTTTGCCTTTTTTCTGAAATGTATTGGAGTTATTGATTATTATGATAAATGGTGGTATGTTTTAAAACATTTTGGCGTAACATTTATTACGTCGCAGGCGTGTTTGAATAATGTTTCATCTCGACAAAGTGCTACGTCATTTGTTGGGGCAAGTGGTCCGAAGGGGTATGGGGCAACTGGTCCGCCTGCAAAAACTTAATCAAAATTGTAAAATTCATTTTAAAAATTAGTTGTTAGTGTCAATAAAACATGACTCGGTATTGAAATGTGAATAGAATATGAAATAATTCACATTCTGTCTAGTTCTTACACATTTTGGGGCATTTTGGATCTAATACCACTATTTCTGCTATTGAAGGATTACAATATGACATGAAATTGCTTTAGAATGGTTTAAAACCGTGGTATTATGTATTACATCTTTATTATATTTTGAATGGTGTCTCTAAAGGTATTTGCAATGACGAAATATCATGATTTATGTATTTTATTCACTGCTTATTGTGTATATTAACCTTTGGGTCATCATTGTCATATTGACTAACTTCCACTGTAACATGAAAAGCTGGCTAAATATCAAGATGGTTTATTATAAGTACTAAATGATGATTATATGAAGTAAATAAAATCATTAAAGAAAGGGGTATATATATAGAAAAATGTATGGGGCATCTGAATATCACAACCATGTAACCATTTAACTAGGTTCATACTGTTTTATCTAATAAATGTGCAGTCGAAAATGTCGCTTGCTTTGTACACCATTAGTATACTGCTATTTACGCGTTAACCACGAAAACTGTATAAAACATGGGTTTCTTGAGACATGTATCCTTTTTACATGTTAAATAATATGGAAATGTGTTTGTAAAGAAAAATACTGCCTAGTTTCCATGTTGTCATTCACTGATTTCTGTGTATTCTACGTTGGAACATATAGAACCAGTTGCCCCAATGATGGGGTAACTGGTCCGTGCTAAGTAAAGTTTTTAGTTAGTGGTAATTGGTCTTTTCTTTAGATATTTTTAAACATTGATTATATGTTATATGTAAACAGTTACATGGGTGACATTTTCATAGCAATTCCATAAATATTTACACGAGCCTTTATCTTTTATATCATGAAATATGCTTAACCTGACCAGATGCCCCATCCTCCCCTAACTAGTTTTCATAATCCTATGATTATGAGTTGCTCTAACTCTGTGTGTTATCATCGTAACTCTCATTACCGTAAAATCTCATACTGCTTTTCTGTAGATATACATGCTGTGCTTAAGTGCTTTCATTCTTTCCATTCACCTTTGTATGATAAAACCTGAGACTAGTATACCTTCAGGTATACTAGTCTTAGGATAAAACCGTATATTTTTGACTGCTTTTTAGTTATAGCGCATATTTTTATGTGATTTAGGTGAGTGTAACTTTCTTTTATGTAATGGTAATTTTGCCTACAGCCATTTGTTGTTGTACGAATTACGAAATATAACATTGGATAAAAGCAATCATGAGTAAAAAACCAGTAAAACACCAGCGCCAGTCAGAGCACGTGTAGATCTGGGTGTAGGTTTAGGTGTAGGTGTAGATGTAAGTTTAGATGTAGGTGTGGATGTAAGTGGGGGTGTAAGTGAAGATGTAGGTGTAGGTGTAGGTGTACGAATGGGGATAATTTGATGCTTTTTTTGGTACACTTACAATTACAACAACATATTACCCTGTTGCATAGTTGTATAATTTGTATCTGGAACTGGAACTAGACCTAAACTACACCACCCTGCAGGATTGTTTTCTTTATTTTTAGGATATTTGTGTTTTTTCTGATAAATTGCAACTGCCTCACCCACATGGTGAGTGTATTCAGCAACTGTAATGTTGTGGTTGAATAGACAATTTACCTATGACAAAACAATACCCAATTCATTTTCATTTTCATTCTTCATCACGACACAGACCAGCATTTATTTTTTTAAATTGTGGAAAATGGGGGTAATTTTATGTTACATTGTAATATGACAAATTGAAAACAATAACTTTTCAAAATTTGCAGCCTAAATTGATTTGTTCAAATTTCACTCCAAATTATATGATTTACAATGTTTATTTGGAACATTTACCTCTTATTTTACAATGTGTTAATTTTTTTGGTATTGATTGTGCATCTAACATGTCTAATGATCTGTATAATTTTCATATACATTTTGTCAATGATTTTTGTTACATGTGGAATCCTGGTCTAAAATGATTGATTCCCTTATATCGTTGTGTACAGGTTCTATTCGTTTGGTTGGTTCAGATGTCGCTTATCCTTATCATGGGATAGTTGAAGTATTTATTGACGGAGAATGGGGAGCCATATGCGATGATAACATTTATCCGGAGAGTAAGGGCGACGACTTCGCGGAAGTGGTTTGCCGGCAACTTGGCCACCATACCACGGATGGTAGCGCATCTGAGGCCCCGAGAGGTGGTTTGGCCTATGACTACACTACGATGTTCTATGATGGCTTGAGGTGCACAGGAAGTGAGGATCACTTAGAGGATTGTTCCTATTATACAAAGCGTGACACGTCTTGTCAAAGTGGCAAATACGCCGCCAGCGTTAGATGCTACAACAGCACGGATTACGATTGTAAGTTGTAATAAGAAACAAAATCAAAGCGTAGCAAAATCATGACAATACCTAAATTGAAATCGCGACTGACGGTACACTCTACTTTTTGTCGTATTAACTTTAAAGTTTGGTTCAAAAAAGAAAGGCTACATTAATAGGAAACAGATGTCTTAACCTTTGATCTGATCATCTTTAACCCAATTAGAACTACCTGTCGATTGGTTGAAATTTAAAATGTGTCAACTATTGTTCCTATCAGAGACATTGTTTTAATAATTACATTTTTTAAAAGATTATCATGAAATATTTATTAGCAAAATGTCAATTGGTCATCAAGATGATCATGCAATTGATTAATGGGAATTCTTGTATGAAAGACAGGTAGTGCCCAGAGGGTTCAAAATTGGGGGCGCTACACATTTTGGTGAAACAGTTACGCTTTATTCCATGTGGGTGTAAAATGAAACCATCACATAGTCCCCTGGACTGGAGCCATAGTCCGGCCCGCACAGTAAAGTATAGGGCACTCATCTTTACACGCAACACTAGTTCACGCTTCATTCTGTGCATGTATATTGAGGCCGGACTATGGGTCCTTTCACAACGTCGGGATTCCGTTTTGGGGAATAGGTATTTTCAAGTTCGAAGTTGTCCTTCAATTTATCTGCGGGAGTCATCAGACAGAATTCAGAACGATGTAAACATAAATACTTAACCACATTTATTTGAGAAAAAAATGTGCTTAGTTCTCTGGAATTATTCTTTCCCCAGAATAGGCCAGTTTACCAGCGGAAGTCATGTTTTATACATGTTTTATCAGATTATGTACAACTGAAAATTATAAATTGTAATTTTGTGCTCCTCTATCATCTGACTCTGTTGCTCAGAGGTGTTGCGGAATCTAATACAAAGGATGCCGGTTCGAATCCGCTCAAGCGCATAGTTTTCTCAACGTTTATGTGCACTGGCCTACTATGGGGATTGGGCAAGAAACATAATTGAATCATTCTATCAACCCAGAAATTTAGTACACATTTCTTGATGTTGCTATTAATTAATTAATTCACTTATTTGTATCAATCTATTTCAGCTGGTGATGGCCTTCCTTTCAATTTTTTCTCGTGGATCGGGATTGTCATATTTATCAGCATAGTCTCTATGTTCGTGGTACGACGATATCGTCAAAGACGACTGTTGCAGCAGCAGCAGCAGCAGCAAGCCAACACTCAAGTGGTGTATAATGCTAATAACGGAACGGTTATACCGCCCCCTACGGCTACGTCATACCCGCCACCACCCCCAGGATCCTACCCGTCTCAACCACAGGCGTACCAGTATCCACCTCCCGGTACGGATCTTCCGCCCCAGTATAGCAGCGTGCAAGCCACACCATATCCAACAAAGAATGATGGTACTCAATACCCTCCGCCAGCCGGCGCTCAATACCCTCCACCAGCCGGCGCTCACCCTCCACCAGCTGGTAGTGGTACTCAATACCCTCCGCCAGCCGGCTCTCAATATCCTCCTGGTGCATACCCACCTCCGCAAGCAGGAGTTCAATATCCGCCACCAAGTGGCGCGCCATATCCACCTCCCGGAGGCGCTCCACACCCTCCTCCTGGAGGCGCTGATTCAAATAGGCCTGCTCAACCACCAAACTTGCAAACACCTGCATATCCCACACAACCTTCTTCAAATCCCGCATATCCGCCTCCTGAAAGTTATCATCCATCAAATTATGCTCCGGATGCATCAGCACCTCCTCCACCTTCATATGACAGTGTAACATAGTAGAAAGAAGGTTAAAATGTTATTTTAACACCGTTTTTGTATTCGTATTTATATTTTTAAAACAGTTGTAAGGAAAGTTGCTTAAATTTGAGCTATTCCATTTGAAATCCAAACACCCCTATTGAAGACATTACCTTAATCCACGCAAAGTAGCCCCATGATTGAAACCTGCACCCTGTGGGGGAGATTAAAGTAATGTGTTCCACAGTCGTGACAGTGGGGGTATCAATTTCAACTGGAATGACTCATTTAAAATAGACAGATGGAATTATGCAATACAGAGTATTATGGCAACTGAACTCATCAAATGTGTATCACCCAATTTCCTGAAACCTTAAAGGCTAATAATAACTTTAGCTACATATTTACATATTTTGACATATTTCACAAAAAAGGTGACTGTTCCCATACCCATACGAGGCGGCGGCGCCCATAAAAGATTATGGGCAAATATATGAGGCAATGCTGCTTCCTCCGAGTTGACTGATGAGGGATGTTAGGTTGAACTCTCACCAGGAAATTGTAAAGTACACCTCCCTAAATCGACCGACTAAGATGCTATGTCACGAGCTCTTTTGAATACTTTCAATTAGTTCCAAGTATCCGGGACTACTTATGTTAAAGTCGAATTTTTAGATGACATTATAGTTCGACTGTCGAGCCCAGAATTCCCCATATTTGCCCATACTTCATGTTTATCTTGAATCCAAGTTCTCGAAACACTAATGCAAGTCAGCTATCTACCAACACCCGATATATGCAGTCACGGGGTTCTCCATACCGGTGTGTGCTAAGTGTGTACCTATACCTGGTTTGGCAGGCGGAACGCGTGTGATTGGCTGAGCATGCTAAGGCTATAAAGCAGCTATTGGCTAATGCGGTAGATGTTCGGGTTCTATGATGTATCAGTGTATGGCTGATAAAGAGCAAAAACGGGTCAAATTTGAGGGGATCGAACCGCTACTGTACCGCATGACACGGGGGATGTTCAAAAATCTTACGTTTTTTCACAAGTGGCACGTGGCACGAGATTGATGAGGCCGCCACGCGATACAAGATTGTAGCACTGTAGGGTTTTTGTAAGGTCCAGGAGTGTTAGGGTTAAGCAGAGCTAAGATTACATCTGCTTTTTGAATGGTCTGAAAATGTCGTTAAAATCGTCATAGTCAATATTTTGGTAGTATCAATTGGATTATTTTTGTAATTGTATTTTGTTGGTGATAATTCACGTAGTATCTTTAATAATAGTTCCCTCTAGCATACATAACGTTAACCCTAACTCTACTACACCATACGGCAATTGGGCGGAAAACATGTTTTTTATAACCCGATGTTTTTGGGCTACAAAACGGACCCACGCTATATAACGAGGCGAATATACTCGCCTCGTGTCGACTGACAGACGTGGTGTTGTGGCTAGGATCTGGGCCCGGGTGCGTACTGGAGGTCCGTGGTTCAAATCCCGGGGGTGTCGGGGTGACCTTTCTGGTGAATTTTGGGGGTGGGAAAAGAAATCTGTTGCCGTGTGGTGAAATAGAGTTAGGGTTATACAGTAATTTTTTTTTTTTTTTTCATTCCAACATTTTCATCATAGATAACCCTAACTCTACTACACCATACGGCAATTGGGCGGAAAACATGTTTTTATAACCCGGCGTGCAGGTTTTTGGGCTACAAAACGGACCCACGCTATATAACGAGGCGAATATACCCGCCTCGTGTCGACTGACAGACGTGGTGTTGTGGCTAGGATCTGGGCCCGGGTACTGGAGGTCCGTGGTTCAAATCCCGGGGGTGTCGGGGTGACCTTTCTGGTGAATTTTGGGGGTGGGAAAAAAAATAATGTTGCCGTGTGGTGAAATAGAGTTAGGGTTATATATCAGTTACAGTCATTAAATTCAATACAAGAGCACAGTTTGGATAAGGCTTCTGAATCTTTGTCGTAGAATGACTTGACTGTCTTAACTTCTATGACTTACTTGATCTTTTCTTGAAAACTGGTGCTCACAGGATTGACATGCTGATTGCAACACGTGTGCCTTTTTGAACATTTGGTAGGGTGTTTTTATACACAGTTCAACAAGAATGATGTATTGAAGGAGGATGGTTAAGCAGCTTGGAGATATATATATTTACATTTTGAAATCATCATTTGCACATCAAATAAAACTAAAATATATCAAAATGCACTCACTTGTTATCCCTAGAACGCTTAGTAATACATAGAGTTCATTAATGTTGATCAAGAATCCTCAGTTTGGGGAAAATATGAAAAATCGGCAGTGCTGACTCAATATGAATTTCGCGACCGTCGTGAGTCTATAGAGGGTGGTGGTACCGTGTATCGAAGATAGACTTGCACTACGGTACCGATTGGGACTAGGTATGGGGGTAGTTTAAAGCGCGTTTAACTACACTCAATAATCACTCAACCCTACCTGCTGCAAGCTGACGTTCAGATTGTGTAGTATTAAAAATACACGTGCTTTTGAGAGGTATTCGGTCGATATCTATACAGTAACGCACGACCACTCTGGGGACGAGATTCGCGGAGTTTAAAACCGTGTTCTATTAAACACGTTGTTTAAACATGTTAAAAGATAAACGCGCGTTTTATAAGTTAGACGCGTGATTAGTTATACACGGTTTTAAGCTAAAACCGTGTTTAGTACGAGAATACGGCCCTATGTGCCCCAACAATTGTTTCGATGGAGTAACTTATCTTAAAAATATCAGGCATAATCTAAAGGGGAATTTATTTTTGTTGAACTGTGTATATACGCTCGTAGCTTCATGCACAGTGTAAATAACATTCCACCTGACTTGAAAATTGTGTTCAAGTAAAGGCTAACAATTTTATAATAATAATAATAATAATAATAATAATAATAATAATAATAATAATAATAATGTATTTATTTATTATATTTTAATGTGATTGTGTAATAATTTTTTTAACAAATAGTATATTGTTATTATAAAATTGTGTACGTTTTAATCGAACTCTGGGTATAAAGCCACTTGGCTTTTGAATTTAAAAAAAAAAAAAAGAGAACAGTTTTCTGTTGTTTTATTGTTGAATCATAGCACATATATGAAAACTGACTAGGACCTACAACAGGGGCATCATATCTGTCTGACTGTTCCCAATAGAGGTTATCCATATAATGGGGCCCTCACATGTATCCGTGTGAGCTGAGCGGCACCTTACCGTGTGAAAAATGGGTGCGGACGGCGGCACATACGGTGGGCCGTTTCCAGTCCGTTGAACACGTTCAGGGACTTTGCCGGCCACCGGAGTTTTAAACATGCTCAAAACTCCTGGCGGGTGAGTAAAAGCGGCGGCGAACGATGAGAGCCCCGTATGAAGACGGTATAAGGACGGCGCACCCGTTCGCACCCGTTTCGCACCCGTTTCGCACCCGTTTCGCGCCCATTCGCAGGGCGGTGATGGACGGTGGTGGACGTCGACCATCTTAGCGACGGACTGCGAATGGCCTCATGCAGCCTAGTAACCGTTCGCGGAACGGACTCTCAGCAGGCATGTTGCAACTCTCTAAATGTAAAAGAGCTAAAACTCACTCTTTCGAGAGCTCTAGGAGGAACAGCTCTTTTTTTGGAGTGAAGTTCACTCTTAAAAGAGCGATTTTCACTCTAAAAAGAGTTTAAATCACTCTAAAAAAGTGGAAATCACTCTTAAAAGAGTGACAAATCACTCTTAAAAGAGTGACAAATCACTCTTAAAAGAGTGACAAATCACTCTTAAAAGAGTGACAAATCACTCTGAAAAGAGTGACAAATCACTCTGAAAAGAGTGACAAATCACTCTGAAAAGAGTGAACTTCACTTCTTAAAAGAGCCGTCCCTTCTAAAGCTCTCGAAAGAGTGAGGTTTAGCTCTTTTACATTTAGAGAGTATTATAGATGTTGGTCGTACGAATTCCGGAATGCAAATGAAGCGGCGACTTGAGCGCTCAGCTTGAAAAGGGCGGTTTGATGATGTAATCAAGACGTTTCGGCCGGTACCAAGGCGTTTCGACCGGTTAGGAACCGGTATGAAGGTGGTATGCACACGGTGAGGACACGGTGAGAACGGTAAGCTAGAACTGTATGAGGCCGGTGATCCCGGGACAAGGCCGGTGAGAACCCGGGACAGACCCGGTGTAGAACGGTATGGACCGAGGACCCGGTGAGGAGGTGTTATGCACCCGGTGAGAACGGTAAGCTAGAAATGTATGAGGGCGGTGAGCCCGGTACACGGCCGGTGAGGACCCGGTAAAGACCCTGTATATAACGTTATGGACCCGGTGACCACAACAAAAAATTAATGCGCCCGTTGACATTTTTTAGTGGTTGTTTGGACTCTGTTGTTTTTCTATTAGACGGTAAGGTGGCCGCCTACCATTACCGGCCTGCGAACGGGCGCGAAACGGGTGTGCCGTCTTTATACCGTCCTCAAACCGGGCTCTCACCGTTTGCCGCCGCTTTTGCTCACCCGGCAAGAGTTTTGAGCATGTTCAAAATTCCTGCCGGGTCCTGCCGGGCGCGGATGGCCGTCAATGTCCCCGGCAACGTGTTCAACGGACGGGAAACGGCCCACCGTGTGACATCACCGTGTGCCGCCGTCTGCACCAATTTGTCACACGGTAATGAGCCGGCCAGCTCACACGGATACATGTGAGGGCAAATGTATTTTACAGAGATTCCCGGAATGTGAGAGAAGCGGCGAGCTTGAGCGCTCAGCTTATACAGGGCAGTTTGATGACGTTATCAAGGCGGTTCGGTCGGTACCCAAGCGTTTCGGCCGGTGAGGACCTGGTGAGGAGGTGGTATGAGCCCGGTTCCAGGCCGATAAGGACCCGGTATAGAACAGTATGAACCCGGTGACAAAAAAAATTAAAATGCGGCCGTTGACATTTTTTGCTGATTGTTCACCGTGTTGGACTCTGTTGTTTTTCTATAAGACGGTAAGGGGCCGCCCAGTTCAGGGCCCCATTAGGAATTCTAATCACAAAATAAATGAATAAAGTGAAGTTAGAGTGACGTACAAATGATCACTGTGATGAGAACAATAATTCGTGCACTGCAATTGTTGGACAGTTTTAGGATGGAATGATTTTCTTTTAATATGACCTGTCAATGTTAATATATAATTACATGTCTCAAGAAAAGGTATAAACACTCTACCCCAGTGAAATAATCTTACTGTAAACTAAATAAAAGTATTATTTGCAATGTACATGTATTTCCGCATCAATGGAAATACCCGTATGACTGCTGTTTACCCGGGGTTGTCTAGGTTGGAACTACATGTACACACTTTCTGGATTTGGTTAGAAAAGTAAGCCCTTGTAAAAACACTTTGCTACCCATATCATTTAATTACTTTTCCCCAATTTCTTTTAGTGACCATGGTGACATTTTCCTACTGCAAACTGTATTATTGGTTGACAAGTTGTGCTTCATAATAAAATTGCTTTTATCATTAACAGTTGTGCACTTAAACAAAGAGGTCATAAAATGGGTTGGGCCAGTTTTTTTTCACATTTTTTTTGCATTAAAGTTTAAAATATGTGTTTGAGTTAATTGCAATGATTAGATTGCAGAGATTAGAAATATTCTAAGTACACAAAGTGTGTAGTTTCTACCTAGCCAACCCCGAGTAGACACGTCATAAGTCATGTGGGTATATCCATTGCTACGTATATATATATATATATATATTTTGGTTACAGTCTTTATTTCGAATGATTTGATGGAAATTCACAATATTACACATTATCACATTATTTCAGTGTGTTACTTATGGAAAGAGAGGCACTCAAGTTGATGTTAATATTCCATTGGCCATGTAATCATGTAGGATTACTAAAATCATGTTTTAGGTGATTGAAATTAAACATTATGTTGCAAAGCACAACAATACTTTCAACTTCTATGACATTCAACATTTATTCGATAAGGCATTGGGAAAAGTGTCCCATCAGACTGGAAATACGTGTCGGCACGTCAGGGAAGTTGAAATTCGTACTGGGAAAAAGATCACATCTGTGATATTGTCATTCCCCAAATTATCAAATTAATTAAGGATTCAGCCCACGACGCAGATTCATCGAATCAAATCAAAATTGATGATAAGCGTATAAACAACATGTTTAATATTGTAGGCCAAATTTAAAATGCACGTGTAACCATGCATGATACATCCACGGTGTACAGTCATCAACAAAAGTAAATATACAGGTAATAAATGGGCTTTTAACTCTAAAAATATGTCTTCTACCTAAAAATATTAATGTATAAAGTTGTTGAGAAATTTATCTCCTTTAATATGAGATATTGCACGTTATAGGACTGGGTGATCATTGAGGAATAGACACTCCTAAATGTTAGGTAAAGTCCGATTTTCATTTTCAAATTTTTCTTTTCTCCCCCGTGTTAAAAAGTAAAATGTGAAAAAGATATTGTGACTTTAACTAACATTTTAGATTGTAACCTGTTCAATATTCAAACTATCCTAGCGGGCAATATCTCATTATTAAAGAAGATAATTTTTTCAATAACTTTATATTTAATATTTTTAGGTAGGATATATATTTTTAGAGTTAAAAGCCCATGTATTACCTGTATGGTTACTTTTTTGGTGACTGTACAGGCTGTCCCAAAATGATTAGTACCCATCGATGCCCAAATCTTTGGTTCCTTTCTATTTTAAACTGCTGTTGTATATTGTTGTTCAAACCATTAATACTTCTTCATTTTGATTCAATTTTAAGAGTAAAAATGGATCGTCACGCATGAGCGACCCCAACCCTTGGTTTCTATAATGAGCTAGTTTTGAGGTTAAACTTGAGGGACATTTAAACAGGTAAAGACGTAGTCATGGATAATGAGCAGTGGCTTAGACTTCTTTTTCATATTGGGGATGCAATTTCCTACAAACTTGGTAAAATGATATAGTCCCTTACTGTTTAACTTCACGAAATCCATTCTCCAATGTGAAAATGAAATCTAAGCCACTGGTGTTTCACCAAATACCACTTCATTTAGAAGTCCCTAAACACTTGTCAAATAAAGCAATGCATGGGGTCACTCAAGTGTGACAAACTCCTTTTACCCGTTAAATTGAATTAAGGAGAAGAATTATTAATGATTTGAACACCCATAACTAATAACAGTTACAACAGAAAGACACACAAGATTATATTGAGTAGACAAGAGATTATGAGAATATACAAGTTTCTTTCAAACAAGCTGTAATAGCACACACATATTTTAGCACTTTGCCAAAAAGGTGAAATCACCAGGTTTTACATAATGGAGTGTGTCATACATACATGAAATTATTATAAGGTGCAATATCCAAATACATGATCAAGGCGCAACAAACCAAATTATAGCAATGATTGAGAATATGAATATAACAAAAATACCAATACAATCAATACAAATATGATTTTAAGAGTTTCTTACAGATTGCAGTAGAACCGGCATCTCCAATATGGCGTGTGACGGACTTGCAACGGAAAAGGCAATCCGCTAGATGAATTCACACCACCAAATGGTTTCCCTATGCGTTTACATGTAAAATGGTAGTTACAAAAAGCCCATTTTCTCGCTTATAAAGCGACTGGAATTTTCAATTTGACATTTTCCTTAAATTTCATGATATATTTGATCATTTAATCAAAACAAATATATATGGTATCCCCGAAAGTTCTGAGAAACAAGACCCCAAAGTTGGACAATTGATGTAGCGCCCTCATTTATCAGAAAAAGTTGAGAAATGTTGCCAGATCATTTACAATCAAAATACATCCAAAAAACCTACAAAATGCATTGAAAATATGTCTTTTTCCACTGTGGTATTAGGTAGTAGTCCTAAAATCAGGATTACACTACAACTTTAATCATTTGGGAGCAATAAGTACCATTTCTGATTAATTCTATAATCAATGGGCCACAGGATGAAAGCTAAGAAAAAACTTTTGATTGTCGTCTCTACAAGGACTGAAATTATTTACTGGCGTGGAATCAGATAGGTAAGTAGATCACCGGATCCTCTATGTGCTGGCGTTCACTGGAACTCCACTAGTATCATAGCGCCCTCAGTTCGTTCGTGCTAACTACAAAGTTCGTTGTGCAGAACGGTGTTTTTCTATTAGGTCAGTGTGTTATTTATTATGTGTATTATGTTTGCGCAAAAGGCGTTAAGTTAAATTGAAATTGTTTTAATTTCGGCTGAGCGGTAGCGCGGAAGAGAAATTAATACACATGTACAAGTACGTGCATGAACTGAGTACGTACAGTCCTTCGCTAAGTGAATTATTTTCAATATTTTTACACGGTTGAGCAAATTAATGGCGGTACACGCATAGAAAACAACTAAAGCATCAAGCTACATTACACCATTGATTGATATCGTCATTGGTAATCGTTTCCTGTTGGCTAAATACTTGGAGTATTATCCAGAGAACGTTGAACGTGGGGTTAAACGAAGACGACCAGTCAAGATGGGGCATGTGTCAACTGTAGCTGTGTCCATATTCAGGACTTATTCAACATGTTCAATAACACTGTCAGTATTATCTATTCTAATAACATTTCTACCAGGGATCGATAGCTATGGAACAACAACAATGTCACCATCACGTACCACCATTACGTCAGGTAAATGTAGCATTCAAAAAATAAAACACTCTTTCATCATGCGTTGATCATTCTGAGGATAAACAAGTATCTCCGATCTCTGATGTACATTGTTCATATACACCTAACACAAAAGTCCATGACCTGACCAGGTGCTTTGATGTTGGTTAATCCAAAATCAATAATCGGTACGCAAAATCAGAGACATACATGTAATGAGCAAACGTCCTCTTAATAGTTTGGTACCTCATTCATATAAGTCTATTTTATTTTATTTTATTTATTTATTTGGGCCTTACGACCCTGGATAACCCAAGAAAGCCTCGTTGAAGCTTATTTCCATTGGGGTCCGTTAGATGTGTGAACAGCTACAGACCGGGATGATCCCCTACTCTTTGCGAAAGAGTCTGTAACCTTTTAACGTGCTCGGGTATTGCTCTTCCGATGCACGGGACCACCATTTTTATGTGACTTCCGAACCACTGATTTTTGCTGCCATTAGGAAATCGTCACTAGATTGTAATATCCCCTAACAGCTCCCCAATCTCGCTTGGGTCGACGAAGCAATTGAGACTAAGTACCTTGCCCAAGGATACAAACAAGTTGGCTGTAGCGGGGCTAGAACTCACGACCTTTGCATTGTGAGACCGGCATGCTATCCACTACACCACACGTGCTCTCGGTCTAGTGGATAGTTTAGAAGTTATGATTGTTTCAAATGACCATATCTACCAACAAAATTGTTGCACTAAAATTGGGTTTCTATGGGATATCATTGCTTATTATTAGTTGTGTGTTTGCGCAGTGAAAATGTGTGTGTACAGACTCCCTTTCATACCTGTTGCCCATTCATCCGGATACTACTTGACTGGTTCCGGTATCACACAGTGGACTAACAAAAGCAATGGTAGGCTATACATAGGAAACCAATTCTAGTGCAACAATTTTATCCTTAGTCGTGGATTGAAACAATCATAACTTCAAAACTATCCACTCGATTGTTATGAATGAGGTGGAAATCTGTTTTTTGGTACCGATTATTGATTTTAGATTAGCCACCAATATGTATTGGGACACACCACCAGTTCCATGGAACATACCAATGACCATGATTACTCGGGTCCTGACCAGATGAAATGAAATTTTGAAAGAATTCATTGTTTCATAGGTATGAACCCTTGGATGATGGTGCTAATAATTTCTCGATGTGATTTACATCGAAATAACCAAATCGTGAAATTTTACATGATAGACGGCGAATTTAGGCACACGGTTTCAGATGGTGGTTAGTATGCATTGCCGTAGTATTACGTAAGGTGCGATAATACTCGATTTCCAGGAAAATTGAGGGTGCACTCCAATACGTATCTCTCAGTGCTCCTTTAAAATAAGTATAACAAACTGTAAGAGTAAGACGTACACTAACTAAGCGAGTAAATTTTCTATCCACAATGTGATATCTCATTCATAAAAAATTGAATTACTGCTGCTTTTAGTATACATGTTGATATGATGGAAAATATATATTGAATTGAATCATAGATCACAAAATTGACAATTTAGTTATATTTTTATCGACACCCTGTATAATATTAATAAGATGGTATTCGGCTTGAGGTTATGATCTGAAATGTACATCCATTTACTAATATAAGCCTACCAGTGCATCACTATCGTAGTCAGCTCCAAGATGATATCGTAGAGTATCAATACAAATCGATGACATATCCCATAACAACAAAATCGGCGTAATAGACAAAATACAATGACTAGTTAACAAGTAATATTATGGAGGAGGAACAACTAAAAGCAAAGCAAAACAAAACTTAAACACTACAATATAATACAGTTGGATAGACAGAATACACTTACAGAAATATAAGTTAACATAAAAGACAACAGATACGAAAAGTTAAACAAGGATATTCATGATATCCTAAGTGCGATCATTTTGTATAGATTTGCACACATTTTGAAAAGAAAAAGAAGAAAAAATCTGTGGATACCAAATAGGCCTACAATGGAATCTTAATTGCCGCAATTTAAAAGTACACTTAAATGCACACTATCAGTAGTTATAACTGCCCCTGACATCAAGAAAGTTTCTCATCATATACAAAATTACATGGCAGCCATTGCAACTTTTGCAATCTATCAATCAGTCTTGAATTGAATAATTAATTAAGAAGAAGACCATGTTATTGTTGCATTCATTCAATTGAAGTTAGTTCAAAGTGAAACAATATTTCTTAAATACATTTTATCGCACATAAACCTGTTAAAAGCCCTTGAAAATGATCTTATTAGCACTTAATTAAGCAATTCATTAATTAGATCTTTGGTGACAAATGGTATTACTAGATACATGTTATTGATTTATAGTTCTCAAGATATGAGACTCTAAAAAGGCATCATTGTTGGCAGATTTGTGTGTAAACTTCTATATGGCAGCCCCTACCTGCAGCCCCATCTATTCCGCCTCTGACAACCTGTGCATTCTGTGGTCTAGCTCGTTTATTTTGAATCCAAATGAGCTGGAATTTTGTTGCTTAAAAGAAGACACAATCAGCAAATATTGACATCCTACTTAATTCAATAGGTCAAGTACTTTTACAATAAATTGGGGTTGATAAGTGTAACAGAACAACTTGATAGAACCAACCGACCAACCCGACCATCCCCCAACCAACAACTCACCACCCACCAACCCACCAACCCACCAACCCACCAACCCACCAACCCACCAACCCACCAACCCACCAACCCACCAACCCACCATCCCAACAACCCAACCAACCAACCAACCAAGAAAGTTTGCTGATGGTATTAAAGAGAGTCTACATGAACATATAAAATGTATTTACAATTATCCATCAAAATGGGGAACACCGATGATTCTTACGTGGTCATATGTCTCAATGCCATCACTATAAGCTATGTATGGCACTATTTTTTCCAATGATTTATTCCATTTTATCGTTGTACAGGCTCTATTCGTCTCGTTAGTTATGATAAATCTTTACAACATGAAGAAGGGATAGTTGAAGTGTTTGTTGACGGAGAATGGGGAGCCATATGCGATGATGAAATTGTCTCGAAGAGTGTAGGCGATGACTTCGCTGATGTGGTTTGCCGGCAACTTGGCCACTATACCACGGATAATAAAGCACATAAGACGAATTTTCAGGACGCCTATAAGGAACCTTTTTACAATACGTGGTTCTATGATGGCTTACGGTGCAGCGGAAGTGAGTTTCGCTTAGAGGACTGTTTCTACATTAGACTGCGTGACACAACTTGTCCAAGTTACAAACACGTCGCCAGTGTTAAATGCTACAGTGACGGTAAGTTGTTCATGATAATAGATCAGAGGTCAAACCGTAACAATAACACTAACAGCGACTGAAGATACACCACTTTTTTGTCGTAATAATTTGGAAAGTTTGGCCCGGTAAAACAATTCCACACCCATTAAAGATCATCTTCCCTTACTGGGCGCTACTGATGTTGGATTCAAAAATACCTCCCTTCAGTGTAAATTGTATAGATCCTCTTGTAAACTGGGTTTGGATAATGTGCGAGTTGCGAGTAGCGAGTTGGGAGTTGCTAGTTGCGAGTTCGAGTTGCGAGTGCGAATTGCGAGTTCGAGTTGCGAGTTGCAAGTTGCGAGTTGAAATGTGCGAGTTGCGAGTTGGATTTTGCGAGTTCGAGTTGCACATGAAGTATGTTTCCACGAATTTCTAAAAACATTGATCCTACGGGCACGTAGAACAGGATTTTTTTTTACTAGAGGTTGCTTCAATGTAATCCCAGCATGCAGTAGAAACGCACTGTGCAATTGAATATTGGAGCTAATTCAATCCGTGTTTTACATTGAAATGTACAGAAAAGAAATGGTTCATTAGAGGAACTAATCAGCGAGACTTTTCACATTTGTTGGTATCATTGTATTGAGAAATATAATCTTAATTCATATATTGAGACAAATTTGAAAGGTCTCACTGACTAGTTCCTCTAATGAACCATTTCTTTTCTGTACGTTTCACTGCAAAACAAGGATTGATCTGCATGCTGGGATAACATTGACATGATGGAAGCAACCTCTGGTTTTTACGGTCTTCATTTTTGGACTCGTTATCAGTCTTGGACTACTAATATTTGAATCTTTTGAAGTGAGCAAGGCAGCAAGAATCAAAATGTATTTTGATAAGCCCGATCCAACCTGAAAAGTTTATTTGTCAATCAAAATGTAGTTACCAATAATGTTCAAAGGTCTATCATATCATAAGGCAAACGGGATCGAAGATTTGACCTCTATGGACGTTTTACGGTGTTAAGATAGGCTTTAAAACATTGAGTACAGTATAGAATGGGGATAGTTTGACCAAAGAGAGTTTATTAATTTGTCAAATTTTGAGAAAGGTTTTATAGTGACATTTGTTAAGGTTAAATTACAACAACATATTACTATGCTACATAATGATACGTGTATTTGGAACTAGCCCTAAACACACTTTTAAGCTAAGCTGGGGATTGTTTATATACTTTTAGGTATTTTTAGGACAAAATGTTTAAGAACAAATTGCAACTGCCTCACAGTGCCTCAATGGTGGGTGTATTCAGCCATTGTATGTTGTGGACAGACGATTTGCCTTTCATTTTTCGTTATCGTCACGGCCTACGGACCGATATTTACTGAAAATAGAAGCGAATACGGGGTAACTTTGGGCCATGTTAAAGTTTATAAGAACAACATGAGAAGTGTGGACAACATCAAATTTGTACTAAAGGGTTCAACAAAAGAAAGTATACCACTTTGTTCATGTCATTTTGAGTAACTTTCAATTTGTTTTTGTCCAAACAGACTAGATAGGCATTTAGATGAATCTTTTAGGCATAATTTGATACCAAGTTTTTCCTCTAACAACAAAGATAAACCATGATTAGCACCATTTAAAGGAAAATATCCCATTTTCAAAAGTCGCATTTCCAATACACAGCACGAGAAGAATAGGCCAATTGTTAACACACACATATGCCGTATTTATCCCGTACTGGTCACCGCGCATATCCCTCAATGCGCGGGCTAATTCAAATGTAAACTGATGCATGGGTGAAGGATTTGAATGTAAAGGAATGTTATGGATGGGGAGAACATGGACAGATAAACCAAATCTTCTCGTGCTGTGTATTGGAAATGCGACTTTTGAAAATGGGATATTTTCCTATAAATGGTGCTAATCATGGTTTATCATTGTTGTTAGGGGGCAAATTTGGTATCAAATTATGCCTAAAATATTTATCTAAATGCCTATTTAGCCTGTTTGGTCAAAAACAAATTGAAAGTTACTCAAAATGACATAAACAAAGTGGTATACTTTCTTTTGTTGAACCCTTTATGTCCTTTTCACCTCTTGTGTCCTTCCTGCGGGCATCGCACCCATACTCATTATTCCAGAATTGTCCTATTAATGTTGTTATTTATTTATTAATTCACCTATCTGTATACATTTATTTCAGCTGATGGCGGTCTTCAAGTCAATTTTTTCTCTTGGGTCTGGATTCTCTTATTTATCGTCGTAGCCTCCTTTATATGTGGGGGTCGACGGTATCGTCAAAGACGACTGATGCAGCAAAGGCAAGCCACCACTCAGGTGGTGTATAATAATGCTAATAATGGAGCTGTCATACCGCCCCCTACGGCTACATCTTATCCTGCACCCCCTCCAGGATCCTACCCGAGTCAACCACAGGCAAACCAGTATCCAGCTCCCGATACAGATCTTCCGCCCCAGTATAGCAGCGTGCAAGCCACAACATACCCAACAAAGAATGACGGTACCCAATACCCTCCACCAGCCGGTGCTCAATACCCTCCACCAGCCGGTGCTCAATACCCTCCACCAGCCGGTGCTCAATACCCTCCACCAGCTGGTGCTCAATACCCTCCACCAGTCGGTGCTCAATACCCTCCACCAGCCGGCGCTCAATACCCTCCACCAGCCGGCACTCAATACCCCCCTGGTGCATACTCACCTCAGCAAGCAGGTGCTCAAGATGCGCCACCAAGTGGTGCGCCATATCCACCTCCCGGAGGCGCTCCATACCCTCCTTCTGGAGGCGCTGTTACAAATGCGCCTGCTCAACCACCAAACTCGCAAACACCTGTATATCCCACACAACCTTCTTCAAATCCCGCGTATCCGCCTCCTGAAAGTTATCAACCATCAAATTATGCTCCGGATGCATCAGCACCTCCTCCACCTTCTTATGACAGTGTAACATAGTTGTAGATTTTAAAAACCTCAATTTAAGCACCTTTTGTATTACATTACGTATATAGCTATTTATGTTTAAATGTGTATAAGGAGAGTAGCTTAATTTAGCTATTCTATTTGAAATCCATACAACACCTACGGAAGACATTACCTTAATCTTCCACACAGGGAATGTACATTCAACCAACGCAGGTAATCCCATGAATAATATGATATCTACACCCTGTGGGGATGATAATGTGTTCCATAGGGGTGTATGGATCTTAACTGGAATAGCTCATAAAATAGACGAATGGAAGTATGCAATACAGATTCCTATGGCAGCCGAAAGCATCAAATGCGAATCTCCCAATTTCCTGAAACCTATAAGGTCACAGGTCACTAATAGGTATATCAAATAAGGTGGGATCGTTTCAAAAAATCCTTAAAATCGTGATACGTGTCTCTATTTTAAATAGAAGTTGTCAAAAAAATATAACATTTTTGGTATCATATTAAAGACAATTTATCCAGCTACCGAATAAAAAAAGAATTAAAGCCACATGTTTAGCAACAGTAAAGTTATCAATCTAAACGTCGAGTGAGTCAAGGGTGGGAGCGGTGGACGAGGAGCCGGTGGACGAGGAGCCCATAGGTTTGTACACAAAATAGCGGAAAACTAGAACTTTTGAAATTGATGCCATTTTAAAAGTATACATAGGAAAGTTTTTCAAACTTCTCATATGTGTTAATAACATGTGCCTGCTACTATGAATACTAATAATGAATTGTTATCTAGACATTCTCTACTAGAATATGATGTTCAATTCAGGGAGTGTTTTAATGTAAAAAATACACAGTTTTATTCATTTTATTGATTACACAATGGCCAAATCGCAGTCTCTCTATTTCATTTGTGTGAATCTTCAGTCCTTTTCTACCCTGGGTAGTAAAACATTTAACTAAAAAAGCCAGAAGTGTTTCTTCACAGAATTGTTCATAGATTTATGAAAATTTTGCTATTTAGACCTATTTTGGACCACCCTGTATTCAAAATAAAAGGAACTTTAACGATATTCATGTAGTTCATTTTGATAATCATTTTCTTTTAAATTAAATGGTCCATGCTAACTAAATTTCATAGAATATTATATACAAACATTAATTTTATGCATTATTTCATCATAATTTTAGACACCCTGTACTTTTCCTGTGTAAATTTTGGGCAAATGATTTTTAGCAAATTTGGTAGCACCTTCTGCGGTTGTTCTGATTTTGGTGACTATTTTCAGCTAAACCCTAATTGTACAAACTATCAAACTATTTTGTGAGGAGCAAAAACGATCAAATTTGTTATGTTCCACCCTGTAAAAATTGTACACACCCTGTATAATTTGATTTTTTTTTGCAAAAATAAAAAACCTTGAATCTTAAGCTTTCCAACAATATATAGTTTGTGGGACATTAAGTATGTAAAACTTAAGTTTTGTCCCGTTTAATCAGAATTGGTGCATTTCTCAACATTATTAGAAGTGAAACTTTTTTTTGGACCAGTTTGTGACTTCTGACCATAAGGCTTATAATAACCTATAGCTACAAATGTACCTATTTTCTTTTCTTTTTTAAACAAAAAGGTGACTGTTGAGTGTTAAAAGACCTCTATAAAAATCGATAGCTTCAATATGCTATAGTTCAGTCAGTTCCAAATTGGCGAAACCTGTTTACAGCATTCAGAAGAGCGTTGCGCGCAAAAACGCTGGCCTGGCGCAATATGGAGCGCAATGTCGTAGTGTCATTGTGGTAGCAGTTCCCTAAATAGTTCCAGGCGAAAACTGTCAACTCTTCTTGCGCAATAGTTAAAAACGCTGCGCGGAATGAAACGTTGATATTTAAGCAAGTATTAAGATTCAATATTTGTATGTGGCATCAAATTAAAGCTAAGAATTTATAGAATCGAAAAATGTGAGTTAGGAATCAATTTGATCCATTTTTGTCGAGAAAAAACAGAGGCCCTATTTCGCACCTTGTGACCCGGTCCCACGGGGATGACAATGCGTGAATGTGCATGCTCTCGTTCGACACACAATTGTGAAAAATCTATCCATACTCCATGTGGTTTTTACAATCTAATTAGATAGATTGGAGTCAGAGCTACATTTTGATACCACATTCATAAAAATCGTATGTGGGTAACTCGAGTACTGATCACCGGAAAATGATGCAAAACACATAGAAACGCACCCCGGCGTGATTTAGAGGTGTGCGTGACGTGTGCATTATGTCAAAATCGCGCTTATACGATTGGATTACTTTTGCGCGCGGATAGATAAAAACGAATAGTTTTCGCCAATTTGGAACTGATTGAAATATATAGCGTGGCGTTATCGGTATATCAAAGCCCTTTAAAGGCATATTATGCGATCTTTTTTCATGGAACGCGCGCGCCCTCTGTCTTTGATCTCGACTTCTAAATGCTTTTGTGTATGTCAAATTACATTTTCAAACATGATACCAAAAAAACCCAGAGATAAGCCGACAGTTTATTGTCTGAGTGATTTCTTGTTGTTAGTTAATAGATTTCCATGGTTTGAAAGTGTGTTTTAAATTTCGAGTAACTCGATGTAGAAGAAAATGTATGGACTTAGTTTAGTACGAGAGGTAATCTGCATTATTGTGATATTATTTCTGAATCGCATACTATGACTATCCAGGCTTCTTGTAGGAACTGAGTTCCAATATCCATATGGAGTGCCTATAATTGGAAAGAGAATGGGGAAATGCGGTAATGTTGCGTCTTCCGAGCAGACGGAGGGGTCTCAGGTCAAATACTCTCTCTCATCACGGAATTGTAAAGTACATCTCCTACATCGACCGATCTAAGAATCTACGTCACGAGCTCTTTTGAATACTCAAGTATTCTGGACTACTTAGATGTTAATAAAGTGAACGTTTTAGATGACATCATACATTCCAATAATGGTCTATTATGTAGCTTTATTAAATGGTCATCAGCTCAGCTGTGAAGTAAAACACCGTCGTCGTCAGTTTTTTGATAGTATGAATCGTATTACATTTTAATCACGTCGTGTGTTTAATATTCCATTTAATCATACAAAACGTTACTAAAGATATAAGAATACACTCATTCAATACAGGAGCACAGTTCGGATAATCCTTCTGAATCTTAGAGCGTGTTTCTGCTGGGGAAGAAACCGCTAATAAACGCTAAGTTTGCCCAGTAGGAACAGGCAGTACCCGGCAATAATCGGTGTTTTTGGTAATCCCAAAAACCTTCACAAACCAGGTTTGGAACCAGCAATAATCGGCAATAATCGGCAATAAACTCAATAGAAACAGAAAGGCGATTAATCTTAGCGATTTGCGCCGTGAACCGTGTCACGCTGGGTTATCAGGTGCGGTGGCGTCGTGGCCGGCCATCGACTAGGATCGATAAACGTAGCGGTAACTTTTCGCGAGTAGAAACAGGTGGATTTAAAACTGACCGATTGAAACTTAGAGCGTGTTTCTGCTGGGGAAGAAACCGCTAATAAACGCTAAGTTTGCCCAGCAGAAACAGGCAGAACCCGGCAATAATCGGCAATAATCGGCAATAATCTTTTTGCAGTACTCCAGCAGAAACACGCTCTTAGCCTTTATTAGCGTTTACTTTTTGCAGTGCCCCAGCAGAAACACGCTCTTTGTCGTAAAATGGGGTGTACGTTTCGTCCAAAACTTGATTGTCTTAATTTCTATGACTTCCTGGATCCTTCTCCTCTAAAACTGGTATTCATTACATCTAATACATGATGATTGCGTAACATGTGCCTTTTTAAACATTTGGGTAGGAGAGATTAAATAATACCATACTACTACTATTGAGTGATAATTATTGGTATACATGTAATTATCAACAATAACATTCTATCTAACTAACGTTGCCTGCGAGCAAAGACTAACATTTGTATGATTATCAGATATTGCATTTATTTTTTAATATTCATCAATGTAATTATGAAAGTATGTTTTTAACAAATAGTATATTGTTATTATAAAATGTTGTATATATTTATCGAACTCCAGGTCATCCACTTGACTTTGAATTAAAAATAAAATAAAATAAGATAAGATAGTTTTTCTGATCTATTTGGGTTGAAACATAGCACAAACGAAATTGACAAGGCCCTAGTATCTATATAAACGGAAGCAATATGGTCCACAGTGTTTCCGTGTTTAGATTTAAAGCAAGATTTGTTGGTTTATCCAGCAAATATTACGTCGCAATCTGAGGGTGCTCTACCACATATCTACATCCGAATGTCAAGGTTAACAATGGTTTAAGGTCAAATACTTTGATTGAACAATGAACACAATCAGTAAATGAAGCCTTTTTGCGAACGTTTTTGTTTGACTTTTGTTCCATTTAGCTATCAGAACCGTTACCACCCTATCGAAGCAAACCCTCTTGTCATGCTTGTAATGCTTATGAACATTATGTTGCTTCATTTAAATTCTGCTTGCAATGAGAATGCACAGGGTAGTATTATTAAAAATGCAATCAGATTTTCTAAATTTATAATTTATTAAAATATTGTCAATAATTGCATTTAAATCATGTAGCCAAATTACTTGTTATAAGACAGGTAATCCATGTTCATGTTGTAGGCCTATTGGCCATATTTGCGGGAACTAAAGTCTTGTTTCAGAATAAAAAAATACCAACACCACAGATATAGTTCGGCAGCTGAGACCTGTTTGATCAATCGAACGAGGTACCAATATCTGACCACAGGATCATTTATGGAGTAACCTACTCTATGCAGGTATGGATGTCCCCCCTGCTGCGTGTGGCCTCTAGGGACTCCGGAAAGGGGCTGAAAAATGCGTTTGATCAATCATTGGAGGTACCATCTCACACCTCTTTAAGATCCTTAGGAAGATGATGATAGAAAAAAACTAATCATTTTCAAATTTCAGTCATCTTCTAAGGGTACACACCACCATAACCATCCGCGGGCCAGGGTGCAGGGGTACTGAAGTCCCTAAAAAAACCTTTGATTGCTGCTTCAAATGTGAATATTTTGACCAGATTTTAGCCATAGGTCTTAGATTTTGTTTTATTAAAAAGTTGAAACCTTCACGATTGTAATCTGAAATGTAAAAAGTCATGAATTATTCTTGGGCGAAGTCTTGATCACACGTGTGAAGCGGCCCGAAACTCCGACTTTCCTGTTTTTTACGCACTATAAAAGCGGGTGCTTTGCGAAATCAAAATTACTGAAACACTGGGACTGTCGATCATATATGAAATGTTGATAATATTAAAGAAAACAAAAATACGAAGATTTTACAACCAAAATGAATATCCTAGCTAAGGAGGGAGACCCCAGGAGAAGCGATTGAACATCGGGTTTCTAACACGCGTTTCAATGGAAGCGACTATGGTGGTGTATACCCTTATAAGAGAATTTTTGATGGTAACCGTCATCTTCCTTTCATGGTATCATATATAGGCAATAAATGATCCTTTGCCCGCCACGGAATAACTGTCGACGCGCCAAACCAAATGTATAGTCGCCACGCGGCGAATGATTGATTAGGCCTACGATTAAAGCAACTGAAAATCGCGCCCGAGATCCGAGTTATTTCTTCTTTTTTCTCAGAAATTGAGACCCTGGGGTGGAGGGGGGGGGGGGGGGGGGGGGGGGGTGAGAGAAATACCGAGGGAGGGGAAGGGTAGTTAAAATGGTGAACTTTAAACAGTAGTCGACAGTCGACAAAACCAACGCATGGCGCGCGCATGCAGCCAAAACGCGAAAATCGAGGTTTTTAGCCCCCGACGTCTATTGCATAGCCTCTAGAAAATTGCTCTTATTAGAAAAGTAATGAATCATTTGAACTAATATTATCAGGATATGCTGTTAAGGGCGCAGTTCCATTTGTACGCGATAAAAATTGCGAGAATGTTCCGGGCCCCGATGAGTTTTTTATCAGGGCCCGATGAGATTTTTAGCGCGTACAGTTGCGAGTAGCAAAGGATTATTTATCGAGTAGCGTATTACCGCTTGTTTAAATATAACGAAAGATAAGTGGTCGGTATGTAAATAGAGCTTCGGGTTATTTATTCTAGTTGTAAGGTACAAATTCAGCATTTCATGTTTTTAGAGATAATGTTATTGATGAAATTTATATTTTGGGAGCATACCCCAGGGTATGGCAGAGGCCTCGTATCGGGCCCTGATGTCTATTTTATCGGGGCCTGATGTCTATTTTAGCGCGTATCAACTTGAAAAACATCGGGTCCAAAACATATCAGGCCCCGGTACAGTCGCGATAAATTTATCGCGTATAAATGGAACTGCTCCTTAAGATTAACGGGTACAATACACAGATTATGGAATGGCCCCTGTAAGACAAATTATCTGCTGCAAAGGGCCCGGCAAGCAGACACCCAAAATGGGCCCCAAATTTGGGCTAGATCAATTATTGGAGGTACCCCTCAAACCACTTTTAAGTGAACAAGGACCCAGCAGACAGCCCCAAATATGGCTCCTATTACCAAATATTACGACTGACCTATACAGGTATTAAAAATACCACTTGAAACTAATTTTGAATAATTATTATACCCTATAGGCTATAGAGTACAGATTGGCCCCTGCCAGACAAATTATCTGCTGCAAAGAGCTCAGCCGATACCCCCGAATATTGCCCCCATGCCCAAATCTTACAATTCACCTAGACTAAATATTAAAAATACCACTTGAAACTCATTTTAATTAATTAATTGCACCCTGTAATAGAGTACAGAATGGCGGCAGTCAAACCTATTTCCCCCTTTCCTAAAAGGCCCCCAACAATGGAGTTACAGAATGGCTCTGTCATACAAATCATCTGCTGCAAATGACCTGCCAAATGCCCCCTCCCCCAATATGACCCCATTGCCCACTGTCTTATAGAAATGACCTAGACTAATTGAAAATAAGTATGTTTATATTTTGTTTCCTTGTTCACTATTATGGATATCCTATCTAATGTATAAAATACAGGGTGAGACGTATATATATTGGCCTTAAACAGCATGTATAGTGAAGAAAGGTTAAGAAACATAACATATTTATTTTTGTTGGTTTCTAACTATGGTGCACAAAGTCTATTTAGACATGTTTGTATATTAGTTTTAAAGATAGGCATGTCGTCTTATGTATTTTAATGTGCAAGAGTTCCGTATGAGACTCATGCATGCTCGATGAGAACAATAATTAAATAAATAGTTTCAAACAATTGAAATCTCAAAAAAGTTTGTAAAGAAACATTTATTGATAAAAGCCATAGATAATTAAATTTCATCTAATAATCATGATAATAGAGCCAACAAATCATTCAGTGTAGGAGATATAATGCCGGTTTTTGGATTATCATCATCTACACTGGTCGGCGCTGGAGACACAGATATATTAGGGTTTTGGTTTTGAGTTATCTTTGCTCGGACAAGCCAGTATATTTGGGGAGGGGAGGGGGGGGGGGGGAGTGAGGATTTTGCACATGTTATGGTTATTTGCATTATATACATGTACGAAGTGGCCAGTTCCTGAGAAGTGCCGTTTTGATTTTTTGCATTACTTCTTTGTCATGTTTGTGGGAAGTGACGTGTGCAGACAGCAGAGGTATTTCTTTTGTGGACAGCTCCTCTTGTAGGAGGTACCCATTGGGCTAATTTATCAGAGGACATAAGAGACTTAAAGAAATTGAGGCACAAATTAATCATCCCTTCTTTGACTTAATGAATGTATCTTGCAATCATGAAGAGCCTCATAATAAGATCCATATTCTTTACCCATGATGATCTTGCACGCTCTCTTCTGGATTCTCTCAATGGAAATTGATTGATCGACCGTAATACCAGGGTACCATATAAGGGCACTATATTCAGCCATGGGTCTAACAAATCTAGAATAGATTGTGACAAGATCATCATGTGGCAAGTTGAAGCGTTTGAGTAGTTTTAACATATAAAGTCTACCATTGGCCTTCTTGAGAATTTGGGAACCCTGTTCATCCCATTTCAGATTAGCTTCAACATGTACACCAAGGATCTTAGTCACCTGCACATTTCTTAGAGGAACGTTAGCTATGGTAAGAGGGGGCTCATTGGCAACATCCTTGATAAAGGCGACCCTCATAGTTGCACACTTTTTGGGATTGAGCTTCAAATTATGTTGTGCTGCCCAATTTTCAAATTGATTGAGGTGTTGTTGCATAACAAAGGGTTGAGATGGTGATCTATTCTCAACCATTGTGAGATCATCCACATATTTTAAAGTAACAAAGGGTGTGTTAATGGTAGCATAATTGACAATAACAACAAAACCAAGGGGGCCAAGTTTTGTTCCTTGCGGCACACCCCCGTTAAGCGTTCTCCACTCACTTGTACACCCGCGATAACGAACACATTGCTCTCTACCGTCCAAGAAACTGGCAATCCAGGTTATCACTGATGGTTTTACACCCAAGAAAATTAGCTTGTGCATAAGGATATTGTGGTCAACTAGGTCGAACGCTTTGCTAAAATCTGTAATAACCACTGTACTCAAACGACGTGGTTTATCAGCATTCCTATGGAATGTATCAAGCAGTCTGAGTAGATAGTGAGTGGTAGCTACACCATTGCGGTTACCGTACTGATTGGGATCGATGCTCGAGTCAATGTCTTCCAAACGCCACTTGGCCATGAATCCTTCAGCAACTTTAGCAAAGTGGTATGTAAGGGACACTGGTCTTAACTTATCCCATGTCGCAGGTTTCTCCTTTGGAATGGGTACCACTACTGCTCTTTTCCACTGAGGTTGAACCACCCAAGGTAAGACTAATTGAGAATGTTTGTCAGCGGATTACTGAGCTCGTACGCAAACTCCTTTATCAGACGCGATGAACATGCTATACACCTCATATTCTTGAACACAAGGGGGGTTTGGGTCTGGTCTGTATGCTGGAAGATCCTTCATGCTGTGGAGGAGCTCACTGGAGATTAACACAAAGTGGTTATTTATGTTGTCAGCAACAGCTTTAGAATCAGTAGCATCAACGTGAGGCTGTGGTTGGATCAACGCCTTAGATTTAGTCAGGTTAGTCATGACTTTGATCTGCTTGTACCATTCAGCAGGGTTTGCCAGTTTGTGCCGTTGAACCCGCTGTCGGTAGTAGTCTCTTTTGGCTTTAGTGATCTTGGTGATAGTGTACTGAACTTTATTGCAAAGCCGTTTCCACTTACTGGATCTAAGTTCTTTATCTAACTTCCTGGCGCTCTTTGATGAGGCTTTTGATGTAGCTCGTGATCCATGGCTTGTCTTCATTGTGGAGTTTAACAGACTTGGAGGGCACATACTTGTCAATGGCATTGCGCAAAATATCATAAAATGCATCACATTTATCAGGTGACGTTAGTTTGTCAAAGACCTCAGACCACTCACATTTTTGAATCCAACTCCCAAAGGCTCTGATGGACGATTGCTTCATTGAATGAGCAACTCTCTTGCGAGATTCATTTGCCCTTGCAGAAAAATCATATTTGGGTATCCACAGCACAGCGTGATGGTCACTCTTGCCTAATGGTGAGCAGATTACTGGTACCTTGTATTATTCGGAGATGTTAGAGATAATGTTGTCCAATATAGCACCCTTACGAGTAGGCTTATCTACTACTTGTTTCAGATTATTGCCAGCGCATAGATGTTGAGTGTCTAGATGATTGAGATCCCCAAAGAGTATAACACCAGCATGTGGGTGATTGGTGCGAATGCTGTAAAAACCCTCAAGTAGATAATCAATGAGTTCATTATGTTTATCGCTATCGATGCTGGTACGATTTTACTATTCCGGTTATATCGGTCGATACTGGAATACCAAAGTGTGTTCCAGTAACGAGTGATACTGGAACATTTTTATGTTCCAGTATCTGGCAATACTGGTACACGTGATACCAGTACAGTGAGATTTGTCCCAGTATTGAATGATACTGGTACATAATTATATTGTATAGGTGCCAGCATCGGTCGATAATGGAACACTGACTTTGTATCAGTATCCGACGATACTAGTACAGTCCAGAATCTGGGACCTAAAGTACGCTCATAAAGTTATTGAAAGATGTCCCCTTTTTGAGATATTGAGATATTTCGTGTGGATAATGGTTTGATACAAGTAGCCAAAAGTAAGATAAAGTATGGTATCCATTTTCGCATTTTGCTTTTCAGTTACGGGCAAATTATTGATTACTTGTTGTGGTAGCGCTAATTCACTGGCCGATGCCCAGGTTATATAATTGGCCGGTCGCATTGTTCTGATGGGTCAATATGACACACACGTTTTTTCTGTAAATGTAAAATTAAAATCGTACTTTACCTTATAATTATTTGGTATTGTAACTTCCTCAATAAGGAAACATTCTTAGCGTGCAATATCTCGAATTAAAGGGGAGGAATTACTCAACAACCTTATAATTTAATATGTTTATGTAGGAGTTATACTTTTAGAGTTATCAGTACATTTAGTACCAGATAAGTTACCTTTAAATAAGTGCATCTGGGCTGTTATTAAAACATCTGTGATTTGATTTCTTTGTGGAAAAAAAGCACGACCAGATTCCCAAATAATAATAAGATTTAGCGCAACCTGCGCAAGTTATTTCATATATCTGTATATCGACGATTTCAGCCTTTGAAGTAAGTTTTTTCTTCGCATAATGTCTGTTGTATGGTTGTAGTTTAAAAGTGGTGGATAAAGCATGTTTTGTTTTGTTTGTTGTTGTTGTTGCTGTTGTTGTTGGGTTTTTTTGTTGTTGTATTTTTGCTAGACTCTGGCGAAACGGGGAAGACCAACTAAACCTTTGGTAGAATTGTCTCTGTCGTTGTTCTTCTTACGCAATATCTACGAAAAAAAGACTCCACAAACGAACAACACAAATCAGCTATCACCGACCACTGTATATCGGCATAAGGCCAACACTTCGTAGACCGCGAATCAGACACGACCACACAATGGATTTAAAGGGGCAGTCTGGATTTGGGAATGGATGAAAACAACTCAACAAAGCCTGGCTTTGGATAACTGTTATATATATAACTTTTTCACTGTTGCCCAATAAAAGTCCTCATCTTTTTGACGAGGCAGTCGTTCCAACGATGTGTATGATTGGATTCAATTCAACGTTTAAGGGGGGAATTAAGGAAGTTTTTTGTTGAATTTTGTTAGCGCTGTAATTATTGAACCATGACTCAAATGTATATAAAAGTATACCTTTTTGGAAAGGAAATGGATCAGAGAATCCAAATTTGGCATCAATTTTTTGACCCATTTTTGTTGAACAAAGCTAACAAACATAATTTTGAGTTAAAAATGCCCAAATCACTTGATGATGATGTTAAGACACTAATAAAGGGACGATTTTTTTTAAAAACCTAATCCAATATTTTTTGAAATTTTGACAAAAAACATCATTATAAAGTGATTTGGCCATTTTTTACTCAAAATTATTTTTGTTAGCTTTGTTCAAAAAGAAATTGGGTCAAAAAAGTGAATTTTGTGATTTTCTCAAAAAAATCAACTTTTTTGATCAACATTGACGCCAAATTTGAATTCTCTGATCCATATCCTTTCCAAAAATGTATACTTTTATATGCATTTGATTAATAGTTCAATAATTACAGCACTCACAAAATTCAAAACATCAAATCAAAAACTTCCTTAAGTCCCCCCTTATAATACATCAAAATGTTGTCCATGTGTTGCATAACATTTGTCGGATCATACAGACTCTAACAAAATATAGAAAATTTAAAAAAAAACGAATTCGAAATAATTTGTCATGTCATAATTCTATTACCAGTAAATTAAATCCCTTCCACTATCAAATAAACTTGTTTCGTTCATATCGGCACGAAGAAGTGTACACTCACAGAGATGATGGGGCCGATACTCTAAAGAAGTCACAAAACCCCTCGGGACGATTTGGGACTCAGCAGTGATAAAGCCAATGACAAACTGAAATTAATGGACCAAACGTTGAATATATGCATGACATAAATTGCCCGCTTAGGAGCGCTATTAATTTTGTCTGGTAAATCTATTGTTATCAATTACTACGAGAGGATTGGCCAGTGCGCGTGTACAACCAGGCAATCATATTTAAATTCGGGGCGTGTACGAGCGGTACTACTTGCTAACTGCATGGGTGAGTTTCCATTATGTTGCAGCCGGTTGGTTGCACACGAGAATTATGTCATATAGCAACCAGCTTTGATGGAAGGCGAATATTTAAATTTGGTGCCGGTTTTTAGGGCACCAATTAACATGAAATTATAGCGTTGCTAAGCGGGCCTTGTAGCCTAATGGAGTTGGTCCTCAATCAGGGGTGGACAATATTTCATTTTCAAATAGTTGGCTTTAAAATATATTCAGATAGTAAATAATTATTTTTGAAGAGAATAAATGCAAAATAACATGTTGTTGCTTTGTCCTCTCTCAAAAGGCCCTCATAATGATAAGTAAAAACAAATCCAATTATTTCAATTACATTCTTAAATTAACTTACACGTACTAAATGTACTAGAAAAATACGACGTAAATTATTAAATTACAAAATTGTGAAGACATTCATTATATTTAATTTGAGATATTACACATGCAGATTGACTGAATAGTAAGTCAAAGGCAATTATAAATACCAAATAAATTACCTGGAAACATAATTTCACTGCAACAATGTTTCTTTTCTTGGCGACATAAATGTAATTTTATATTATTTGTGTTTGCAAACATACGGATCTTAATATCTTAATATTGCACTACGCATTCATTAGCGGTGCTGATGTTGGCAATGTGACAATAACCCAGCATTACGATATAGCATTTCTAGCACTATTAATGAATATATATAAATAAAATAAAATACAAGTATTTAATCCATACGATATGCAAGTGATTTGTACATCAAGCGAGAACTAGAAAAATAAAACCTATGCTAATTAGCGCATCACTTGATCCACCGACAGTTGATTACAAACTTCTGCCAAGATACCTCGTTAAGTCGACGTCTTCAAGCGCGCATTTTTACTTTACGCTTCTTGATTAAGAACTCTTACACATCTCAATAAATTCATCACATCACATCACATACCAAGAGATCGCTCACTACACATCGATTGCTATGGGGCCCTCACATGTATCCGTGTGAGCTGAGCGGCCCCTTACCGTGTGAAAAATGGGTGCGGACGACGGCACACACGGTGGGCCTTTCCCGTCCGTTGAACACGTTCAGGGGACTTTGCCGGCCACCGGAGTTTTGAACATGCTCAAAACTCCTGGCGGGTGAGTAAAAGCGGCGGCGAACGATGAGAGCCCGGTATGAAGACGGTATAAGGACGGCGCACCCGTTCGCACCCGTTTCGCGCCCATTCGCAGGGCGGGTGATGGACGGTGGTGGACGTTGACCATCTTAGCGACGGACTGCGAATGGCCGCATGCAGCCTGGTAACCGTTCGCGGAACGGACTCTCAGCAGGCATGTTGCAACTCTTTAAATGTAAAAGAGCTAAAACTCACTCTTTCGAGAGCTCTAGGAGGGACAGCTCTTTTTTTGTGGAGTGAAATTCACTCTTAAAAGAGCGATTTTCACTCTTAAAAGAGCGATTTTCACTCTAAAAAGAGTTATAATCAGTCTTAAAAGATTGGAAATCACTCTTAAAAGATTGACAAATCACTCTGAAAAGAGTGAACTTCACTTCTTAGAAGAGCCGTCCCTCCTAAAGCTCTCGAAAGAGTGAGGTTTAGCTCTTTTACATTTAGAGAGTATTATAGATGTTGGTCGTACGAATTTCGGAATGCAAATGATAATGAAGCGGCGAGCTTGAGCGCTCACCTTGAAAAGGGCGGTTTGATGATGTAATCAAGACGTTTCGGCCGGTACCCAGGCGTTCCGACCGGGTAGGAACCGGTATGGAGGTGGTATGCATACGGTGAGGACACGGTGAGAACGGTAAGCTAGAACTGTATGTGGCCGGTGATCCCGGGACAAGGCCGGTGAGAACCCGGGACAGACCCGGTGTAGAACGGTATGGACCGAGGACCCGGTGAGGAGGTGTTATGCACCCGGTGAGAACGGTAAGCTAGAAATGTATGAGGACGGTGAGCCCGGTACACGGCCGATGAGGACCCGGTAAAGACCCTGTATATAACGTTATGGACCCGGTGGCCACAACAAAAAATTAATGCGCCCGTTGACATTTTTTAGTGATTGTTTGGACTCTGTTGTTTTTCTATTAGACGGTAAAGGTGGCCGCCTACCATTACCGCCCTGCGAACGGGCGCGAAACGGGTGTGCCGTCTTTATACCGTCCTCAAACCGGGCTCTCACCGTTTGCCGCCGCTTTTGCTCACCCGGCAAGAGTTTTGAGCATGTTCAAAATTCCTGCCGGGTCCTGCCGGGTGCGGATGGCCGTCAATGTCCCCGGCAACGTGTTCAACGGACGGGAAACGGCCCACCGTGTGACATCACCGTGTGCCGTCGTCTGCACCAATTTGTCACACGGTAATGAGCCGGCCAGCTCACACGGATACATGTGAGGGCAAATGTATTTTACAGAGATTCCCGGAATGTGAGAGAAGCGGCGAGCTTGAGCGCTCAGCTTATACAGGGCAGTTTGATGACGTTATCAAGGCGGTTCGGTCGGTACCCAAGCGTTTCGGTATGAGCCCAGTTCCAGGCCGATAAGGACCCGGTATAGAACAGTATGAACCCGGTGACAAAAAAAATAAAAATGCGGCCGTTGACATTTTTTGCTGATTGTTCACCGTGTTGGACTCTGTTGTTTTTCTATAAGACGGTAAGGGGCCGCCCAGCTCACACGGATACATGTGAGGGCCCCATAAATTTAAAAGAATGTATAGCAACGTGTCGTGTTGGAACACGCCGATGCCGAAAATGACACTTTTTACCTTAAATATGTGTTTCATAAGGTAGTACGGTGTGCCTGCTACGGATTGGATTTGAAACAGGAAAGCAGTATATTCGGTTAAATTACCATAATATGTTGGCATCCCTTCTTCTAAATAGTAATTCGTAGATATTTCAAAACATAAACGTTGGGGTTATCTTGTATTCATTGGTTGACCCCTATCTCACATACGCACAAAAATACAACAAATAGCAATAAAGTAAAACTAATACTGTCATTACACACTTACACGTACCACTAACTATAAATATAGACACACAAATAGCACTAATAATAATTATGACAAGGAATAAAATAAGGAAGAAAGAAAAAACAACGGTAGCAAACGAAAGGTCTGCGGCTTGGCTTAGGCCTATATAAGAAGAAACAATTATAGTTATTACATTTTAAGTTTAACGTTTATTAGCTAAAATAATCTACTGGTGAAACTCCAACAATAACTGGAACACGATTGATGAATTATAGCATCACCTAGATCATCTGAAATGTAAGGCCATTGTAGTGACAAAATCAGAAGTTTTACAAGCGAACGGATATCTCAGGTGTGGTCGGTTGGCGTCAGGTAGGGTCGATCGGCGTCGGACGGTTGTTTGTTTGTTTTGTGTTATCGAATGGTTTTATAGACATGTTTGTGAATTGTCAACAATTTTAGAATTTATAAAAAATTAAAAAAATCTTTTTTAAACAATTTTTTTAAATCTCAAAATTGTTTAAGAACCATATTAAAATGAAGAAAAAAAACATATAAAAAGCCACCTCCACTCAAATTCGAAATTAAAATCGGCCTAAACAGGTGTTTGCACCGCGATTTGTATCACATGATACCCGCGGATATAGGACAGTCACCTTCCCCAACACTACTCCCCACTCACACCAAACATATATAGAAAGACAGAGCAACTGATGCATAACCAAACACACTCCACCATCATAAAACAGACACTTGGAATTGCCAAACTGAAGTATCCAAATTGTTTTACGGCGCAATAGGAAGTGCTTGGCAAGGTTTAATCAGTTTTTAAAATCATACTGTTCAACAACTTATATTTTACGCTTTAGATCATAGTTAAAGAGCTAAACACACTGTGTTGATAGTAACACATAAGGCTGGTTTTACTCTAGTCATCCATGTACTGACAAGCAGGAACATACCCTACCGCTTCATGTCTTCAACAAGTTAATTTAGTAGTGAGTAGGGTATTCTAATCTTAACCGATGCGCAAGAGAGATCACTGTTTATCAATGGTTTGATAGACCAAATCATAATAGGCCTACCACTCTATAATTGCCATCTGTGTGTTGTTTCAATTCAAGAAAACACCCTGTTCAGAGAACCTTATCATGCTTAAAATAACCAAACACATTCAGTGAAAGTGTAAAGCTGTACAAGAAAGCATCATTGTTTCTCTCAAATGGAAACTTGTGATATGAATATTAGAACAGTGCTTATAGGATATTATCTGTGTTTCATTTTGTCAGCCAATTGTAAATTTGTACAAGAAAGTGTCATTGCTTCTCTCAAATGGAAAACCTGTGACAGAAATTGCAACATTTATTTTAACCAATGTAGGATTGTATTACATGTGGATTTCATTTGCAATGGTTTTTTTTGGGTGACCTACGTTACATGTACTAGAAACTCTACATAAACAATAGCTGCCATATCTCATGCTGTTAATTACACATCCTAGAAACTCTACATAAACAATAGCTGCCGGTTGTAGCATAATCATAATATCTTGGTATTATTGCAAATGTTTTGACTTGTTTTGTATGGGGTAATGATACCAGCCTGTTAAATGCAATTATAGTGTTTAGAAACAATGATAGATTAAGACCTCAGGCTGGTACTATTTTAGCTCGCATACAAGTAAAATGTTAGACTCGGACTCTTCGAGTCCTCGTCTAACAACTATTACATGTACACTATCTCTCTCTACATGTCGTAACATGCGAAATTTGGTGATAAACATCGCGATATTAGATAGCATTTAACGTAGCGCAGCATGTCAAAATGTCTCATTGGTTTAGAATGACTATTACATAGGCGTGACCATCTGTTCAGGTGCCGACGTGAGGTACTTGACCGATTAAGAAGACGCATATCAACAGTTAAGGCCAACACAAAATTGTTATGTTGTCCTCGACCGCCCGCTCGTAAGATTTAGGGCCGCTAAGGTTTCTTTTGTCTTCTTCAGATTTTAAAAAAAAAAAATCAGATTTTGTTTTCAGATTTTTTTCAGATTTTTTTAAAAAACAGTTTAAATGGCATTGAATATTAAATTAAGTGTTTATAATATATATGTGCGACTCTTAGAGTGATTTCAACTTCTTGTTGGCTGAACTTTGAGCTTCCGCTGGTAAAAGAAAAATTTAATTAAAAAATAAAAAAAAAATCCGCCCGCCCGCCCCTCCTCTCTGAAAGTTGTGGAGGACAACATAACAAAAAAATGTTGGCCTAAGCTGTGAACGTCAGCCTCGTGTATCAGACAGCGGACTTGTCATAACGGAAAGTCCGCTGTGGAATAAAGCAAAGCGTAGTATAGGAGGCTAAACATTGACAATACGTTTAAATTGTGTACACACATTTAACACGATTTTTGAAGAAGAAGAAATTGTAGGTTCAAAGTGTTTCTCATTTTCTCAAATGTAATAAATGATAACATTATGTGAACAAACCTATTATTGTCCCTCCCCCCTCCCCCCAAAAAAAGAAAGACAGAAGTACTTTCCAATCTAAAAACTTTCAGATTTTGCATTGTAATCGATGATTTCCTTTCTGATAGATACCGATTTGTCTTCAGATTATCAGGACAATGGTGAACGTTTCCCTTGTAGCGACACCGACACTGAGAATGAGCAATATTTGGTATCGTCCCATAAAGGTTCTGTAAGGTACAATATGAAAGAACATGGTCTAACACTTTCCTAGCGGCAGCAGGCGTCTGCAAACGACATTCCAAGATTTCACAAAATGTTTCAAAAATTAAAAAACTATTGAATGTCATTACCATATTTGAATTCAGAATGAGAAAGGCATTACAAAAAAGTGAAGACGTGTCTGGTATCAGATCAGTCACCCAATCCACGCAGCAGTAACCAGTACAAACTGATGTTGGAGTTCAGTAATCCTTGAGATAGACCTTGAAAGTTGAGAAAGGTTTCTGAAAAAAATTGTTTTGTATAATATGTTAAAACCAATAGCCGCGTGGAAAGTGTTAATATGTATCCCTTTATAGGGTCTTAGCACACCCACCCCGGCATACACGCGTACACAACTCAGATGTGAAGACAGTACGCGTGCGAGTATGCGCCTGAAAGGTAATGATATCGTTATCTTCCCATTACCATCGTCACCCTGCATGACAAAACTGTAAACGTGAACATATATCAGTTATAGTAACGGCATATGGTGTTCCGTCAAGTAGTATGTCTGGTCTAATTTCTCAACTCAATAGTTATTAATATACAGAACTGAGTGGGTAAAAAAGGCTACACTTTAACAAAGGCAGATTTGTCAAAATCTATGAAACATCATACATTTATGTTTACATTCTTAAACGTTAATATATTGGGCATATGCTGGGAAATGGCATTGAAGCTCTAATTATAAATAACTGGCCGTTAATAAAGAAACATGGTTTTACATATGTTTTTACATGCAAATACATATATATTGTAGTCATACATGCGCACATCGTGCTCTTGTGTTGAATAACATCTAAGAATTTTCATAGACTCAAGTTAGGTTTAGGCTACTTTAAAAAAATGCTACTTCTTTATATTTTGGTCATATTTTGTTTTCAACATATACCATTGTAACACTGTAGCTTATGACTAAAATAAAAATGTTTAATAAAGTTTCCCCGAATTCAGAGATACCTGCGTCTAAAACAAGCGTGAACAATTGCTTACATATATTTCATTGGATTCCTTGTGGGAACAAAACCTGTTTTTGGACTTCTTTTTGGTTGTTGAAAGGCTACCATATTTACAGCTTCAATGTTAACGACAAAATATGCCCTAGCTACGAGTATTACAGTTACAAGAATTTAAAAAAATAAAATAAATGCATAATAAATCTAAAATTTTGAGACATTTTCTCCTGGAAAAGTGTAATTGTGTTATCCACTCTATATATCAAGAATCTATTGAGGAGAGAAAAGAGTTCACACATACTTCTTGCAGTGATGACATATACAACAAATGTATTCTCACATTTACACTCACTTGTCATGCTTGGTGACAATGGCAATGGTAAGATTACGCTATTATTACCTTTCTGGCGCATAGGAGCTTGGACATTATCAAGGTAACTGTTATATGGTCATGTTCGTTTTTACCACTCCGAACCAAGGTTTGCACAAGGGTTTGCGTTTTAACTCAACCGTTATTATACCCTACATACGTCTATAGTTCAATCAGTTCCAAATTGGCGAGTAATATTCGGGGTTTTATTTCTCCGTGCGCAAAAGTAATCCAATCGTATACGCGAAATACCAGGCACGCGGTTTTGGCCACACGCACGCGCCATGCATTATACCTCATGATGTCTTCATACGTGCCTGCGTCCTATTGTATTCATCTGCTGCTGTAATCCTGATAACATACTAGCCGGTCGCTGGTCGCAGCAGGTCGCGGCACCAAGTACTCGCTAGCTCGAAGTCGCTCGGTGCGACCTATACTCGCCATAGGTCGCATCAAGCTACTATATCGCCGGTAGTCGCACGAATTGTCAGGTCTTTTGTTTGGCCGCGCAGACGCCATGAATAATGGCTGCTGATTGGTAAAGCTAATTTCGAGTTTATTTTGACGCAAAATAACCTCCCCCTTTGATTGAAATTGTACGGTGTTCAGAACGTCATGAGCGACCGATCGTTCTTGTTAAAATGAAGTCGGGAAGTTTCCAGTCAAGCGATCTATTGATCGATGTATCGGGAAGTCGCAGCAGGTCGCTGTATCAGAGGAAGGTTTTTGAATTATGACGTACTCGTCATAGGAGCGACCCGGATCGTGAAGCGACCTTAGTATTTTATAAGCATAGGGAAGCTTCGCCAATGTTGAACTCATCCAACTATAGTAGCCTAACTATAGGGGCGAAGCGAGTTTAAGGACAGTCTTTGACTGAACCACTACAAAATGTACATTTCGTTACAAACGTTTTCTTTGTTCAACACTGTTTAGCGGTTACAGTATGGTTAAATGTATTTGTTTTATTCGTCCTCAAAATATCAAAAACATACTTTAGTACATAGGCTTATGTAAACATTCGGGCATTTTATAAACAATCTCCACAAATTTCATATTTTAATCAACATTTTGTGTAGATTTAAAAAAATCTTGGTGGGAATTTTTTAAGTGGTGTCTTGGGCGCTTTTTGGGCTACTTTTGGCGGCCAACTTGTTTTGACTTTTTGATGGTATTGAAATTGATAAAATGGGAGTACTTGGCATGTAAAACATTTGCACACCACCTCTGATGATATAATTAGAAATATGTGATAAGTAAATCTCTAAAAATAAAATTAACAGTCATACTATGGCATTTTTGTGTGCTTTTTGGGCTACTTTGGGTGCTTTTTGGGCTCATCTTGCCATATGCATGAATTTAGACGTTTTAGTGGTAATTGGTAATTTTTTTTGATGCATTTGTATTTATTTTCTTGCCACCGCATATCTGACGATGGGATATGTCAATTGGAACTGTGTTATCTGTTATTAGGCCATCACCGGGGGGGGGGGGGGGGGGGGGCATTTACGCACGCGTGTATCTTTCGTCTCTCTACGCTCTTGTGTATACGCCAGCGCCTCGAGTAGCCACGCGAGTTTATGTGCTGCAATTAGTGGAACGCGGCAGTTACGTCACTTTCTCGTGATGGATAAATAGACTTCAGACTATGAAATCCCGTTTCCCGATAAGTATGACCGGGCGGAGAGAGGATGCTTTATTCGGACCTGATAAGCAGTATTTCGATAATAGCATCAATTTATACTCTAAATTGTATTGTCGAGTATGAATTAGGTCAATACATGCGCGAATTTTGATACGCTCACAAATGTTAGGTAGATAGTACATAGGCTTATGTAAACATTCGGGCATTTTATAAACAATCTCCACAAATTTCATTTTTTAATCAAAATTTTGTGTAGATTTAAAAAAATCTTGGTGGGAATTTTTTAAGTGGTGTCTTGGGCGCTTTTTGGGCTACTTTTGGCGGCCAACTTGTTTTGACTTTTTGATGGTATTGAAATTGATAAAATGGGAGTACTTGGCATGTAAAACATTTGCACACCACCTCTGATGATATAATTAGAAATACCGTATGTGATAAGTAAATCGCTAAAAATAAAATTAACAGTCATACTATGGCATTTTTGTGTGCTTTTTGGGCTACTTTGGGTGCTTTTTGGGCTCATCTTGCCATATGCATGAATTTAGACGTTTTAGTGGTAATTGGTAATTTATTTTTGATGCATTTGTATTTATTTTCTTGCCACCGCATATCTGACGATGGGATATGTCAATTGGAACTGTGTTATCTGTTATTAGGCCATCACCGGGGGGGGGGGGGGGGGGGGGGGTTGTAACTCAAATATAATAATCTGATTTTCAAGACACACCCTAAATGCGTATTTCACCTTAAATACCAGTAAAACATGCGTCTCTTCTGAACGAGGTCTGTTTCATAAAAAGTGTAAAGAAATGGGTATATCACAATCAAATATATTCCTGGTTAAAAAAGAACTTTCAAGTATGATATAGATTAGCCTACTTTTCCCAATCCTATTGATAGCAAAGTGAATGCAAGGAAATTAACAAACGAGTTCAAGAGGATTTTGAAAAAAGTACCCTTTTTCAAAAAAACTTATTCAAAATGTCCTCAAAAATGAGAAAAAGCTAAAAACAAATTGCTCAAATTATACAACAAGGAGACAGTGTCTAATATACATAATGATATGCAACAGGGCTGCAAGGGGTGATTAAAGGGTTCAGAAGGCCCAGTAAGTAAAGCACCCCTTAAACTGAGATAAAATTGTGACTAACGTTACTAAATGGGCCTATATTGCACATGTTAATCATATTATTTTGATATACATGTAAAGTGAGATGTATAAGGCATTAATCTATAAATATAACTCGGGTTCTAGATATTGGTTCAACAAGTTGAGTGATATTTTTTATGGATTAGAATCCCATCGCGATCTCATACCGCCTATCATATGATGCATCATTTACACGCAATAATGTATTGTACGCGCGTAGTGCAGCACATTAATGCCACATCTCGTTAGTTTCGTTTCATTAAATTGTGAGAATAGTAATCCCCATTTTTTATTTTGGAAATGGTCAAATGGAAAGGGTATATTGTTGCGCAACCTTTTTATACAAAAATATGGCTTGCACATTTCGGGCCAGACGGGCAAACTGTGTTAAAAAGGTTTATATTTGTTGTTAGGTGTTATGGTTGGTATCAAAATGTGCCAAAAAGATTCATCCAGATGTCTATTTAGCCTGTTTGGTAAAACAATAATCGAAAGTTACTTTAAAGGACCCAAACAAAGTGTATGACTTTCTTTTATTGAGCATTTTACATACGTCACAGGTGTAACTCCCAACTCGGTTTCGGTCCGTGTGTCTCACTCGATAGGTCTGAACAAACAAAAGTTATCAGTAGATGCTTATAAATGCTATCGACTTATTGAGATTCTATGTGCGAGTCTTGGTTTACCTAGAAGAACAGCTGAGGTGTCATTTTTTATGGATTCTATCTTTAAAAATTACAGTGGAATGGTTAATATAGACTTAGAAATGAGAAATCAAAGGCAGCCATGGTCTAACATTGTTTGGGTGAAATTCAACTATCACATGGTCATTAAATAATTCACCATTCATTATTTAACCGTTTGTGTTATTAATTTATCACAGGGTGACGCAAGTTATATAATGATCTCACTTGAGGGTTAGTAAATTATCGTCTGAGTTATTAAATGACCATTCGCGGTCATTAAATGATTGTGTGTGGTCAATATGGTGTTCATTAAACGATCACCTGGGATTAATTTAACTTTGTTTAACAACCGGTCGAATCTTTAAATGATTGCCTGGGATTATTATGCTATAACGTGTGGTCATTGAATGATCCCCTGTGGTCATTGAGTGATCCCCTGTGGTCATTGAATGATCCCTAGTCATTAAATGGTCTGCTGTGGTCATTAAATGGTCTGCTGTGGTCATTAAATGATCAGGTGTGGTCATTAAATGATCAGGTGTGGTCATTAAATGATCCCTTGTGGTCCTTATATGATCCCTTGAGTTCCCCTATGGTCCTTAAATGTTCCCTTGTGGTCCTTAAATGATCCCCTGTGACCCTTAAATGAGCCCCTGTGGTCATTAAGTGATCCCCTGAGGTCATTTAATGATCCCCTGTGGTCATTAAATGATCCTCTGTGGTCATTGAATGATTCCCTGTGGTCAATAAATGATCCCCTGTGATCATTTAATGATCCGCTGTGGTCATTACAAATCCCATGTGGTCATTAAATGATCCCCTGTGGTCATTAAATGTTCCCTTGTAATCCTTAAATGATCCCCTGTGACCCTTAAATGAGCCCCTGTGGTCATTAAGTGATCCTCCGTGGTCATTTAATGATCCCCTGTGGTCATTAAATGATCCTCTGTGGTCAATAAATGATCCCCTGTGATCATTAAATGATCCGCTGTGGTCATTAAACATCCCATGTGGTCATTAAATGTTCCCCTGTGGTCCTTAAATGATCCATGGTGGTCCTTTAATGATCCATTGTGGGCCTTAAATGATCCCCTGTGATCCTTAAATGATCCCCTGTGGTCCTTACATGATCCCTTGTGGTCCTTTAATGATCCCTTGTGGTCCTTAAATGATCCCCTGTGACCCTTAAATGATCACCTTTGACTCTTAACTGATCCCCTGTGGTCATTAAATGAACCGCTGTGGTCATTATTCATTCATCATCATCCCATGTGGTCATTAAATGATCCCCTGTGGTCATTAAATGTTCCCATGTGGTCAATAAATGATCCCATGTGATCATTAAATGATCCTCTGTGGTCATTAAATGATCCCCTGTGGTCAATAAATGATCCCCTGTGATCATTAAATGATCCGCTGTGGTCATTAAATATCCCATGTGGTCATTAAATGATCCCCTGTGGTCCTTAAATGTTCCCTTGTAGTCCTTAAATAATCCCCTGTGACCCTTAAATGATCCCCTGTGGTCGTTAAGTGATCCCCCGTGGTCATTTAATGATCCCCTGTGGTCATTAAATGATCCCCTGTGGTCATTAAATGTTCCCATGTGGTCAATAAATGATCCCATGTGATCATTAAATGATCCTCTGTGGTCATTAAATGATCCCCTGTGGTCAATAAATGATCCCCTGTGATCATTAAATGATCCGCTGTGGTCATTAAATATCCCATGTGGTCATTAAATGATCCCCTGTGGTCCTTAAATGTTTCCTTGTAGTCCTTAAATGATCCCCTGTGACCCTTAAATGATCCCCTGTGGTCATTAAGTGATCCCCCGTGGTCATTTAATGATCCCCTGTGGTCATTAAATGATCCTCTGCGGTCATTAAATGATTCCCTATGGTCAATAAATGATCCACTGTGATCATTAAATGATCCGCTGTGGTCATTAAATATCCCATGTGGTCATTAAATGATCCATTGTGGTCCTTAGATGATCCATTGTGGGCCTTAAATGATCCCCTGTGATCCTTAAATGATCCCCCTGTGGTCCTTACATGATCCCTTGTGGTCCTTTAATGATCCCTTGTGGTCCTTAAATGATCCCTTGTGACCCTTAAATGATCACCTTTGACTCTTAACTGATCCCCTGTGGTCATTAAATGATCCGCTGTGGTCATTATTCATTCATCACCATCCCATGTGGTCATTAAATGATCCCCTGTGGTCATTAAATGTTCCCATGTGGTCAATAAATGATCGCATGTGATCATTAAATGATCCCCTGTGGTCCTCAAATGATAGCCCAATTGTGTTTACTTGTATTTTTGATTATTTTCTGAGTTGCAGTGAACCAATTGATTGGCCCATCAGAGCTCTCTGTTGAGAGTTACCCGTTTGATTTGTAATCACTCAGTTCATTAACGTTGTTAATGTCTGTTGGGCTATTGTTCACATTTGCTCTTTATATAATACAACAACAACAACAACAACAACAACAAAATGATCGCCACAGTGGTCATTAAATGATCCCTTGTTGTCCTTAAATATACCCCTGTGGTCCTTAAATGATCCCCTGTGGTTCTTAAATGATCCTCTGTGGTCCTTAAATGATCCCATGTGGTCAATAAATGATCCCCTGTGGTCATTAAATGATCCGCTGTGGTCATTACATATCCCATGTGGTCATTAAATGACCCCTTGTGGTCCTTAATTTTTCTTTTTTTGTTTGTATATAAAGAGCAAATGTGAACAATAACCCAACAGACATTAACAAAGTTAATGAACTGAGTGATTACAAATCAAACGGGTAACTCTCAACAGAGAGCTCTGATGGGCCAATCAATTGGTTCACTGCAACTCAGAAAAAATCAAAAATACAAGTAAACAGAATTGGCCAATGAAAGTGGCGTGGGACAGGAATAGGATAAACACCCAAACATAGAGAATAACATCAAGAAGAAGAAAATAATATCTGGAGGTCATTGATACATCGAGAGAGCTTAGCCAACATACTCTGAAGAGTTGGAGAGAAAGTGTCTGTTAACACGACATTTAAAAGATTGTAGTCCTTCCTCTTGGATGTTGCCAACAACATTGACTGGAAGACTGTTCCACAGTGGAACAGTTGTATGGATGAAACTTCTGTCTAAGCAGCAAGTTCTGGCAGGCGGCAGTGAAAGGGCATGATCTGGCATTGCAACACTTGAACGCGTAGCACGACGATGAACATATGGTGTGTGGAGCAGTGCTGCTAAATATTGTGGGCAGTGGTTGGTGTGCATTTTGTACAAGACAGTGGCTGCTGCTACATGTCGCCGGTGAAGTAGGCTTGTGATGCTGAGATGCGATAGACCAGTAGCGTCATGAGCTCCAATGATCTTGAGTGCCTTCCTTTGGATGTTGTCAAGCTGGCTTAGGATAGTAGGTGAAGCGCTAGATCAGCCTAGTGAAGCATACTCAATTACACTACGGACTTACTTGTGATTTGTACACAGTAGATCTTCCCAATGCCATCAATTTATTTGCAACCTTCCGAAGAGCGCCGAGCTTCTGGCCAGCCCTGGTTGAGACAGCCTAGATGTGTTTGGACCAAGTCAGCTTGCTATCAATGGTCACACCCAGGATTTCCATTTTGTCTGCAGATGGTAGCTTGCAGTCACCAAAGTAGAGTTCAAGTTGGGATGGGGTTCTCTTCCTAGAGATGACCATGGTCTTGCACTTGGTAGGCTCAAAGGTCACTTTCCATTTATCACCCCACGCTTTCATATTGCTTAGATCACTGTTAAGGCTAACAGCTACTGCATTGGAGCTGGTTGAAGACTTTTAAGGTTGCACACCACCAAATACATCTCCCATAGGGTTACACGTGAAATGCACAATTTTAAAATGGATATTTCTCGACGTTATAAGAAACTGGTAACTTGAAATTTGGTTTCAACTTGAAGATGAAAGCGATGACTACTAACTCAACAACTCATATATGGGGGGTAACCGGCATAATTTTGAGCTAGAGCCTTTTCAAAAAGTACGAGTTGAGTTTTCCTGGTCACACGCAATTGTTGATTAAGATTATTGCGTCAGATACCGGAAATGACCTGAACACAAATGTCTCTGTTAAAATATTAAAAAATCATCATTGCATCAATTTTTTTGGACCTGAAGAACGCTGATGTGTCTGTCAAAATTCACACTATATTAATTTCGCCATAACATGTAGTAAATACCCTAATTTTAAACTGTAATTTACAATAGGTCTCCCGTTTCGGCATAGAAACGGACCGGTTTTGGACTTTTGCCTCAAAGGGGGTAGGGCCAGACGTTATTTAGTGGTGTGAAAACTTAATGGGTGCGAAAAGTGTTGAATCGTCAGCGTACAGATAGAGCTCGTTGTCACAGACATCCACAAGGTCGTCAATGAAGACAGAAAACAGAAGTGGACCAAGGATAGATCCGTGTTGTGGAACAGAAGCATTTATGGGTGCAGTGTTGGATGCTTGTCCCGACATGACGACATTGATAGATCTATCGGATAAGTAGTTGTGTATCCATGAAAGCAGTCTTCTGGTAACACCCTGTGACATCAGTTTTGAGCAGAGTCCATTGTGCCATACTTTGTCGAAAGCTCCTTTTATGTCAAGGGCAATGACACACCTCGTCACTTTGGTCTAGGGAGTTGTTCCATTTCTGTGACAAAATGTTGAGGAGATCAGCTGTACTGTGGCCTTCACTAAATCCAAACTGTCTGCTGGAAATCAGATCATTGCTGAGAAGAAAGCGTTGAAGGTGTTTCTGCACAACAGCTTCCATGATCCCTTGTGGTCCTTAAATGATCCCTTGTGGTCCTTAAATGATCCCTTGTGGTCCTTAAATGATCCTCTATGGTTCTTAATGATCCCCTGTGGTCCTTACATGATCCCTTGTGGTCCTTAAATGATCCCATTTGACCCCCTTAACTGATCCCCCGTGGTGGTCCTTAATTAATCCCTTGTGGTCCCAATGATGACCACGAGTGATCATATAAGGACCACAAGGAATCATAAAAGGACCACAAGGGATCATTTTCTTTTTGGTCTTTAAATGATCCCTTGTGGTCCTTATATGATCACTTGTGGTCATTGAACGATCACTCGTGGTCATTAAATGACCACTTGGGTCTTTAAATTATCACATGGATGGTAATGATCTTATGTCATGAATATATTTAGTCAGACAGTTCAGTCATCTGTGGTTCAACGGTGTCTATCGGTGTCCCATTTGAATGATTTCGGTTTTCAATCCGTACTCAAGCGGTGAACCAAACAAAATAAGTACCATACAAACAGGTGTCTACTCCAGTAAAGTAAAGACTTGCGCCGAGCTTCTTAAGCTCGCGCGCGGAGTGCCCATCTCTCTTTCATTAGCGTTTGGGCCAGACTCACCCTTCTAATATTTGGCTGTGGGGGTTCGCCGTACTCATCCTGCACAGCGAGTCTGTTTTACTTCCCAACATGAATTAATGCCGGTACCCAATTATACACCTGGGTGAAGCATGGCAAGTGCGGTAAAGTGCCTTGCCCAAGGACACAACACGCTGGCACCAACGGGGCTTGAACCCACAACCTTTGTATTGCGGAGCGAGGGTGAATCCGTTGGACCACGCATGCCCGTAGGGGTGTATAAGATGCTCTCAGATTGGTGCCAAGGACGGCATATTTTAGGTTTTTCAAGATGGCAGACACACACAGAAAACACTATGTAAAAGAAATATACAAATTATGTAAAAAATACACAATCTGTGTAAAAATAGAACTCCATAATACTATGTAAACAGTTGTGTAAAGCTTTTGCATAGGAATTTACACAAGCTTGGGTATATATTACATGTTTTATGTAAACTCTTACATAATAATTATGGAGTTCTATATTTACATAATTTTTTACATAGTGTTTTCTGTGTGCAGTGGCATCTTAGATTTTAATCATTGTGGGTGACTTTGCCATCTTAAAAGATGGCAAAGTCACCCACAATGACTCCTCTGTTGGATTTGTAAATACCAGAATTAGTGGAAAACCCGGAAAATGACACCTCGTTCATCTTTCTAGCTCACCTGGATTGTAACAACGAATTTGACCGATTAGCAGTATTCGAGTATGCTAAATGAATTATACATTCAAGTTGATATTATACTATATTGCTTACAAGCTTATTTATACACAATAATTCCGTATTATATTTAAATAACATCCATTGTTTTTACTTTTTCAGTAAAATCGTGCTATTATATCCCACACAATACGGAGAGGAAAAAAGTATTTATTTTGAGGGTACTTTTCTGTTTCCGTTGTCCAAAATGTCTCTCTGGCTTTGACCACAACTGACTGAAACAGATATCAATTATCATTTACTTTAATTTAATTTTAAATGTTTACCCATGATTCAGATAATCCATGACAAATGTCATGGGCCGGGGGATGACATTCATATGCAATGTTAAGGATGTAGAACTTAGTGAGCGACCCTCATACGTTGCAGACAGACAATGTTCTATTTGCCTAAAGCATGACATTATCATCTAAAAGTTAAAAAGTTAGGGACTTTTTAATGTTTACCAATTTTGAAAAGAAACTCCACCCCATTGTGAAAAAGAAGTATAAGCCAGTGCTAATTATCCAAGACCACTTAATCACACATTTAAATGTCTCTAAAAATTAGCCTGGCCCAATGTAGAAACAAAGCTTTAGATTACTCATGCGTGATGCACATCATGTACTTGTCAAAATGAGAATTATTACTGATTTTGAACAATCATAACTATATAATTTTTAACATAGAAAAGAATAACATATTATAGTAGTTGACAAGAGATTAACAGAAGGCCTTTTCCCGTTCAAACGCGTTAATAAACAAAACAATTTGCTGCACTTTGTCTTTACACAATGGTGTGTATCTTCAGTCTGATAAATCCGATAATTATATGAACTAAAATTCTAATGAAAGGGTATTATGTAAAAGATGATGAAAAAACAATGGACGAATCTCATGGGGTTTCATATGAAAAACATTAATGAACTTGGGAAATGATGGGTACCGGTACTAATAATTTTTGATTAGGCACTTTATTATTATTATTATTATTTTTGGACAGTCTGAAGACCCGTTACTGTATGGAACAGGCCTCGTATAGAAGAGGAAAAACATGCGAGGATGTATGTGTCCTGGTATTTAAGGTGAAATAATATGCATTTAGGATGTGTCTGAAAAATCAGAGCATTATAACCCTACGGATGGCCTAATAGCAGATAACTCAGTTCCTTGACATAGCCCATTGTCAGATATGTGGTGGCAAGAAAATATATACAAATCCATCAAAATAAATGACCAATTACCACTAAAACGTCCTAATTCACACTTATGACGAAATGAGCCCAAAAAGCACCCACAATCACCCAAAAAGTACCCAAAAGTAGCCCAAAAAGGCCTCAAAATGACTGCTATTTTTATTTTTAGAGATTTACTTATCACATATTCCTAATTATACCATAAGAGGTGGTGTGCAAATGTTTTACATGCCAAGTACTCCCATTTGATCAATTTCAATACCATCAAAAAGTCAATAAGATGGCCGCCAAAAGTAGCCCAAAAAGCACCCAAGACACCACTTAAAAAATTCCCACCAAGATTTTTTGGAATCTACACAAAATTTTGATTAAAATATGAAATTTGTGGAGATTGTTTATAAAATGCCCGAAGGGACGAAAAATTGAACATAAGCCTATGTACTACTTGTTTTCACGTTGATGTCCTTACGTTGTTGTATTCTTTATACAGCGTGACTCTAGGGATAGCATCGACCCCTAACTGGAACAAAAATGCACTATTAAACCTATTAACAATTACTTTACTTTCTCACTTACAACAGATAAATACAATTATTGTTACTCACAATATATTTAATTTGGAATTCAATATCATTATACGCATTAGTGGAGTACCACTTAAGCCATATAAACGAGTATGCTACGGACAAACAAGCGTTCACTTCTATAGGTGAAAATCTCATCGAAAATGTCAAAAGTGTTTATTTAAATCCGTAAAACAATGTCAAAAGCATTTTAACCGGATTGTATTATAGATATAACCTCAGATTGATGTTTGCGCTCAACTTATTTGATCAGGTTTTTATCGTTAATCCAGTCATCGGGGACTCTAAGAACAAGTCTGGAAGTCAACAATGACAATTTACGTGTTGCAACATGTGCGCGTTGTAGTTAAGTTTAGGAGAAGATTTCTGCAGAGAAGCTGATAGTATGCAAAGACAATTGAAAAAAAGTCATCAATTCGTTTTTATTATAAATTCTGAAGAGACACGTTATACCGTGTGATCAGTACAATTTAAAATTGGAACCATTGAAATACCATGTAGGCCTATACTCTGCAAATCATCCAACTAGAAAACACCCTTCAACGTAGCATTGTAGGTTCACCATACATTGTATCAACAATTTAGCTATTCCAGTAGATATCCACCCCCCCCCCCCCCCCCCCCCCCCTCCCCGCCCCGATTAGAAGTGTAGGTTTCAAATGCATGGAGTCACCCACACACAGGTGACCCTGTTTGAAAATTAAGGTAATGTCGTCCTTTGATTTTAAATGGAAAAGTCCTTCGATCATGTTGATATTCAAGCTGTTCCCATGCACCTCTCTGAAGGTTGCCTATATCTGACATTGAGCAAGGAATGTATCAAACAGGTATAGCAAATGCCATTGCACTATTGCACCATCCGCAATAGAGCGGGGGTAAAGTACCTTACACGCTACAATTACCACAATAGAGCAAAACGTTTCATATATTACAAACCGGTATTTTTTCCTCGGAAAGTGATTCATTTTCCCGCAAGTTTATGAAATGCACTTTTCACGACCTTATACAATGCAAGTTTATGTTTGCCGAGTTTGGTGAATAAGAATACGAATTATGGTAGTGCATGATATTAAGATACAACATACAATCGTATTCTTTTGTTGGTTTTATGTATACAAATAAATGTGCATTTCACAAGTGGTAGACTAGGGACATTAACTACAGCGCCTCCAAGTGATAGCATTTAACTATTGAACTAATCATCCATGACTTAATTTTCCAAATACCAGTAGGCCAATAATAAAATATTGTTTGGTCGTCCTCGACCTCCCTATCCTTTTCCCGTCAGTTCTAAAACCTCGCAACCCTATTCATAGTCAAATTACCCGCTCATGCTTAACCGTTGAACATATACCTGTATTATACAGTGCAGAGGGGCGCTGGATTTGACTACAGAGTAGACCGGTGTGTGCAATGAAGGCATTCATGTGTAGAAGTGTGTGATTATGCTAAGATGACGTGAGTTCAAACGCCGATAATTAGCCGTTGATGGGCAGAGTGTCGATTGGGAAATGTCTTGAAATTCTTTTGTTGTTGTATTGATTTGTTTCTTTATTGACATCATTGTTCACCGGCCTATGTTGAGCGTGTGAACTCACTAAAAATGTTTTAGAGATGACCAAATATAAGGACTGACCGAGGACAACTACGTTCTTTATATTTTGGGACTTACGGGAGCATTAATATTAGACGATTTATTGAATCAATTTCAATAAGTAAGCTATCAAAATATTCATTGATGTATGAATCATTATTATGAACGGAAATCATTCTCTTTACTGCACACATTACAGAGAAATCTGGAAATGAAAGTTGCAAACATTTTTAATTTTTGTTGAATTTTTGATTTTTTTGCGACACATTAATTTTCACTCATCTGTATCGATCTGCTACGTTGCAGGGGAATGACATTTTGGCTCACATATCATTTATAATAAAGGTTTGACTAATATTCATTACATCCATACCATTAAACAACAATTTTGATTTGTCAATGTTCTAATATAGTGGAACCCGATAGTTAGCTTTAGACAATTGACATCAGAGCATGCGACCATTGATGTTTAGCTGTGGTTCGATTCCTATTGTTCAGCTGGTCGCTAGTGGGCGCTGCATTTGATGTCCGTTATATTCTTGCGGTAGCACTTGTGATTTTTACATCTTTTTTTCTTCTCGATAAGCTTATTATTTTTTGTTCGACAACAAAATACATCTACCATTATTCAAAGTAGGGTCGGGCATACAATTTTCATCAGCCATGGCGACACAGTGTAAAATGTTGCTCGACTATTAATTGGTAACATTGTGAGACCAACCAATCACGATTTTGCTCATGAATCGCCTATGCGTTGCATTTGCGCATTGTTCTGCTTCTTCAAAGTGTTGCCTTTGATTTGTTTTCCTCATTACAATGATTAAACAGGAAAACTCTTCAGATTTAAAAAAAACCCACCAATGTAGATACCTATAACATTTCTTTTGGTGGTAAAATTCAATAAATAACCTTTTGAGCGAGGTAGAAAACGTTTCTTTTAAATTGGAAACCAGCCAGTAAGTCCTTCGTCTGATCAAAGGAGTTAGAGGCATGGCATTTTTGTTGTACATTTTCAATAACAAAGTTACTGCCATGTGTATTTCTAATCAATGCTGAATATTGATCCAGATGGGGAATGCATTATTCAAAGGCAACACCTTTAACAAAAATGGAGTAGAAATTGAAAAATAAAAACTAACTTTAACAATGTGAACTTGAACGATGAAAGTCACTGATACAAGATGAAAACAAATCTGATTTTAATTGCTTATTACTGAGCTTCAATCATTTGGAAAATGGAAAACGAGTTGTATTTGCATTCGCAAAGGGATACGCAGTGTGTTGAAGATTTAAAAAATAAATAATTTACTTCAGAATTCAAGATGAACATTAATAATGGTAATTGTTGCTGTCGCCACCATTCATGAAATCACGAAAGCAGCCTTTATGCCCAGCATATTTATATTGTGACTGTTTATAGAGCTTTATAGCTGGGGAGCATACATTGTTCTGAAACACATGTGACCTTCTACCCTAAATCAAGGTCAACGTCAATCAACTATCCAAGTTGGTAAGGATGTCCACTTTTAATTGTACAAACTTCAAAGATCATTTTGGCATAACTCCCTGTGTCAGCCTCCACTGGAAACTGCATTTGACCAAACAAGTTATTTCAGAGAATACATGCCAAGTAGAGAAAATTTGAATAACGTAAAGACGGGTGCTGACAACGATATATTTTAAAAAAACGACAACATCAGATTGGCTTTACAATTGTGCCCTATAGAGTTAAAGCGGACTAACCCACATGCGGAAAATGTGAGCAAAACTACACCATGTAAACTACACCATAGAATGAGGGTCAGTGCATGTCCTAAGACTACTGGCACTAATAGTAGTGGAGAGCGGGTGCTAGTCCGCCCGCTAATTTTCAGGCTTGCCTAGCGGACTCATTTTACAAGTTAGAAAGCTATCCTACTTCCAAATGAAAGCTACGTTTCTTAGCTACATACCCAATAGTTTCAGCACTCTAGAACTTGTAGTAAGTGCAGGAGTAAGGAAGATAACCAACAGGGCGGACTTACCCCACACTGCTCACGCCGGGGCAGGTTCGCCCTCAAGATGGGCAAGCTCATCCGGCTTCATGGCAAGTTAAATATTGCAGAAACTATCAGTTATTCCATGTAAAGATCGATTAAACGTCAACTAGACACAACTATGACAATTAGGCCATGTGGCCCCAACATATGAAATGGACACATCATGTGTCCATTTATTATATTGGGGCGAGTCCGCCTCTTCTTAGAGTGTAATTGGGCATGGGCGGACTCGCCCCAGGGCTAATTTTACCTTACCTTTTGAATGACTATAAAAGTGTAATACTATCGCTGTGATGTCTTTAGATTAATTCAACATTTTTAATAACAAATCATTTTACTTTAATAATTCAAAAACAATTATTCAAGATAAATCCGTATGGGAGATGTATTTGGGTCTGAAGCTACTTTGCTATGAATGGTGCAATGACCAAATTACACCAGTCTGATACTTTTTCAACAGTCACGTGATGATAAACACGTGGTGGGCGGACTCGCCCCGATGGCGGACTAGCCCCGCTCTCCCCTACACAAGGTTTCCAATGTATCAAGTGCCAGTGGTCTGAGGACATGCACTGACCCTCATTCTATTTTGAAGTGTACTTAACTCAAATCTTCAACATGTGGATTAGTCCGTTTTACCTCTATAGGGCACACTTTAACCAAAGGTCATACATATTATCTTTTATATCCTTAAATATGAAGCAGCTGTGTTGTGTACTTAGAAGCTCTCTCTGGTTTTTTTTGACCCTTTTTTTTGGGGGGGGGGGGGGGGGGGGGGGAGGCTGTATTATTAAAACACATGTGTATCATTTGACCCTGGTGATTGAAAATATAAGGATCTACGGTATGGGCTGAGTTGTCATTATGGCTATGGTAAGATCGATTTTTATGTCCCATTATACTAAAGAAATATAATGTCTCCAAAAATGTGACTATAAAGGCATATTACAGTGGTATGCATGCATAAAGAACCATTTTCGTATTTAATGTAGACCATGGAAAGTAAACATGACCGTGTTTTGCTATCTGCAGTAGATAGCAAAATATTACAGGCGCATCGCAACATGTTATGATTTGTTTCAGTGTGTTGTTTATTTTGCTTCCATGTGACTTATAGATAACCCACTTGCTGTGTCTAAATTATATGACTTTGCTATTCATTTTTAGGTTTATAGGTTACACAATAAAAAAATAAAAAAATATTTTATATAAAGAGCAAATGTTAACAAAAGTTAATGAACTGAGTGATTACAAATGAAACTGGTAACTATCTACAGAGAGCTCTGATGGGTCAATCAATTGGTTTACTGCGACTCAGAAAATAATCAAAATACAAGTAAACACAACTGGCTGGTTAAAAAAGCCAATGAAAGTGGCGTGGGACAGGAATAAGTTAAAAGCCCAAATATATGGAGAACAACATAACAAATTTAAATAAGAGAAAAAACAAATATCTGGAGGTCATTGACATCGAGAGAGCTTAGACAACAAACGCTGAAGAGTTGGAGAGAAGGTGTCTGTTCACACAACAATTTAAATATTGGAGTCCTTCCTCTAGGATGTTGCAAACAGCATTGTCTGGAAGACTGTTCCACAGTGGAACAGCTGTATGAATGAAGCTTCTGTCTTAGCAGCAAGTTCTGGAAGTCGGCAATATTTAATCTATGCAATATAATATACAAACACAATATATGATATACAATTTTATGATATACAAATCTTGTTAGACATAATTCTCATAAACAGAAGGTTTAATTGTTTGTTGCATAAACAGAAGATTTAATTGTTTGTTGCATAAACATATGCAATGCATGACTAGTTTAATCTACCAGTACATGTTTTGTTGCAACTCTATAATATACTCCATGTCATTTGGAGAATCCAGCATACGAGACCATCTACACAAATCACCAGAAAAGTCATTTCTTATCACTCTCTGTATCCCGACGACCCCCCCCCCCCCCCCCCCCCCCAGAATCGAAAGTCAAGCATAAATTATTCAAGAATTTGGGTTCCCAAGATTCTTGACTACCATCCTTAAATGTGGACCCTTTTTGGTATGCGCGAAGTACCAATTTTTTGTGTGATCCCCTCCATTTTGGGGGTTATTTATTTCTGATCCCCCCTCCATTTTTCCCATCCCCCATCAAGGTATATCTATGAACACTCCCTTATGTATATATTACAAATAATGCTGCTCTTTTAGTAAAATCTCACAACCTTACAAATCCTTGTGTCTTGCCTGCCTATTTGTGAATGCCATCAACAAGTCTCACCATCAATTTGTAAATATTCCTTCTACACAATAAAAGCAGCATTTTCTTCTTCAGCATGTACAAACATTCATCATTTTTATGTTCAGCCTGGCTATTGAATCTACAAACATTTTAGTACCTGCCAACTAAAACCTAATGAAGACATAAATATTTCCAACTTAAACTTCACTTAATAGTCGCCATGAATCCCACATGTCAAACCTATGAACATTTCTTTCAAACTCTCACTATATATTATATAAACTACAGCCGCCCCCCCCCCCCCCCCCCCTTCCATATACAGACTTCTCAACTATTACGTGAAACGTTCAACTATATTTTATAATTTCCATTTGAACGCCCTTTTCCTTTTTAAAGGAATTTTTATTTCTTCTGTCCCTTTTTTCCTTTGGGTTTCTCAGTTGTTGTTATGCTAATATTGTACTTCTTTTTATTCTTTAGACTCAAACGTAAGCCATCTTTTACATACTCTAACAGTTTGCTGGCGTTTTTGTCATCGATAAGACAGTGTTGCCCTCCATCGTTTATTGTCGTCACAGCAAAGCTTTTTTCGACTCCTTTACGCCCGTTTTGAACGTGGATATTCCTGAACTTAATGTTTGCCGGCTGGGAATCGATGCGTAGGTGAGACTGAGGGCGTTTGGAACGCGTTAATGTCTTAATTGGAAGTGTACGAAGATGATCCGTGTTTAATACTTCCAACAACTCTTGTTGTTCCTTGCTTGTAGGCCTGTTTCTAGCATGGCGAGGACTGTATTTTATGTCCCCAGATGGTTTTGGTCTGAAAACTGTTACCCAAAATTTGTCAACTGTAAAGCCGAACTTGTCTTGAATTTGAGCAGCCATTGTCGTTTTACCTGTGTATACACAATATTCACATAATATTTACCTGTTAATTACTGTCCAAATGTTCCTATGGCTAGCAAAAAAATATTGATATTCAGGTATAAGGTAGAGCTATAACCAAAAAGTCTTTAACTGGATGTGAATCGTGTGCACGGTTCAACAGATATAACCATTTCAAGTCATTTTGAATTCTGTTTTTCGGACAACAAAGGGCAGTCTATTTCTAGGTAAAATTGTCTATGAAAATGTTAGTTTTTTGTTTTTGCTCTAATTATTAATTGAAAACTACAGTAGATTATGGGCGCCCGGTGCAAGGGGTACAACTGATCATTGTCTTCCAGCTATGGTAAATAGTCCCAACTATGCACTGAAAACCTAAACAGGTCGCCTGACTAACTTAAAGCTAGTCCAGATGGTGTCCATTTTGACTAGCTTTAGCCTAGTCCAGCACTGCTGGACTAGCTTTAAGCTCGACTAGCTTGACGTTAGTCCGTCCTAAGCTGGACTAGTTTAGGCTAGTCGCTCGACTAGCTTTAAGTTAGTCCAGATGGTGTCCATTCGGAATAATTTCAATTATATGCATTTTTAAAACTATTGTTAGAAACAATTCTCATTTCATTATTGTTATGTGTTTTCTTACCATTAAAAACAATTCTTCTTTTTGTGTGTTTTCGTACCAGTAAAAAACAATTCTTCTCGCTACAGATTACATTTGATTTGATCAAATCGGTGGTATACTGACGGAGATGTGGCCAATATAAGACGCATACCACTTGGATTAATTTTCGACTGAATGGCACAAGGAATCAACACAAGAGTTTGCCCTTGTTTTGTATTTGGTAAACGTTGGGTAACGCTACATTTAAAACATAAATCGTATCTAAAGATAAATGAATTGAGGAAAATAGTTATTTTTAAAAGAAAAAGAGTGAAGAACAATCAATATACGAGGGGCATTCAATAAATACCAGCAACCATTGAAAATCTCTGAACCGTGACACGTGTCAGTAAAATGAACTTATAATACTTAAACTGTAAGTCTTACTCTTTTCTCACAGACAATTTCGAACACGTAGGTTATTTTATCATTACATTGCAGCACTGTGAATACCATGATCTCAGGGCACTGATTAGGGAATTAAATGTTACAATGGCGGGAAATTTGAAAGACAAGTTTATGGCATGCATTAAGATACATGCGTTTAAACAGTGTTAATATTGGCGCTTGATTTATAATGCTGATTCTTGTCAATTTTCAGTGCCCAGACACTATGATGTTTATAGTACTGAAATTGCATGATAAAAATTACCCACATGTTTGAAAGTTTCTGTGAGAAAGGGGTAAGGCTTACAGTTTAAGTATCATAAGTTTATTTTATTGACACATGTCACGGTTCAGAGATTTTCAATGGTTGCAGGTATTTATTGAATGCCCCTCGTATGTTTTGGTTTGTCTTTCTCAAAGCCCTGCATGATGATAGCCATCATTTCAATGCATATTGTACATCTACATTTAATACATCAATCAGCCGCTTGGAAAATCAACCATACACCCTTAACGAATTTCTCGGAAGTGATTGCATTCATGAAAAAAAGGTGAACTTGTGGAAATTTCTAACGAAATAAGAAACATAACAAGAAGAAACAACCGTGACTGAATGAATAACTTGCTGTGGGGGAGTTGAACGGTGTGCTTAAAGCTTTACAATTTAATGTACGTAAGAATTACATACCTCGTTGAGGTGAATATCGAGCTATTCCCGTTGACATTCACCCACCCGCTGTGGGATACACTGCCTTAATCGTCCACAAAGGGAGTGTAGATTTGAAATGGATTCTCCCATGTAGGTACTAACCTTATTTGAAATTCACACTCTCTGTTGGAATGAACTTGGTAATGTCTTCCACAGGAGGTGTATGGATTTCAAAAGGAATAGCCTATTTCTTTAAGGGATCTTATTCTCCCTACAATATACTACTGCTATCGAATTGAGTCAGATAATTGAAACCGTCTTTATGAACCATCCGATGTAGTGTTTATTAGATTGTTCCATTTGAAATCCATCACCCCCTTATGGAAGACATACCTTTTAAATATTAAAATATGTTACAAAGGGTGTGTACATGCAGATTTCAAATAGAGTTGGCCTAACATGCAGATAACCCCATTTGAAATGTACGCTCCCTTCTGGGAGGATTAAGATTATGTCCTCAATAGAGGGTGTATGAATTAAAAATGTAATAGCCCATTGTAATAACCAACGTTTTGCCGGAAAAAAGAAAGTTAGCATGGGACGCTTGCACCTTTTGCAAACATATCAATGACTAGACAAGTTCCACCAGTCCCCGAAGTGTCGTCCCGCACCCGCTGAACTAATATACCCAGAATGCATAGCGCGGTCCTCCACTTGGGGACTGGTCACAAAGCGTGAAAATAGAAGGAGCAAATAAAATCGGAATTGTGATTTTATTTACATACATGAATATGCATGCCACGCAGATCTGCCGGCACGACGCGGCGCGGCTCGCGGCGCCGGCGGGGTGATGGTTCAGCAGAGGTTGATGATTGCGATTAGTAAAGAGTAAAACTATTGATTTTGGGGAAGTTATTCACCTAAAGAAGCCTCTTCTGTAAAGAAAAAGTACAATAAAACAACAAACTCTAACCAATCCCGTGCCTCCTCGACCACACACTATTCGCGAAGTAGTCAGCAGATCCCAGATGGCCAGATTTTACGGTCACCCTGTTTTAGTGTTTGTTTACATTTTACAGCAGATTTTATTTACGATCAGCGTTAAAATCAACAGAATTCTGCCGGATAATATGTTCAGAGGGGTGTATGTTGTTCCTCGATGATAATTAAACAACAAATTCTAGGCATACATAGCCTAGTTCGACTGTTCTGTGCTGTGAGTAGAGCGATCGCCGCTGCTCTCGTTCATTGATGATAACAAGCGGTAGCCTTTTCTTTAAAGCTGTATTTAATTTTTAATCGATTGTTTTTCCGGCCGGCCAGATGATTCTCCTACTTTGACAATTGACTACATTAGTGTTGTTGTGCCTAACCTAGGCTTTACGACTACGTCTTACGAGGTCAGTACTTTTGTGTAATTTTCCTAGGCCTAGTAATAGTTCATACATTTACATGATGATGTATAGCTTGCCTTAGGCTAAATTAGGCTGGCCTTAAAAAAAAAGGCGTAGGGTAGGGACTAGGGAGACCCTTTTTTAAGCCTAGAGGCTAGAGCTAGAGAGGGAGACACTTTTTAGGCCTACATTTCCACATATACCATGATAGTATTACTATTAGTTATTAAAATAGGCCCTAATGTCAGTCAATTTATGCCATTCATAATAACCTCCACAGATTTGTGTAGCGGCTTCATGCTCTTCATGCAGGCTTCCTCCTGTGCCATTTGTACGCTTTCTCGCACTCCTTCGTTCGCCTTCGGCGCTACCTTCGAACGCCTTCCAGCGCTACCTTTGCGCTTTCCTGCACTACCTTCGAACGCCTTCCAGCGCTACCTGTGTACGCTTTCCTGCGCTACCTTTGTACGCTTTCCTGCGATACCTTTACGCTTTCCTGCGATACTTTTACGCTTCCTGCACTACCTTCGAACGCCTTCCAGCGCTACCTTTGTACGCTTTCCTGCGATACCTTTGTGCTTTCCTGCGATACCTTTGCGCTTTCCTGCGATACCTTTACGCTTTCCTGCAATACTTTTACGCTTTCCTGCGATACCTTCGAACGCCTTCCAGCGCTACCTTTGTACGCTTTCCTGCGATACCTTTGCGCTTTCCTGCGATACCTTTACGCTTTCCTGCGATACCTTTACGCTTTCCTGCGATACTTTTACGCTTCCTGCACTACCTTCGAACGCCTTCCAGCGCTACCATTGTACGCTTTCCTGCGATACCTTTGCGCTTTCCTGCGATACCTTTACGCTTTCCTGCGATACTGTTACGCTTTCCTGCGCTACCTTTGTATTGCACGCTTTCCTGCGCCAGCTCTGTACGGGCCTTCTGCGCCAGCTTTGTAGGCCTAGTAAGTGCACCTGCGCCAGCTCTGTACGAAGCCTCCTGCATCAGCTTAGTACGCCTTCCTGTGCCAGTTTTGTACACCTTCATGCACTAACGCTTTCCTGCGCTAACGCCTTCCTGTACCTGCGCTATCTTTGTATACATTCCTGCGCCACATGTCCATACATCTAACTGCACCTGTACGACACTCTACGCCAGATCTGTACTGTAGGCCTTCATACATCCTGCCTGCGCCAGCCTCCTACGCCTTCCTATGCCGGCTTCGTACCCTCCTATTAATTCTTAGTCTTAGTCCTATATCCTGCCTTCTTGCTCCATCAAACACTATCCTGCTCAGACAGCCTATGATGAAGGTACGCACTCAAACTCAATAAATATAAAACAAGTTGATTTTGTTTAAAAATTGAAATTCATATTTAGGCCTATCTTTTATGCAAAACATACATTTCATAAATTAACAATTGTTAAATAAACCAGCATTTTTTTTGGTTGTTGTTGAAATTAGGGTGTTGATACAAAAAAAATATTGGCACACTTTTTTATTTATTTAATATATATTTTTTTAGGACATTTATTTATTTATTTGTTTTAAATACTTCCGATATTTCGTTATTAATTTATGTATGTATGTCATGATGTGAGTAGTATTGGAGGGGTGGTCTGGTACAGATACTAATAGTTATACTCAGATCATGTTGTAATGACAGAGCCAATCGTGACCAAAAGTGCTTGATGATCCAACAGTTATACAGCAGCAGCCCATGCATCCAGCTGGTATTTAAAACTTTTAAGCTTATCACATCAGACTTTTGCATGCCCGCTGCAGCTGCGCACGGCCTACTGCCACATCGGTACGAATTATATCTTTTTACCGGCCGATATTGGAAATCATTAACACTTCATTCATTTAATTCTCTACGAAAAAAAGAATGAAAAACATGGGACAGCGCAGCAGCAGGTCTTTTAAAACTTAGGTTTGGGAGTTTCTTCCATCTATTTTAGGTATGTGAAAATATGTACATCGTAAAATATTGACCAACAACCCGGTATGTAAACAGCTGCAAAGTGCAGGCTTGCTGTCGAGAGAAAACGACGGTTTTGCTAGTAAACAAAAATGAATTTAAATGCATGATTAATCAACTTGATCATGATTCAGCCGTGTTTTAAATGTGTCATGAATATTCGCGTGTTTGTGCAAGGCGCAGCTCGCGCGGTAAGTAAATTGCTGTCAAAAAGTGCTCCGTCATTTGGGCTGGAACATTTCCAGTCGTCACAACAGCAAACGCAGTGGAGCGTATTGTACAACTGGAGGATAAAGTCTAATCAATGACCAAGCGGCACGTCCAAATCGTAATCAATGCTCAATTCGGATATCCGACAATCGTTTGATCACTGAATTGAAATCGGTGAATCTAAATTCCTAAATATCATATCGATTGCACCTTGCACTGCAGTTAAGAGTATTTAGCGTACACACTATCCCGTGATTGTCACCGAAAGTGGTTTTAATTTCTTCTTCGATTTAGTTAATATAATTTTGATTAAACAATATCTTCAACAAAATATGATTACAGTAATCAGTGTCTTTCTCGATTAAATAACTTATTTTCATAATCGAAATGATAGGACAAATAAATAGCTTTATCAAGTAAGAGTACATACCTTATTCTCCTATACCATGACATATGCTTAAATTGCACCGCGCACATGCTTTTCTTACACCCGCGTTATCACAGATAATGCGGCACTGAAACCGAGGCGTACTACTACTAGTAAATATTCGCTCGGAAAAAAGCAATATGGCGGATATTGCTTGTTATCCATGTGCAACCCAGTTGCTGCGCAATATTATTAGCCCTGTGCTTGGGGAGTGCTCCCTACACTCAGCGCACGACAATTATCCTTACTATATGTAGTGAGATAATATAAGTAGAGAGACATTGTACCTACGCTTCATGTATGTCCAGGGAGCAAGATGTAATATTGTGTTATTGCTGAGGCTCTTATATACCACTGTCCAAGTCGGATGTTTGCGCATGTCATAGAATCTCGTGGTCACTATTATTATTCAAATAGCTTCAAATGGCCGCTCTAAGTAATAGCGCAGGTGTTTTTCATAACAACACGTCCACTTGTGACATAGATAACTCACCGGGATTAATGGCGATCGTTGACCCTGCCCTTGTTAATGCACTGGCGCAACCACAACATACGTAATGTATCGATAATGTTGATGTTAACCAATGAACTAAGTGATATATTAAATATGAATGAATGAAAACGTGATTTATTAAGCGCATTTCCAAAAACACGATCAATGCGCTGTACAGGAATTATATAATATAAAAGATAAGCATAATAAAAAATACCAATCAAAGTACAAAGTACATTAAAGATAGGTTAAAAGATAATTAAATATACATGTACAATGTAATAATATACAGATACAATTGAAGCACTAAAAAGGATGGATTAAAAACACACATTTTTTTATTTATAAAAGGGTGCATTTGCAACCGAAATTGACCAACAAATTACACATGCGGAAATAGATGAGTTTTAAGCATATTTTTAAAAGATTTGACACTGCATGCGGTGCGTATGGAGAGTGGGAGATCATTCCACAGCCTTGGACCGATATATGAGAAAGCGGTTTCAGTCTTAGTATGTTTGTTGAAAGGTACAACAAGGCGGAAAGTGTCGTTGGAAGATCTCAAACCAGCTCTTGGACAGACATACGGCATCAAAATCTGAGATGAATAGGTAGGCCCCAGATTATGTACACCATTGTACACATGCAGCAAGATCTTGAAGTCAATTCTCTGCTGGATAGGCAACCAATGAAGCTTCCGCAAGAGTGGTTCAGCACTTGTGCGTCTATTTTTACAAAAGACTAGACGCGCAGCACGATTTTGAAGTTTTTGCAGGCGCTGAACATTAAATTTAGAAATGCCACCTAAAAGAGAGTTGCCATAATCCAGCCGAGAGAGGACTAAAGACCTCACCGCATGTGCACAAGTATCGTGATCAATAAAACGACGGATACGACGAATGTTCCGCAGGTGAAAATTAACCGTACGACATATGGAACTGACCTGCAGATCCATTTTGAGAAAGGTGTCAAATGTAACTCCTAAATTTCTGATGGAGGGGGAAGGGTCAATCACAGATTCACCGATCTTCAAGTTAACCTCAGACAACAAATCTACCTGTCGAGGCGAGGAAATGAGGATAAACTCAGTTTTAGTGTCATTCAGCTTGAGCTTGTTTGCCAACAACCATTTCCCCACCTCGGCAATGCACATCGTTAGTCTGCTCTGCGCATCGTCGAAGTCACCAGGCACTTTCGGATCAAAACTAACGTACATTTGGGTGTCGTCAGCATACACGTGGTAAGGAACATTAAAGCGGCGCAGGATGGCAGTCACAGGTTTGGAATACAGGGTAAAAATCGGTGGACCAGCAACTGACCCTTGAGGAACACCGTATTTCAGTGGATGAACAGATGATGAGTAACTATCTAAAACACAAACTCTACTAGTACGATTAGTAATATACGAATTGAACCAGCTTAAAACACAGCCGTCGATACCGTATTCCCTATTGAGCCTATTAGCAAGAACGTTGTGATCGATAGTATCGAAGGCTGCTGACATATCTAATAAAACAAGCATGACAATCTTACCTCTACCAAGTTCATTTATAATGTCATTTTTTACACGAAGAAGAGCAGTTTCAGTACTGTGAGCAGCTATGTAAGCGGATTGGAATTCATCAGTAAGATTTTGGAATTTTAGGTGTTCATTTAGTCTGGAAACAGCGGGGTATTCCAGGATCTTGCCAAGGGTGGGGAGGTTCGAAACTGGGCGGTAATTTTTAAGTACATCTTGGTCAAGGGTCTGCTTTTTAATCAGAGGAGTGATCACTGCTTCACGGAGAACAGATGGGAAAAGACCAACTCGAAAAGAATTGTTAACAACAGACATAACAAATGGAACCATAATTTCAACACACGCTTTTAACAACCAGGTGGGCATTGGATCCAAGAAACTAGTTTTGTTTGGAATTTTGGAAATTATCTTTCTAACCTCGAATTCATCAACATGTGTGAAGTTTGTAAAAATGTCAACATTATCAGTATTGCACTTGTCTTTTGATTCATCACAATGAACATTATCAGTATTGCACTTGTCTTTTGATTCATCACAATAAACATGACTTAAGTTATTGGTATACACATTGTTACACTCTTCCTGAGAATCACAAGCGATAACATCAGATTTATCAAGTTCCACTCTGATATTATTGATCTTCTCACTAAAATAATCAGCGAAATTATTACTAAGAGTCTCATTCGATGATGACGAAGGAAGTGCTCTGCAAGAATTATTTAGCAATGAATTTAAAGTTCGATAAATTGTTTTAGCATCTGCACCATTTAACTCATCTTTAAAGTACTTGGTTTTTGACGCGACAATTAAATCAAGAACAATTTTGTTCTGCTCAGTGTAGCTATCGCGGTCACTGTGTGATAAAGTCTTGCGCCATTTGCGTTCACGTTTTCGACGTTCCCTGCGTGCTTCTCTAACTTCGTCGTTGAACCATGCTCACAAGTGCTACCGCAAGAATATAACGGACATCAAATGCAGCGCCCACTAGCGACCAGCTGAACAATAGGAATCGAACCACAGCTAAACATCAATGGTCGCATGCTCTGATGTCAATTGTCTAAAGCTAACTATCGGGTTCCACTATATTAGAACATTGACAAATCAAAATTGTTGTTTAATGGTATGGATGTAATGAATATTAGTCAAACCTTTATTATAAATGATATGTGAGCCAAAATGTCATTCCCCTGCAACGTAGCAGATCGATACAGATGAGTGAAAATTAATGTGTCGCAAAAAAATCAAAAATTCAACAAAAATTAAAAATGTTTGCAACTTTCATTTCCAGATTTCTCTGTAATGTGTGCAGTAAAGAGAATGATTTCCGTTCATAATAATGATTCATACATCAATGAATATTTTGATAGCTTACTTATTGAAATTGATTCAATAAATCGTCTAATATTAATGCTCCCGTAAGTCCCAAAATATAAAGAACGTAGTTGTCCTCGGTCAGTCCTTATATTTGGTCATCTCTAAAACATTTTTAGTGAGTTCACACGCTCAACATAGGCCGGTGAACAATGATATCAATAAAAAACAAATCAATACAACAACAAAAGAATTTCAAGACATTTCCCAATCGACACTCTGCCCATCAACGGCTAATTATCGGCGTTTGAACTCACGTCATCTTAGCATAATCACACACTACTACACATGAATGCCTTCATTGCACACACCGGTCTACTCTGTAGTCAAATCCAGCGCCCCTCTGCACTGTATAATACAGGTATATGTTCAACGGTTAAGCATGAGCGCGTAATTTGACTATGAATAGGGTTGCGAGGTTTTAGAACTGACGGGAAAAGGATAGGGAGGTCGAGGACGACCAAACAATATTTTATTATTGGCCTACTGGTATTTGGAAAATTAAGTCATGGATGATTAGTTCAATAGTCAAATGCTATCACTTGGAGGCGCTGTAGTTAATGTCCCTAGTCTACCACTTGTGGCTGGACTCTTGATGACTTATATAGAACGAGATAGTTCAGGGCAATGCTTATCAAGAATACGACGAACCACGGTATTATAACATTCTGACTGCTTGTCAGGGTCACTTAGAAGAGAAACATCTTGGAGTCCATTAGAGAGCTCACCCTTGAAAGCTTCAAGATCAAGGTCTTTATAATTTCTCACCTTCACGATCTTCCTTACTTGAACAGGCTTCAATTTGTTTATCTGACATTCAATCATATGGTGATCAGAGCCGTATCTATTGGGTGAAACTTTACAGGCAGTCAGCAAGTCATCATCAGGATGACAGATCACATGATCAAATGTATGACCTTTCTTATGCGTAGGACCATGAACAAATTGAATCAAATCATACTGCGACAACAATGCCAGATAACGTGAAACTTCAGGTTTGGACGGCTCATCAACATGAACATTTATGTCACCAACAATGAGCGGTTTACCGGGTAATTCTGTGATTTCACGTAAAAAGGTGTCAAATTCTTCCAAAAACTTGGTAGTAGTGAAGGCATTTTCTGTGCTAGGCGGAGGTCAAGTTATTCCAGTCAAGTCATGCCACACTCCCCTTGAGATCTTGTCAGTTTGAAACACGGGTTTGTATTTTCCTTTGCTTATCTTGACCTGCTCTACATCCACGAGGGGTTGTTTTTACTATTACCGCTTCTTGTCATCCCTAATAAGTCCACCGGACAAGGGCCCTATTTCATACAGGTCAACTTAAGATTAATCTTTAGTTTGTAAGTTGAGAAGAGTGCCTATTAGATTCTACATAAGTTAGGAATAAAAGCTCTTCTTAGGATAAGAAGAATATTACGTTAGCGCCTAAGAAGAATTCCTTTGAAGAGTTAAGATCGCCTCTGACCTCTTTTTTTTAAGAAGGATATTTTTCTAAAGTTGTTTTATGAAATAGAAGATGCGAATCTTCTTAACTAAAGTAGAGTTCGGGATTTAAGAAGAATTTTCAGGGTTTAAGAAGAATTAATTCTTCTTAAATCCAACTTAAGAAGATCTTAAAGTTTTATGAAATAGGGTCCAGGTATATCATCAATTGACTAACGGCAGTAAGAAAGTTACCTCTGCATCGCGCTGGTTCCTACTTTTGAATGCGATTCATTCAGTTAAAATAAACTATCGGGATCCAAAGCGTCGACACCAACCATGTGAAATGTTGACATCTTTGAAACATTTTGTGAAATTTTGGAACTATTGTCTGCAGACGACTGCCGCATGAAAGTGTTGATAAACTTGCGATGAATAGTATATAGGGATCACGTCAAAACTCGACCGCCCGGCAACCGCCGGTTACGGCCGGTTCCGTTCAGTTCTCACAAAACGTGTCGTCTGTTATAATATACACACATAATGAGGTCAAATAGTAACACTCTGGTGAACACGACCGGTTGAAAGTGCCTCGTCACACACGTGAGCAATAACATCTTGAAGTAATGGGCTCTTTTTAGACTTAAAAGTCTCAGTTGACAACCAGTACAATACAGCTATTGATTTTCACTGGGGTTGGCTTTTTCAATCTGTTTATAGCTCAATTAACTTTTTAAAATCAATACCGAAAGTCTATGAATGTTTTTTTTTATAGAACGATTATAGAGAGAGCTATTATGACCGCAAAGTAACAGATTGATAGTGTAAATTGATCAGATTACAGCATTAAGTCAACCGGCGGTTGTTCAGTGTTGCATGCGCGAATATTCATATACCAGTAAAACATTTGACCTGAAAGAACCGGGCGGAACCGCCCGTAACCGGCAGTCAACGGGCGGTCGAGTTTTGACGTCTCCCCATACATAGAAGGCGTCAAAGAACAATGTGGTTTGCCCAAATCAAGAATAGAAACCATATTTCCCATACCGTCCCGTCTGCTGTTGATTGACAAACAGCTCAGTTTTCTGATTCTTGGTGTGTTTTGTTCCTGTGTCCGTTAGATTCATCTTTTTACAATTTCACCACATGAAGCCTTTTAATCAGCTTACACCTGTTCATAAATTATGGTGACGAATGAAATAGAGTTACGATGGAGAAATATCAACCTTCAGATAAGGATCTGGCTGGTAAGAGTGGACATAAGGGTTTAAATTATCGGGCATGGGGCAGCCCAAATGATGATAACAATAGAGAAGTGACAATCTCTATGTTTTGCTTAATATTATAATAATTTGGTCCTGAAGAAGTCAGAACTATAATACTGACGAAAGGGATTGACAGATTAAAACTTGTCCGACGGCGAACCCGTTAAACTCTTAACTTATACTAAGGGTTTAAGTTCAGTCGAAACGATACAGTTCGTTTCATCAAGCACATTTGAAAAAAGTTACAACAGAATATGCAAGAGTCATTCAATAAGTTCTACCTCCTCCTTCATACCATTGCTAATATGAATGTCAGCCTCATGACATTTGTCATGATTATAGCTCTGAATCATAGCTACACATTTATAGTAAATGATATTTGATATCTGTTTGATATGATGCGGTCAAAGCCGGAGAGAGATCTTGGACAACGGAAACGGAAAATTACCTTAAAAGTAAATACATGCTTTTCGGGTGTTTTTTCTCGTAATATTATAATATGGTTAGATATAGAGCATGATTTTAATACTGAAAATGGAAATCAATGAATAATATCTGATAAAAATATAGTATTACCATGTATGAATATGATTAAGCATTATTAACTCTTGAAGGCTTGCAAATAGTGTAATGAGTTTTCATTATGTGCAACCTTCTGAATAGTCAATCAGGTTGTCAATGATAGAAAAGTATCACTTTGGGAGACTTGTAATCCCTCTATTTAGACCGGTACATTGAAAATCGCTTAGTTCTTATGAAAGTCAAATATGCCTTTTGCAGGGTTCTTTAGGGGAGGGGTAAACTTATATGGTTGTCCTAATCTGGTTTTGGTTAACCAGAGATCATATTTCTTCCAAAGAAATCAGTCAACTTTATTGTTTAGAGTTTGTTAAAGAGATGTTCTACATTTCGAACAGTTATAATTGACCGATAGGTATGTTTTGCCTTTTACAATAGGGCAAATGAATAGCACTTCGGCGATATTATTATTCTTCACCCGTTTCCGTCACACTAAATGTAATTTTGGTTTTCACTGCATCTCCAGAAAAGTACAACCAGTACTCCGATCAATTTACAATGAATTTGCATTACGCCTACAAATCCTTATAGATCTATCCCCAATTTACCGGCCTTTTAGTCTATATCAGCGGTAATAAAAATCACAGGTGGTCAGCAACTGCCAGGACTGGTCTGAATGTAGCCCAACAATCTGATCACATACGTTCCATCGTCCTGTATAGCTTGAGTCCATTGGGCTACATGTTAAACTAAAATCTGCTATATAATCGTAATTTCTTTTGAAATTTGAGCTTTATATTTGACAAAATCTGAAATCGCACTGGTTTTTAAACAAATTCAAGTTCAAACATTGAATTTCTTAACACAAGAACTTTGAAAAGTCGCGTATTGGGCTAAAAAAAGTCCACCCAAGAATTGTTGAATTCAACACATTGACCGCATGCTGGGGAGACCCTAAAATCTCGCCATATGAATTAACACACGCGGTGACTTTCAGCCACATTGGGCTAGTTTTAAAACTAAAATCTGATACAGGGATAATATATTGTGACTTTTTTTCCGAATTTTAAATAGTACTAATTTCAATTACAAATTGAAGTTAAAGTGTGAATTTCTCAACACAACAACTTTCAAAAGTAAGACTTTGGGCTACTTTCCACCCATGTTCCTACCATGGACAAAACTAGTATACCACCTGGCGCGGCGGGGCCTTGAGCAGTGCTTGGCCAGCGAGCCAGGCTAGAAAATACACAGGGTGCACCATGCCCTGGGGAAAAATTGGTTCGGGAAAAAAGGGATATTTCTATAAGGGCTTGTAGGTGTAATGGTAGTCGAGGTTCCAAGTAACAATTGTATGATATTTCATAAGACTAGCTTATACAATAATACAGTTATTAGGTAGGAGGTAGAACTTATTGAATGACCCTCGTATAATCGTCGGAAATCTATATTACTATGGATTAAATACTAATAAAAAGTTTGTATGTGAATGCTCTTTTAAGTACAAAATTGTTACACGGTTAATGTCATGAATAAAGTTCTATCATCCAATGGCCTCATTTCAAACCCATCAGAGAATGTATTTACCACATCATAGCGTAATGTTACCGCTTCCTGCAATCCTTAATAAGAAACCCAATATTTATTTAAGTAGTACAAAACCAGTTAGTGAAATAGAGGACAATTGGCTTTCAAAAGTTAATATAAAAAATGTTATTACAATATGGAATCAACGGGATTTGACTATTGTTGGCAAAATAATTATTGTAAAAAGATTATAATCTTATATTTCAAGTGTACTGGCGATACCAGATAAGAATATCAATGAACTCAACTCCACTTTCTTTAAATTCGTTTGGGGTAGTATCGAAAAAGTCAAAAGAAGAACAATGATTAGTGATTATACTGAAGAAATTGGATTGAAAATGGTACATCTGCCATCTTTCTTGAACTCGCTGAAAGTTTAGTGGATTAAACGGGTTACAAATGACTCGAAAGCAACTTGGAAAAATATACCTTTACATGAATTTCATTTGAATGATTTGAAATTAAATATTCTAAAGTGTAACAGTAGCTATAGCAATTTAAATGAAAGATGTATAGCACAACTTAATAATATGTCAACATTCTATCACAACCTAATAGTAGTATGACTGAGAACAAAGTCAGCTATGAATGTAGATGAGATTATCCGAGTCAAGAAATTGTATGGAACAATACGTGTGTTCAATGCTCTGGAAACACATTGTATTTTACAGATTGGATTAAAGCTGGGTTTGTCAAATTTTACAGATTGGATTAAAGCTGGGTTTGTCAAGCTTATATGATGAAAATAATTCATTTCTATCTATGTCAGAAATAAGTAAGAGAATTAAAAGGCCTGGGATTAAAATTAAAAGGCCTGGATGAATTATGCTACAATATATAACAATAAAATCAGCAGTTCCAAAAAACTGGGAAAAAAGAATCAAGCCAAACAAAACTGTTAAACATACGATTGGTCTTATGATCAATTCTGTTTTCCTGCCAATAGAAAAATGTAATTCTAAAACCTAGCGTAGCATACTGATATCAAAAATAACAGTCAGACCAATAAGTGAACGTTTTTGGAGACAAAATTCCCCAACTATGTTTTTTCAGTGGAGTGATATATGGAGAAATGCAACATGTTCAATAAAAGAAGCCAAACTGGTAACTATGAATTGGAAAATACTTTGCAATATTTATCCGACTAGAATCTTACTACTTAAAATGGGTAAAGCTAACAATGATTTATGTGAAACATGTAACGAAAAAGAGTATCTGGAACATTTTTTCTTTCATTGCAAGAATATAAGAAAAGTATGGTTAGAAATTAATACAATACTCTCTGACGTAACAGGAAAAAAAGTAAAAGTGTCTGTAACAGATATTCTTTTTGGTTATTTTAAGGGTAACAAGAAATGTAATAATGTAAGCAATACGATTATTTCTGTGGCCAAAATGTGCATTAGCAAGTTTAAATACGGAAAGCATCCAAATGTTGTTGCGTTATTATTGCATGAGCTCAGAGTTAGACGACTGACATAAATGTTGTAATTTTAATTACAACATAGTCATATAGTAATATGACTACAAGCTACTTAAAAGTAGCTTGTAGTCATATTACTATACAATTTGAAAACATGATAACTTATATTTCAACTTTAGCATGAATACGTCTTTTACGGCATTTCTCAAAATTAAGATATACATTGTAATCAGTTTTGAGGATAAGTGTTTATAATGATGAATAGAAATTATGCTATATGTTAATGTAAAAGATTGAATGTATGTACAATGTAATATTGATAAGTGGCGATAAATAAATACAAAAGATAAAAATTAAAAAACAAACCAATGGCCTCATTTCAAACCCATCAGAGAATGCATTTACCACATCATAGCATAATGTTACCGCTTCCTGCAATCCCTAATAAGAAACCCACTGGACCAGATGTATCAGGTTCCACACCACCAAATAAGTTCCCTATTGCTTTGTGTAGTTAAGAGGTCAAGTTCTTGTTATTTTCACACTGGTTCATTCAAACCATTTTGTTTTTTATTGAAGATTAAGATGTCTTCTGCTGAAAAACAATCACTTTGTGAAGTTGACCTGCATTTTTGCCGCTACGGGCCAATGATATCTAGCTTAGGTAAGACAGACTGCCTAGATTGTAAGATTAATCAGAGATTTTAGCTCTAAATTGGTGGAAACAGTGAAATCGTGTAAAATAATACCAGTCAAGAAAAAGCTAGAGATTGTCGACCTAATATGGAGGAAATTACCTACAAATGCCAAATTATGAAACATTTATGTACATTTACAGCACTTGTATACCTTTTCTATATAGGACGTTACATTTAGACGTATGGTCGAGTCAATCTTAATTTCGCTGCCGGGTATTGCTAAAATGCCAAATATTATTTGGTAGTATGCACTCATCAACAAGACTCTCCATTTAAATCAGCAAGTGATCCAGGCCTAAATTATGGGGCCACTAACACGTATTAAGAAACACATGCAGCACAGCTCATGAATATTTCAATCACTCTTCACCTGCAGTATATCAAATTAAAGATGAAGACATTTTCTTTCAATTGTATGATTTAACATTTTTACATAGGAGCTATTGTTTCGGAGTTACATTTCGAGTAAACACATCGGGACCATTCCTTAGCAGATCTGGTTCCAGGTTAAACCTGTTTGCAACATACCATAATCAAGTTCACGTTCACAAAGCAGACCATAGTAACTACATTTTATCTACGAATCAAATTATCAGGACTCGAATTGACTCAAATCAACATAAACAATGACTCGAGCAACATATTTACTTTTCTCGACTGTCGATTAAAATTTGGTTGATGTGTGTGTTTTGATAACATTTTAATTTAAATTTAATTAACGCAATCAATACCTAGACGTCAATGAACAAAGTGTTTTGCCCAAATAAACAATAGATACCCATATTTCCCGTACTGTCTGCTGTTCGATTTATCATATATGCGCCGCTTATTATCTATGTGATTTGGGACAAACAGCGCCCCTTAGCGGATGAAAGTGCACGTGCAGAACTGTTCCTCGTTTTAGCCATAATCACAAAAATACTAACTCATCCCATTCCCATTCATCGTAATTATAAACACGCTAATGCATGAAGTGCTTCCGCATGGAATAATTTGATGACGATGCACGCATAATAAACACAACCTACAGACAATATATTCGTTGTTGTTGTTGTCGATGTGATAAAAAAACACGTTGCGTTATTTCAATCAATTCTACCGTTGTCATGGATAGGAGCTGCAGTAATACTACAACATGTACGTCGAACGCGGAAGGCGGCATACATCATCATATAAACATAAAACGTCAAAGGAATAATTCACGGGCTTGTTCAATACTCTGTGTATTATCTGCATCACTAATATTTTTACCAGAGATTTGTGCCAGTAATGACACAACATCGAGACCAACATCAGGTAGGATATGCAGTCGCTCAAATAAAATCAATTTGTACAGACTTCCAAAGCACGATACATTGCATCTAGTATTATAATAATAATAATAGAAAATAGCGATATATAATTATAATTCATATTATATTATATTCAATTTAATGAGGCGATATCCCGGTCAGCATAGAATTAAAATACATGTACATGTACGTCCGAGATTTACACATTCACTTTTCGAGTCCACTGTATGTAAAACAACAATCATTGAAGGGAGGGTCGTGATGACGTCGAAAGCTACGGCGCTCAAATACCATGGCTCGAATAAGGTATCTACATTATTCCTAACAACCATTGAGTTGACAGGGCGTAATGCACATATTATTTATTTATCTATTTATTTATTTATCCCTAACCCTAATACAACCTGAATAAGCAAATTGATTAGTTATTAATAAACAAATAATAATTAATTAATAATTAATAATACTATATTTTTTTTTACTTTGCGCGACTATTGAATCCAACATACATTCGTGAAAACGATGCTAGACTTAAAGCGAGTTCAAAACTAATTAAGGTGTAACAAATCTGCCTTAAGTCGACGATGTATGATTCATTTAGCAGTTGAACCATTTATTTAAATTAATTAAAATCTGTATTTTGTTCATGTTGTTAGACCATAAGAATAAATAAATGTATTCACTTAATTACTTATCTATTTATTTATTTATTCATTTATGAATGGATGAATTAATTATTAATCAATTAATAAATAAATAATACTAAAATGTAGTTAATTGATCTATTTAAATTAATTATTTATTTATTTATTCATGTATTAGACAAAATATAAACTTGCTAATTATACCTCATTTTGGAATATTTACAATAGACAATAAACATAAATAACCCAATTAATATATTAATTCATTTACTAATCCATATTACTCCATCTCTATCACTTAATTATAATCTGAAATAAATCTTTCTTCATAAAGAAGATTTAACACATCTGCATTGAAGCTAAATAAATGCCGAAATGGTATCGGAATGTTCAATTTGGGAGATAACGATAAATAAAGCTCCGTATCAGTGCCAGTGTATATAATAAAAGGTAACCAACGTTACCACATATTTGAGCATTACACAAGAACCGTACGAATGTTAGATAATATACAAACGTTAACACTAGATAACCTTATAAAAGATGCATAAATTAAGTTATCGTTTAATGTATTAAAGTGATGTAATCTACTTGATCGTAACATACGTAATACCAGAATAAACCACAAACAAATTCACAACCAAAATAAAATAAAATAAAAGCTCGACTAAAATCTTAAAACACGAATGTCCTATCACCACTGCAAGTTGGGAAAGTCGAGCACCATTTTACATTATACTAATGGTGCCTTTGATATTTAATAATATGTTACATTTTCAATGTTTAATCATTGCAAACTAAAGTAAGTATACGAACAAAAATTCACTAGAATACGTTCTTATATTTTGTAGGAATCAAAATTCCAAGTGCTGCTTTAAATTCCCTAAAAAATACGACAACTTACATAGTTTAATATTTTAATGTTTTATTTGTCTCAAATCTCGAATCAATGCTGCCCGTTTATAGTAGTTTGGGACTGCAGCATCGTTGCACATCGTTGCACAGTTTATCGAACGCTTTTCAAATAAAGAGCTCGTTAATAAGCGGCATCGTGAATTACACTGATGTAAACAGCATTAACCTCAATATTGCTCTCAATTTTAATATTCGCAACTAATGTCCCTTTGGTCGACTTAATTACCGGATATAAAATGAGAATGATATCAATTCTGATAATAGAAAATGGGAGGATAGATATACACATTGGTCGGTTTAATCCCCGGTAGTCACATAATGCCCTATACAAATCTGATAATAAACATGCCTATGTAATATGAAGCTAGTATGGATCCATTTGGCAATAGGTACTCATCATTACTTACGACAATTGCCTAACCATCTATTCTTAGCAACATTGAGGATTTAACAACATTATGCCTTTATGTCTTGTTATGTATACGTTTGTAAAGAATGATTTATCAAATTCCAATTTTCTAAAATTCAAATACTGTTGAAATGAGCATCTCAATCTGTCTACCAGAATGTTCCCTAATACATTTTGATCATTTCGATTTGAGCAGACGTGGATTCTTCCGATATGAGCAGAGGCGAATTCTTCCCATATAAACATTATTTTTTTAATCTTGATTAGTGAATAACGATTATTTGAATTGATCAGAATGGCGTGTAGTTTACATGCTTAAGATCTCCTTTATTCATCAATTTCACGTTAGAACATGTAGAATAAAGGGCATCGATTTTTATACCATATGATACAATTCATTCTTGTATGTACTAGATGCATTCCTGAAACATTAGGAACACTACTTCTATGATTTCCTTGGTATCGTCGATGACCGAATAATGCGCGGGCTAATGCACGTACCAGATTGAGTTATTTGAAAACATTTAGAAAGTCGAAAACAACTGCCAATGCGATTTGGTCATGACGAAAATCTAGATCATTATCGTTTAGTGGTGGAGGCTAACGCTTTAAGCAAAATGCTGCATCAAATGTATACGTGTATGCTGGACACAGAGTGAAAAAAACTTTTACTCCAGACTTTAACAATAGCACCCTGCCAGATGTTTATATTGTATTACTAAAATTAAAATGCAAAATGTTGTCATGTACATTATGATTATTTGAAATATTAGTCTGGAGGCATCATCTGTACTGTACAGGGTGAGTCAAAAAGACTGCAATAGTGGAAAGAAGCCATTTTGTTTTCAAAACCATAATGAATTTTAAAACTTTTTAAACGTTGCAAGAATGATGTATTTAATCCTAACTTTGTGTGAACAAATGAAGTCGATTACATTCTCCGTTTGCCTTTGGTGAACCTTTTGACCAGCGCACCCATTTCACACGTTTGTCCACGAGATACCCAAAATATGCATCAAATCGCAAAATGTGTCTCTCATTCAAATTTGGAAACTTGAGGTCATTTGTGATGTTATTGGAATTTGATGCATCATTTCTTGTTTACATGTGAGTTAGCATAATCAATTATAATTATACCCATGCTATGAAAGCGTATAATGTTCCAATTTTAATAAAAAACTGACATTTTCCATTTTTTGTTGGCGGGATATTCAAATATGAAAATGCAATGTGTGCCATTTCAAATGAAAATCACTGTGCTCGTGGACAAACAGGTAAATCTGGTTGTGCAGCAAATAGGGTCACCAAAGACAAACGAAAAATGCAATCGACTTCATTTTTTCACACAAAGTTAGGATTAAATACATCATTCTTACAAAGTTTAAAAAGTTTTAAAATTCATTATGGTTTTGAAAACAAAATGGCTTCTTTCCACTATTGCAGTCTTTTTGACTCACCCTGTACAGTCACTTTTACTAAGGAGCCCAATGTACTGATTTCGTAGCGCCGCCTTATAATATAGGGGTATTTAATGGAGAAATATTTCAAAAACATCCGCAAAAGTTTGCCCATGAACAGATGAGAGGATGAGAAAACCATTTTTGTTTGCCAAATTCGGAATTCGCTTTACCATGTTTACAATACTAATAAACAGTACGTTGGTCTTATTACAGCTACCAGTACCATTCGTCTCGTCGGTTCTCGTAAGACATACGAAGGAGTAGTTGAAGTATTTCTGAACGGACAATGGGGAGCCATATGCGATGATAACCTACTCACGGAAAGCAAGGGCAATGCGTTCGCCGAGGTGGCTTGCAGGCAACTTGGCTACCCTAGTGGGAGGGGTAACTTCACCAACCGTAACCAACATAGTTATTTCCGTAGAGGCGTTTCCAAATATGACGTATCCCCTTACTTCAACATATTCTATGACGGATTAAATTGCTTTGCCAATGAGAAATTGTTGGAAGACTGTCGCTATTCTAGAGAACGAGACACTTCTTGTGATAGCAGAAATGTCGCGGCAGTGAAATGCAATGACGGTACATCGACGGACAAAGGTAGGTTGTTACGATACCTCCGCATTTCCGCATTTTCTTGTTCGAATCCCAGGTCCAAGAACGGTTGCTGAATACGATACACGTACATTGAAAGGCACAAGACACCGCACAATTACGAGACCTTCAAACAAGATTTGTATACCAGACTACATTTTGGCATGTTGTAGGATTATCATGATTATACCGTCTCACCATTGTATGGCAGCTAGTTATCATGGTTATGGTCAGAAGTCACAAACTGGTCCAAAAAAAAGTTTCACTTCTAATAATGTTGAGAAATGCACCAATTCTGATTAAACGGGACAAAACTTAAGTTTTACATACTTAATGACCCACAAACTATATATTGTTGGAAAGCTTAAGATTCAAGGTTTTTTATTTTTGCCAAAAAGAATCAAATTATACAGGGTGTGTACAATTTTTTCAGGGTGGAACATAATTGTTTTTATCGTTTTTGCTCCTCACAAAATAGTTTGATAGTTTGTACAATTAGGGTTTAGCTGAAAATAGTCACCAAAATCAGAACAACCGCAGAAGGTGCTACCAAATTTGCTAAGAATCATTTGCCCAAAATGTACACAGGAAAAGTACAGGGTGTCTAAAATTATGATGAAATAATGCATAAAATAAATGTTTGTATATAATATTCTATGAAATTTAGTTAGCATGGACCATTTAATTTAAAAGAAAATGGTTATCAAAATGAACTACATGGATATCGTTAAAGTTCCTTTTATTTTGAATACAGGGTGGTCCAAAATAGGTCAAAATAGCAAATTTTTCATGAATCAATGAACAATTCTGTGAAGAAACACTTCTGGCATTTTTAGTTAAATGTTTTACTACCCAGGGTAGAAAAGGACTGAAGAGTCACACAAATGAAATAGAGAGACTGCGATTTGGCCATTGTTTAATCAATAAAATGAATAAAACTGTGTATTTTTTACATTAAAACACTCCCTGAATTGAACATCATATTCTAGTAGAGAATGTCTAGATAACAATTCAATATTAGTATTCATAGTAGCAGGCACATGTTATTAACACATATGAGAAGTTTGAAAACTTTCCTATGTATACTTTTATAAAATGGCATCAATTTCAAAAGTTCTAGTTTTCCGCTATTTTGTGTACAAACCTATGGGCGCCTCATCCACCGCCTCCTCATCCACCGCTCCCACCCTTGACTCACTCGACGTTTAGATTGATAACTTCACTGTTGCTAAACATGTGGCTTTAATTCTTTTTTTATTCGGTAGCTGGATAAATTGTCTTTAATATGATACCAAAAATGTTATGTTTTTTTGACAACTTCTATTTAAAATAGAGACACGTATCACGATTTTAAGGATTTTTTGAAACGATCCCACCTTGTTTGATATACCTATTAGTGACTTGTGACCTTATGTGTGATTGCGACAATAGACACAATACATCTCAGTTACTAGTTGCAATTTGTACGAAGATCAGTTTCATTGAGAACGTTTGTATATACGATTCATGCAGGAACGGGCCCCTTGCGATTCCCAAATGAGAGGCGGGGTTTTTTTTGCTACCACCGTAGGAAGGGGAAGAAGCCCGGCCAAAACACGTCAAACATATGAAAAGCCAAAGCTAAACACTCAAAGAATATCTTTGTAGAGCCTACACATATATAAAAAAAAGTAGTTGAATAAAATCCCTCACTGGTATCCCTAAACATGCCTGAGATTGAATGCAGCTCAATATACATGTACAGTAATCATGGTACAAAAGGCGGGCCATAAATGCTCACGCACTTATAGTTTTCAACATTACTGCAACTGAGAAATCCAACGACCATGTGAGAGTAGTGCTAGTATTACGCCGTATGCAGATCGATATGAGCAAACCCATAGCTCCAACCTCTACTCATATTATTCATTTGGGACCAATTGCTCTCTTTAGATCTACGCCTCCCTCCCTCAAACATTACACGATGAACATGAGTACAACCTCGCTGACGATGGCCCTGCCGGGCATATGTTGGCAGCGATGATGACGCCTATGGTATAGAGTTCGCCGATTTTCAAAAGTTTGTATACGATCAACGTGGTTAAGGCAAGATATCGAGTTAGGGTTAGGAGGGCTGAGTTAGGGTTAGGGTTAGGAATAAGCGTGAAATGAGAAATCGGCGAATTCCTTATCAACTGCACCACTGGCGCGATCTATAAACGTATTCATGGTATTGTTGCATTGTTACCCATTTATATAACAGTGTGGGTAAAAAGTACTGACATTGGCATTTACTTATTTATTTATATTTCAGATGGTGGTACCACGGCCATAGATATTCTAAAATACATAGCTCTGGTTGTTATTGTTATCGTAATGGCTATAATATACTATTTTTTCAACAAACGAGTTCGTCAGAGACGAATAATGCAGCAGCGACGACGAGCCAACATTAATATTCGGGCGGCGAATGATGCTGCTAACAACGGAACGGAAATACCTTCTCTTACGACCACATCTAACCTACCACCAGGATCATACCCGAGTCAACCCCATGTAAACCTGTATCCAACTCCTGCTGCTAAATATCCTCCACAAGCCGGTGTTCCTTATCCTCCATCTGGAGGTGGTGCATATCCTGCTCCGCAAGCAGGAGTTCAAAGTCCGCCACCAAGTGGCGCGCCATATCCACCTCCCGGATACGCTCCATACCCTCCTCCTGGAGGCGCTGTTTCAAATGCGCCTGCTCAACCACCAAACTCGCAAACACCCGCATATCACACAGAACATTCTTCAAATCCCGCATATCCGCCTCCTGAAAGTTATCATCCATCAAATTATGCATCGGATGCATCAGCACCTCCTCCACCGTCGTATGACAGTGTAACATAATTATATTCAAGGCACTTGGAAAGAGCAAACACGTCTGCAGATCAAGAAGGTATTCATTCATGCAAATTATGACAGACGACATGTGTAACCGAGATGAGCGGCATCGGATATGGCAGAAAAATGCAACCGTGGCATTTATAAAGCTTTGTATGGGGGATAAGGCAAATATAAAAACATCGCACTTTCTTCTGTCAGTGATATATTTTATGTACATCATAGACAAGGAAAGATACACAAAAAAAGAGGCCAAGCAGGACTTACCTTTGCGGCACCGAGATCCGAATTGCGTCTGCAACGGCAATCCGCTCAGCCTCTTTCGTCTGTTTGAACTTTATAATCATGATAATGTTATCATGTAAATATTTGTATATATTCTGCCTTTATTATTTATACATTTGATAATATTGTGTAATATGTTTTAAGGAGGCATCAGTCAAGAAGACTCATGCCACTGTTTCAAAAGTGTATGTCCAAATAAATAAAAAAAATAAAAAAATGAATAGTCGATTCGCATAAACTGCAGCTAAGCGAGAGTCTCTTACTGATTAGACAACGATAAACGGACATGTTACGCAATAAAGGCCTTTTATCGTTCACATCATTAGTAATCCTACACGTTAGCCAAGTTCCTGACCCGGTGCAATTAAGAAATGTTATTCAAAAATCTATATAACACATTGAACCTACATTATTGAAATTATATTAAAAATATAAATGCACCAAATGACATTTTAAATGCCTACTAAGCTTCAGGGTTAAATCACCTATGCAGTTGTGCACAGTGACAATGCATGACATGTATGAGTTACTAACTCCAATCCCAAAGACTAATGCAAGGTTGCTTCCAATAGCGCATAGTACACTCTAATTGTAAAAGAGTGAAAAACCACTCAAAAAGAGTGAAATTTCACTCTTACAGAGAGCCAACTGAGTGACCACTCTTCCAAAAGAGTGATTTTGAGCGAGTGAATTTCACTCTAATCGAGTCGTCATTCCGTCTCCAAAAATCATTCCTTTTGAGCTGTTTTTCAATTTTTTACATTTATCATGTTTATAGCCTAAAACAAAGTGGATTTGGTGAAGAAATAGTTGAAATTTAGCGATGAGTAGGGGCCTACATTTTATGCGTAGGTCATAATTTATAGCATATAATGTACATACCAAAAAGACGACAGCGCAGTAGCCTTCGAGTGAAAAAAAGCTAAGCTTTGTATTGGCAGACGACATGGCATCTATATGTGTTCGGCCTTATTACATGACCGTGTGTCTTTATTCATGACGATGTATTGCTATCCTGTTAGTGCATCCATGTCGTCCATGCATGCGGCTCTCTAAAATTTGTCTGTACGTGCTATGAGATATGACCCACACATAAATATTTCGTCTATTTTTTCAACAAATCCAGCGTTTGTATCTTAGGAACCTTCTTGTTCACCCGAAGGATAAGCGGGACCCTCTCCCCGGGGACCCTCTCCATACCACCGATGTCATCTATTCAATACCATGTAAAAACTGTGACACTCCGTACACTGGAGACTGGTCGAACATTCGGGAAGCGATTAGAGGAGCACAAGACAGAATCTGAAAGAGGGGGCGTCAGTTCGCACCAGAGCATCCCGTAAGAGCTCTCAATCTGCCATTAACAAATCGGCTATCACCAACCACGTAATGGACAAAAATCATGTCATCAACTGGGAGCAGGCAGGGATCGTAGGCAGAGAGACTAATCGATACAAACGCTGGATCAAAGAGGCAATCGCTATTAGAAAGCAGGGCAAGACAATGAACAGAGACGGGGACAATCTGAGTCACGCGTTTGACGATATACTGATTGCTGATAAATCATCTAGCATCGCTGCAACTAAGCAACCAATACCACGTGCTGTAAACAGCAGATCGTCATCAATCCCCACCAAGTGTTGATAAAAGAAACAGCTTGTCTCCGAAACGTCCACAAGTAAGTGGTTTTCCTTGGACTAGATATACAGAATTTCATCAATCATCTTATTATAACAGTCCTGATGAACTTTATCAAGAAATATTATATTTGTCGCATTCAATGGCAAATATAAGTGCATACACTTTAGCAACATTCATTTGTGGATAGTTCCATTATGAAGAGACAATTCAATAATATCAACCTATTGATAAGACGCCAAAGGTTGAGTTACAAATCGTACCGATCACTTGATATGGCACGCCACCAATGGTATGTTGCTTTATATATTTATAGACTTAAGACATTTCTCATTTACATGTAGATCACTGAATGAGATAAGGGTCGAGGAATATATCAAACTCGAAAATAACCTATGCAACGATGGTTTTAGTGATGTTTGGCTGGAATTTATTATCAGTAATCTGGACTCAAAATTGTATATAATGCTAGGTTGTCCAATTAATATCACCACGCCTTACAGACACACTAAAGCTGCCCGTTCTGCATACGCTATCCTTGACCAATTCTGCAAATCATACCTTAAACGTGCGTGGGCTGTTAGATGTAATATTACGAACTCAAAGTGAATCTATTGAGACTATTGTATACATGACTATATAATAATTTTTAATGTTCTTTCGTTTTTGTCAATTATTGTATGTATATATTATGAACGCACCGTCGGGTAGACGGGTGCCACTGTTGTAAAAGTGTATGTTCAAATAAATAAATAAATATATACTATGCGTTGTGAGTTTTAGGTCAATGCATGCGTATGTGTTGTTTCGAAAGAAATTAAACAAATCAATGCACGCGCGCTGATGTTGATGTGTGAATAATGGCACGACTCCGCAGTGGGAGTGCTATTGTGAGCATATCAACATTTGCGCAAGTGCATTGAAAGGGACTAATTTTTCGAGAAACAAAACAATTGCACGTATTAACCTAATTCATACACTAAACAAATTCACAATTTCAGCACAATTTTGATCTATGTAATAACGAGCAAAAACATGCTAACAAGTGTGCTAACACCTGCTGCAGTGAAAATCGGCGAACCCGTCGTGGTGCGTGCATTGAACGGCGCACACGCGGAGTACATTGGACACTTCCAATGCACTCCGCGTATTTTAGTTTCTTACTTTCTGATTGGTTCGACACTACTAAGAGTGTATGAATTTTGAACGAGAGAGAATAACGTAAATGTATTTGTAATCAGAGACACAACCTTAAACATGCAGAACACTGTTTATTAAATGCAGTAATACGTAATTAATACGTATAAATGGATCGTTCACCACGTCAGTTACATAAAATATTGTTATTTACAGTTTCCTATCACTCGAAATGTGTTAACCACATAAAGATCTCTCACTTTACCGGAAAACATGCCATTAAAACGTTGATTTATATAAACATGATAAAGACTAATTTACTCGCACTGTTCGTTGAGGTATCCGCATACATAATACGATGATTTCTCACTTTCAGAAAGACCTCCAACTCCTCGTATTCTATTAAAATTAACCTTATGCATTCGTCTATTTCACATGATCAGTCAGTGACATAAATTCATTGTTAAAACTGATTGATATTTTGTCAATCATTTGCTCAACGTTTAATGTACTTTATCTGTGCGTTGAAGCCCTAATGATCCAATAATTATGATCTTTTACTTAATGTGCGTTCCCTCTTATTGGCCGATATAGCTAAAAACAGTCGAACAAAATTGGTTTTAAAATCAATAGTTCTCACTTGTTCGTCAATATTATTTTCTATCGGTCAAATTGCTTGAAACATTTGTCTTACTGGTCAGAAAATGTAATTAAACTTTAGTGTCAGTTTTTGCGGAAACGAAATGTCTGAAAGTTTGTGTATTTTCGAACCCGATGTATAAGGAATCATGGTACCCCAGGAGCTATACAGTCGGACGTTCTCCATAGACATACACGGAATGAAACGAGAAACAAGTGTTGCGTGTGTAGAGATGAGTGCCCTATGCCAACCTATACTTTACTGTACAGGGCGAACTATGGCTCTACAGGACCAAGGCATTACACATGTGTGTAATGCCTTGACAGGACCATGTCTCCTACCACAACGGATTCGAACCACAAGCCGTACTTTACGCTGTGGAGTTTCAAACATATGGGAACTGGTATCGTGAATACTGTGATGGCCGCGCCCGTTCGGCCTTGATGAATATAGAGAATACTTTTATTCGGGCACTCTTGCTAATGATGATAGTAATCATCATCTTATTGGTCGTCCTTGGACGGAACAATGGAAGCAACTTAGCTGCTTCCATCATTCTTTCTTTGGCTATTTGTTTACTCCATTGGTGCGCCACGCCTAGTGGAGGTATGTATAGGAATACATTTTTTTTGTGTGTGTACAGATACAGACCCGGGATGATCCCCTACTCTGAACGAAGGAGTCTGTGACCTTTTTAACGTGCTCGGGGATAGCTCTTCCGATGCACAGGACCACCATTTCTACGTAACTTCCGAACCACGAAGCAAAAAAGAGACTAAGTACCTTGCCCAAGGATACAAACATGTTGGCAGTAATAACCATTTCTAAAAAGGACTAAAGCTACCGTTAGTAAATTGAAACCGTAGTTAATGCACCCGATACTCCTCGATAGAAACATTTATTTAAACGAGCATGGCCCCATACATGATGAGTCCTGAAAGAACAGTCACCTTTGTGCATGACGTCACGGACGTTTCAAATCTTGTTTTATCAAAATCTATTTAAGTGCTCCAAAAGATAATTTATCTATACTTTATTAAAATAAATAAATTATACTTAGATTTAAATTGCGTGGTAAAGTTTACATCAATGTGTATGAATAGATCCCTCTACTTTAGAGCCATCAACAAAGTGGCATTGCGTAATAGCAGGCCTATGTTATGCACGCTGATTTTAGGAAAACGGCAGAAATGGCCGGTTATTTGCCAATCATTGAATCGGCTTTAGAATACAGGGTTCTAGTGTAATTATTAAACGCAATGGTCGAATTCGAAAAATCATTATTCAAAGTATAGCTATATAAATATCTTTGAAGCACTATTATCGATTTTGAATAGAACCCCCGTTTTTTCTGACTCACCCTTTAAGGCTATACCAGCATATAATAGTTATCCCCGGGGTTGTTCTGTATTCATTTTAAGCCATGGAAACATGCATAACCTAATTATTATTAAAGGTGTAACATGTACGCGTGTTATTCAGCTTAAAGCGATGCCTGAAATTGATGGTGATGGTCGTCTACTGCGAAATGAGAAGAAAGAAATAATGAAACTAAGGTAATCTAAATAATGAAACTAGAAAAAACAGGGTTATGCCCATCTTGTCCGCGTGATTACGGTATCTACGGATAACCTTGGAACGAATCATCCCAGCCCCTCCCACTGAAAATGCAATTGACCAATTATTAAACAAATAGAATATGGTGAGCTATAAGGCCATGTGTTTTGAACTCACCACCCAAAAAGAGTGGTGGCGTTGCATTTTTGGTGACGAATCATCCATCTCTCTCTATTAACTCAACAACTAAATGTGGTAGAGCTATGGTTGAGGTGTCATGTGAAAGCCTATTTATCTAGCTACATTGTGTTAATAAATCAGGTATTTCTATAAATGTTTGGCTGAGATATGATTGATTATGTTGTGAAAGTCAGGGGTGGTGGCGGTGGCGGCGGCGGCGGTGGCGGCGGCGCTGTGTGCAATCTCTATGGGGAATATAGAAAATGTTCCCAATTCTACGTTCAATTTACTATAACTCCTCATTCCTGTATGGTACAAACATGATTTTGCTCTCATTTTATAGATTATTTTATATTCTATAAGATTCTGTTTCAACAAATGTGACAACTATTGTGCAACAATTGTAATCATGAATCGATTGCGTTGTCCTTGGCTCATCCCTATTCGCTACACAGTGAACTTGCCCTAATTCATCGGTTTTACATACATGACTATAACAAAAGAAATATTTAACCGATGATAGCAAAATTATACATTTATGGAAAGCTCTCAAATAGGGGAATTCGAAAATGCCGTTTAAATCACGATAGGGTGCATACCAAAAAAAATATACTTGTAAACTCTAATAATTATGAAATTTAAACGTTTGTGCTCATTTACTTCTCGATATAGTATATTTCAACACGTTTACCATTAACAACTATTATGTTCTGATGGGTAATTGCATGAGGAACTTAAATATGCACAGTAAAATTATGATTGGGATAGGTATCAAATTAAATATTGAGCTTAAATCAAAATATGAAAAATCAATATTTTTTAAACATTCTTAATCACAACAAGTTACCATTAGGTCTTATCTAAATTCCAATAGCATATTTGGATTCCTTGTGAGATTACCGTTCAGAAAATATATACTTTATATGGGATAGAACAAATAGTTATTGCGATATGCTAATTCGAATCTCAGATGGTGTAAAATGTAAAAATCTGGACATGCAACGGTAAGGGTGGCGAGTTCAAAACACACGGCCATAAACTACGAACGCGCAAATGATTAAGACAACTTGACATTCTCTGTCAGAGGGCGCCATTTACTCTCCCTGTAGCGACGATACTGAAGATGTGTATTGACAACAATAAGTTACAACTTGATTGACTGTTGCAGGGTGCTCTCTGTATCTTTGCAGTTCTGTCCTTAATCATGTTAATGCAATTTAGATATATACAAGTTCATGCATTTCTACAAGAAATAACTGTCTAATACTAATAGCGTGTTATGCGCAGGCCAAAAATCTAAACCAATCAACGTTCGTGGTTTAAGTAATGGAGACGGTCACTATTTATATCAAGATTAATGCGTAATTCTCGATGAGGATATCTTGAAAAGGCGTGACTTTCATCACCGATATTTTCCACACTCCTCGACTGATGATCATATATATTTGTGATGAAATATCAATTCACACCATGTGTTTGTCACTGTTACGCGTACGGTCGTCTTAATAGGCTACCGTGTTTGTCACTGTAGCTGAGTCCGTCTTAATAAAAAAAAAACAGTAGTATACCCGGACAGTCGCGTATGATTTGAGGAAATTCTGACTTAATAGACTCCGTTTGTGATAATATCGGAAATATAGTTGATACTGAAATTGAACGGACAGCAAACCTCTTCGCCACATTGATCTTGCCGAAGTCGTTTCACCAAACACGGATTGTGACGAAACCGAACTTTTCTACGATTTTCTCGACTTCTGGCGAACCGATCAAGAAATATGAAGGAGAAATTCTGCTGGGTATTGGTATTGACTACCCTGCTAACATCCGGTTTTCCTGTTGTACATGTACACGGTATATATGACCAATCTATAAATTGCACGGTCGGATGCAATGTGTATGAAGGATGGCCTGTTTATGACTGGAAAGTCACCATTTCCACGATATTCCAATGCCCATCTGAATGCACGTGCATACTGGGCAAACATAACGTAACAATACACTGTCCTAATGGAACATCATCGGTACTGCGGGTGTTGTATCCACCAAACTTCTTGAACCCATCGGACGACTATGATATGACAAGTCTCAACGCAGATTCTGATAACAGCTTGAACGAAGCTTCTTGGGACCCAAGCTTTTCCACAGAATCGGATGCATACCCTAGTTATAGTGCATACTCTGCATCATCGTTAAATGCAGACTCTGAACTAACAAGTCTACTATCATTGTCTTGAAGTAGCACTGGCCTCCATGAAATCGAGTCAAACGCATTTTTCGACTCCGAGTCGACAAATGTCAATACAAGTGCTGAGAAGACAAGCTTTTACGCATTTGATTGGAGCAACTTGTATTTGCTAGATTTGTCCATCAATTATATTGTGAAGTTACACCCGCAGTTGTTCGAAGGTCTCACTAACCTTAATTCGCTGGATATATCCCGCAATAATATTCGTGAGTTACTCCCGGTACAGTTTAAAGCGCTCGTCAACCTGGAATCGCTAGATATGTCATACAATAATTTCGTGGAGCTACACCCGCGTCAGTTTGAAGAGCTCTCTAATCTTTCGCAGCTGCATCTGTCTGACAATAATATTGTGAACCTTCATCCGCAGTCGTTCGAAGGTCTTACCAACCTGTTTAGGTTAGATCTGCCTAATAATAATATCGTGGAGCTTGACTCGCACCAGTTTCAAGCGCTAAAAAATCTGAACTCGTTAGAATTGTTGAACAACAATATTGTGAAGTTACACACGCAGTCGTTCGAAGGGCTTACCAGCCTGTTTGAATTAGATCTGCGAAACAATAATATCGTGGAGCTAAACTCTCATCAGTTCCAAGCTCTAAAAAACCTAGACTCGTTAGAAATAGATAGGAACAATATTATGCAGCTACACTCGCAGTCGTTTGATGGGCTTACCAACCTCTTCTGGTTATATATGTCTAAGAATAATATCACGGAGCTACACGCGTATCAGTTTGAAGCGCTTACCAACTTGCGGTGGTTAGATCTGTCTAACAACAAAATTGCAGAACTACACCCGAAGTCGTTTGAAGGGCTTACCAACCTGGTGTGGTTAGATTTGTCCAACAATAATATCGTGGATTTACACGCGTATCAGTTCGAAGCGCTTATCAAACTGTGGTGGTGGTTAGATCTGTCCGGCAATAATATCGCGGCGCTACATCCGCAGCAGTTCGAAGCGCTTACCGACCTGCAGGTGTTAGATCTGTCCGGCAATAATATCGTGGCGCTACACGCGTATCAGTTTGGAGAGCTTGAAAACCTGGAGCGGCTTTATCTGCACGACAACAATATCGTGAACATTGACGCACAGTTGTTAGAAAATCTTACAAACCTTCGGGAGTTAGATGTATCGAATAATAATATTCAGAAGTTATACCATCGACACTTTGAAACACTAACTAACTTGAAGGGGTTATATTTGTCGAACAATGAAATGGTGGAGCTATACCGCCATCAGTTTAAATCGCTTACCAATCTGCAGCGGTTGAATGTGTCCAACAATCACATTAAGACAATACATTCACAGTTATTCACGTCACTTATTAACGTTGAATTCATTGATTTAAGTCACAATAGTCTGTTTCTGTTTCAGTTAAACTCATCAGTGAAGTACCAGAAACTAGTTTATATTTCGCTTTCGAGTAATAAGTTGTCTAGTTTCCCACGTGGTATACTTCAAAATGTGTTTGATTTAAAATATCTCGATGTATCTAATAATGAGTTTGATAGATTTGATACGGGGTTGTATTTTCTGAATAACACGATGACCTCGCTTGATGTGGTAGATTTGAGACGAAATACATTGCACGAAGTCAACTATGAGCCTTTTAGATATATTTCTAACGAAACAAACATATTGGTCGATAATGCTGCTACGTGTTGCTTTATAGAATCAGCAATTTGCACTGCCACAATACCACGTTCACAATTTCTGACTTGTGGGCGAATACTTTCAAATCGAATTCAAAGAATTAGTATGTGGATACTAGGCATTTTTGCTATTATCAGTAACGCTGGCGTATTGCTCTACCGTTATATGCGATATAATGACACTAACAAAGTGCAATTATTATTAATCTCAAATCTATCAATCTCAGATTTCGTCATGGGTATTTATATGCTGATAATAGCGTCAGCAGATATATATTATGCAAACCTTGGTTACTTTCCCTCGGAAGCATGGAGAACAAGCATTACGTGTAAGGTATCCAGTACTCTATCCATCTTATCCAGCGAGACCTCGGTATTCATCGTTACTATTTTAAGCTTAGACAGATTGATGGGTATCAGATATACATTTAGCACTAAGAGATTAGGCACAACGTCAGTGAAAGTAGTCATAGCTGTAACTTGGGTTTTTGCAGTAATATTGAGTTTCTTGTCAACAACTTTGTCAGAAATTAATCCTGATTTATACGATGTATCCGAGGTGTGTACCGGCCTCCCACTCTCTAGAAGCAATGTTTTTGAGACTCAATATTGGCAGTATGATCTTGGAATTCTTGATTTCGCGAGAAAACCAATTGTATTGAATAGTGCTCGTGATACTGTTATTGGCACCAGACCAGGCATGTATTTTGGTATAGCTTTATTTTCCATTATCAATTTCATATGCATGTTAGTTATAACGTTTTGCTATATCGGGATATTCATAACAGTGCGACAAACAGCAAAAAGTGCCGGAAGAATTCAAAGTCGAAGGGAAGAATTCCGAATGGCTATGAAAATGGGGGTGATTGTGCTTACAGATATGATTTGTTGGTCGCCTATTATTATAATCTCAATCTTTGTACAGAGTGGGGGTCTTATAGTCACACCTCATGCCTATACCTGGATTGTAACGTTTGTACTGCCAATTAATTCCGCAATCAATCCATTTCTATATACCTTGGCCACAGCAATATATGGGTTCTTACAAAATCGACATACCAAAATGAACAACCGTGTTGTCGAAGTGATAGCTTTAAGAAAACGGCCAAATTAAAAGACTGTGTATGTTTAACATCGAAGCTATATTCATTTTGCCATGGAATCTTTAAAAAGAATCATCGGTGCGCTGTACGTTCATATCAACTCCTATCGTTGTGCATCAGCTGACGTCGGCGGATATCGGTGTACCAGTTGCAAGAATCACTACCTTTGGTCAGCGTCCGAATTAAGGAAAAAAATCTGGTTGCCCGCCGGGCAACCAAGCAGGAAATTATGGTTGCCCGGCAGATTTTTTGGTTGCCCGTTCTGTAAAATATTTAAATGCATGTGTTAAGTGTTTCACTTCTTGTAAAAAAATTGGTTGCCCACCGGGCAACCAAATAAGTACATGTTGGTTGCCCGGTGCTAATTTTGGGTGTCCCGGGCAACCGGGCAACCACTTAACGCGAACGCTGCCTTTGGTTCTACCTATGAGTAAAATATATTTATGAAATCAACAATATTAAACTGATTGAAAAGCTCAACACAATTCAGTAGGTGTTATAAGCAGTGGAATGATGATGAGCTTTATTCCGTTCGTTAATATCTTACTCACGGGTAAGGCCCTGTCACACTGTTGAGAATAGCGCTAACGTGTGCCAGACGGTTTGGAAATTGGGTAACTACATGTACGTTCGTGTAATCGTTCGTGTTCGTCAGCTGTTCGGCGGGCTGTTCGGCTATACACGTCCAGCCCATCTGTTCGGTGCTTTTTGAGAGGTAAATCAACATGTTAGCTTAACGCCTGTTACATATTAGCGAATACAACTAACCTATGCCCATTGCGAATGATTTTTTCTCTCGAAATTTGGTCCAGATACGCTCAATATTTATGGGTCAGCTGGGACACGCACGTGACCGGCCGCAGCATGCACGTTATAGGCCATAGGCATACGTTGGGCATTCGTTTGGCATAAGTTGTATTCGTCAGCGATTCGTAAAGGCCGTCACACCATGGTGTATCGCCTGAACGTATGCCAACGTATGCGAAATATCGAAAAATGCGTTGGTGTACGTTGGTGTACGCTGATATAAGTTAGGGGTAAGCTGGGGATACGTCATTAACGTTAAGAGCACGCTGTGATACGCTGTGAAAATTTGGAACGCGTCGAGCCCGCGAAAAGTTATTGAGCATGTTCAAAATTTCTCGACGTACTCAGCGTGTGCTTAATACGTTCTGCATAAGTTCCCGATAGGTTCGTGGTACGTTAGATATACGTTTACATACGCTGACATACGTTAGACATTCGTTGATATACGCTGACATACGTTAGAGGTACGTTACTCGTAATAGGTTGGACCTATAGATTTATCCTTCTAGGTATTTCAATAGTTATCATCTAGGCTGCGTTTACTTGAACTGGCAACACTTGTCCCGCCGTGAACGAAACTCAATTTCTGCAGCGGCATAAGTCACGTGGGGAGAGGGAAAAAGTGCCCCCGCTCCCCCGGGACTCGAACCCCGGACCTCTGGGTTCAGAGACAGACGATCTACCGGTAGGCCACGGGGGGAATGCATGCATGGCGGAGTATATTCCGCCGTGCATATACCTTGGGGCCATTATTTCATCGAAAAACTGCCGAGCCGGGTGACACAAGCACACCGCATCGTAGTGATTCGTAGGACTCAAGAGTGTTAGGGTTAAAGAATGATTGTATATAAATTATATCTATATTATTCGTACAATATAACAATATGTATTATAGGAAGAAAATAAAGCTAATTGATAATTTGGGTTGTATTATGAGAACGGTATAAACTAATAAAAAACGTGGAACGATAATGTGTATAAATTGTACATGGTGTTAGCAACTATAGCAATGTAACTATTGTAAAGAATCTATGATAATGTAAACATGGTAAAACACGACGGCACACGGCATTGAAATTAAACTCTATTAAAATCATAGTAATTGTGTTTTAATTTTGTCGTTGTCTGTATTATTCATGAAGGATCAAGTTGCCAGCCCTAGAAGATATTCTTTTTAAAGAATATTTATCGTAAAAGATACCAAATATCTTAAGGGATTCCGAAATACAGGGTGTCCCAGAAAACCTGCAACTTATTTTGTCAGAGCTCTATAGTTGGACTATTTAAGCCATGAATTTTGTTCATGTTTATACACTCTGGAAACCAAGATTTCCGTGAAATCGGTTGAATGTGTTTATGACATTACTCTCGGTGACTGGATTTTATGTCACAAATAAAAAGTAGAGATTTTAATGTTTTCAGAATGTGCAAACATGATTGAAATCCGTTTTGTAAAAGTAAAAATAGAGCTCCTTCAAAATAAGTTGCATGTTTTCTGGGACACCCTGTAATCATAAATAAAGCAATTTACCATTCATCTAATTTTGAATCAGAGCCGTGACATCAGTGTATTCCAACCAGTGATTGACGCAGTATGCGCGATTGCTGATTCGTCTATGAATGCGTGCCCAGTAAACACAAAACGTTTTCAAAACGTTTTGAATTGGGTTTAATTAGGTTTTGTTTTTGTGAAACGTTTTTAAAACGTCTTAAAAACGTTACAGTTTCAAAGCATATTTTTTTTATTGCAAATCGTTTCATCAAAACGTTATAAAAACGTTAAATTAATGTTGTCACAATACTTATAAACGAACACATGATTGAAACGAAATCAAAACGTTTATAGAACGTTATATTACAACCTAAATTAAACCAAATATTATGGTCCTGGACCATAAGTTTCGTTTTTTACGAAACGTTTTTAAAACGTTTTTTAAAAACGTAGGCAATTACACGCATGCGCACTTACCTGGGTTTTTTTGGTTTGGTAACACTATGGATTGTATATTTATTTCCTTTCATATAGTTTTTCGATCTGCTACATGTATCATTTCATAATTAAATGGCAAATAAGAACATTACTTCCCAAACACATGAACAATTTTGTTGGAGAATGTTAATAAGAAGCCAAATTATTGAATTGGTCTTTAAATTGCCAGTTAATTATCAATTAATTATCAATTATCTAATATAGGTTTTCAAAAACGTTTTAAATTGGTTATAATTAGGTTTCGTGTTTGTGAAACGTTTTTAAAACGTGTTAAACATCATTTTAAACATGTTTTTAAAACGTATTTGAAACATCTTGCAAGACTAAATCATTTAAATATGGTTATTTTCACGTTATATTAACGTTTTCAAAACGTTACATGGAAACGTTATTAAAACCCATAAAAAACTCCACACATATACGTTTTTAATACGTAATATCAAAACGTTTTTTTCACCAACTTGAAACGTGTTTTTAACGTTTAAAAAACGTAAAATGGCCAGCTGGGTGGGTACACACGTATCAACATTGAAATGTAAATACGTTCTGATGTTACTGCACTGAGGTAGAACGGGTGTACAAATATCATCAGTTGAGCAAGCATACATTCATGAATGGGCCCCGGTACAAATCTCAGTTATCACACTGCCCGGCTCCCTATGTGTCTTGCTCAATACGAATGGAGCCTATGCAATTCCTGCTGAACTAGTACGTCTACACTCTATAAATGCAGATATCATCAACGAACATCATTGTTCGATTTCTATTTGCTAATCAATAGGAACAAAAAGTCTACAGTTTAAATTAAACGTTCCAGGAAAATTATCAATTGCTTTGTTCGATTTTATTAACAAATCACGTATAAATTGAATAAAAACTAGAGCGGTTCTCGGGTTTAGCGGTTTTCGGATTTGGCGGTTCTCCTATTTGGCGGTTCTCCTATTTAGTGATTATTGTGGTTGGCATTGATTATGGGTTGGTTATGTGTAGGCATGATTTGGATCCAACCGGAACCATGAGTCGCCGATAGAGTTGCTGTTAGTGGTTGATGAAGTTCAGAGAGGTAATTAGGTTCAAGAGGTTTGATGGTCTTATAGAAATGGCGCGGTATAAAAGCCTTTCGTATGTATGTATGTATGAAGTAGCGACTTGTAAATTAAGGGATGGCTGGATGACATTTTCTGTAGAAGGTAAGTGCATCGTAAAATGCCACATAGCCTATATTGTTGTCATGAAATAATTTCTCAATAAATTACCAGACACTCACTCCCAGAAACCATTATAGATCTGAAAATGTACATTCATTGTCTGGAGTGCTTGTGATTATGTGTAATAAAACACAGAGGGAGACAGTTGTCGGAAATACTTTGAATATTTTTATGTAATTCGCATCCGCGAGTTCATCTAATAATTTAGTTGTTCAAATTATTTGACAGATTTCTACTGCCCTTGAAAAAAGCAGGGTAACTTTTTGGGGTGTAGAGGTTGAATTGATTGAATTACCCTTGTATTTTATCATTACAGTGCTAGTCAAAAAGAAGGCGACTGCAATAAATATGGGTTTATGAAGATCATATTTCAAGAGCATGTTCTTCACTTTTACAATTTTTGTTTTGTTTATGTTTGATTAAAAGACTCCTTTTGGCAGCTGTCCATGATCTGCTATATCTTTGAATTAATCTGTCTAAAGTGAAGAGTCTATCAAAGAGGGTTATTTATAATCAAGATTTCATTTTGTTTGGTTATTTGGGAAACAATATTCACAATTAACTTCTTTTCGACTGTTACGAGGTCAATGCATTGATAATTTGGAAGTACAAACTTGCATCATGTTGTCATTTATTGGAATAGCTTTCTTGTAGTTGTGGTCTGTGGTACTATTATCAAATGGGGAAAATATTGAATATTGAATTAAAAGTACAATTTACGCAAGCAAATAATGGAAAAGGACTATGCAATAAGTTGTTATATAATAAGTTTATTAAGGCACAGTTAGTGGCATTAACGAAACCAGTTGTACAATGAAAGCATTTCTTACGGATACAAAATTGTTCATTAACACTAAGATTTCTGGAATCTGTTATTGTGTATGAAATTGCTGCCCGGGTGAGCGTTGGCAGGTTAGTTGAGCGGTTAGGGAAGTGTCACAGTGAACAGAGGGTCAGTTGGGAGAATTTAGACACTCGGATTTCCATAAAAAAACATATCTGGTTGGTTAGGGTTAAAACACACCATGTACAGTGGAGCTTGGTAACCCTGACCTTCCTGGAACGTACGATTCACTACGGCAGGAAATATTGTTTACGTGTAAGGTACAGCATTTAATTCAATGACGCCATCAACAAAACTGAAAAAGTGCTCAGGAGGGCGTTGGTAGGTTAGCCGAGTGGTTAACTGGAGATTCACGTCAATGATTTAGGGTAATTGTATGTCCCCCTCTCTTGGTTTCCACACTAGCCTGTCTGGTTAGGGATAATTATAACTAATAACTAATAATAATTTCACTAAATATAACTTCACTCCTGGCCTACAAAGGCATCAAATTGGAAATAAGTTATAACACAAGTAGTAATCCTTTGAAATAGAAGGCACATGTCACTTATAATGGAAGAGTTGTAAAAAGCATATAATCAGCATGACTATTTAGGGTGTTTATATGTATGAGTGTTTAAAACCTTATCAAAATAGGGCTGGAGCCTTTAGCGTTTATTGAATGAATACACACTTGTCTGGCTCCTGGCCTATACAAGTGTCAAATGGGAATTAAGTGATAAGAGACTGGCAGCATTCTTTAGAAATAGAAGGGCACATCACAAAGAACATTTGAAAGACACCTTCACAATGCATTGCGTTTTTGCGAAATGACCTAATTTTGGCCTTCAATTTGTCTTGGTTCCCAATCCCATATGCACACAATCATGACTTCATAGCGCATTCATAATTGGAATTGAATTTCTAAAACTTAAGAGCTTGACACATGCATTGTGTGAAAAAAGCTTCAGTTGGCTGGCGACTGCGCAATACATTGTGGGAAGACATCAAAATCTTCTTTGGCCACGTCATTTATAATGGAAGTGTTGGTCATCTAAAGTATTAAGATTTATCAAGTTTTATTTGTTGAATATCTATAATTATCCCTAACCATCCTCAATGCGGCAAATGTCCACGGTAAAGTCTGTCTGTGCCAGCTGGCGTGGCACTTTTTCAATGAAATAATGGCCCCAGGCTACATAGTCGGGCCAATACACTGGCCCGAGTATGGTTGGCTCCTGTGGCGCACTGGTAGAGCGTTCGTCTCGCAACCGAGAGGTTGTGGGTTCGAGCCCCGGTGGCGGCGCCACTCTTTTTGTCCGCGTTTTTGTCATTGAAAAAAAAAAATCAAAATGTGACTTAGGAGGTTAGGGTTAACAGAAAAAAGAAGAAAAAAAAAAATTCTTCTACTTTTTACAAAATTTTCCATGTATGATTTTATTATTCCTAACCATCCTCAATGCTGCAAATGTCCACGGTAAAGTCTGTCTTGGCACTTTTTCGATGAAATAATGGCCCCAGGCTACATAGTCGGGCCAATACACTGGCTTGAGTATGGTTGGCCCCGTGGCGCACTGGTAGAGCGTTCGTCTCGCAACCGAGAGGTTGTGGGTTCGAGCCCCGGTGGCGGCACCACTCTTTTTGTCCGCGTTTTTGTAGTTGAAATTTTTTTTTCAAAATGTGACTTGGGAGGTTAGGGTTAATCAAATACATATAAAAGCATTTTGGAAATGAAATGGGTCAGAGAATCCAAACTTGTATGTTTTGAAATGTTGACAAAAAAGTGCCAAAGATTGTTTTGCTAAATTTCAAAAACTACAAGATGAGGTCCAAAAATGAGAAATTATTGTTGTTAGCCTTGTCGTAAAGAAATGTGTCAAAAAGTGATTTTCTCAAAATATCAACATGTTTGATCAAAATTGATACCAAAATGGATTCTCTGACCCATTTCATTTCCAATAGTATACAAAATACAAAAAAGTGACTTCTTGAGTTCTCCTTAAGCTGCAGTAATAAAACAAGTCATAATGGTAGCATACAAAATGTTCCATTAATGTTCAAGAGTTGAAAAGCATAAAATTAGCATCGAGACTATTTTGTCACTGTCTCAATACTATGGACAATGGACAATGGACATAATTAAACTATTTGTATAGGTCGTCCATCATTTTCACATACAGTTGTACGTAACAGGAGGGTAAAAAATACCCTAAGCGTACATATCTTAAATGGCGATCTTGAGAGGCAGGCATTTTTTATCAAGCCATGAAATTGTTGCCATTTATTGCGTATGTAACTCAAAAAAGTTACGCACGCTCTGTACATATATGAAAATGGCGATAATTTTGGACGACCTCTTAATCTTCTATCTAGCTTTGTTAAACATGAACAGAATAAAGTATGTTCCTAAAAGGTTAGCCATTTCAGGAAATAAAGATGACCCAAGTCACCCAAGTCACCCAAGACTACTGAGTTCAAGTACTGATTTTGTAGGTCCATTTTTAATAAACACTTGGTTTATTTTACAAAGCTGCAAGTACATGTATGAAGATTCGGAATTTCCAAAATGGTCAAAATGTACAATCCTCATGCATGCTGATTATACAGTCATAAAAAAAAGTAACTACCGGTATACAAGTAATAGATGGGCTTTTAACTCTATAAATATATATCCTACCTAAAAATATTAGATAATAGAGTTGTTGAGAAATTTATCTTCTTTAATATGAGATTTTGCACGCTAGGATCGGTTGAATATTGAAGAAGTGACACTCCAAAATGTAAGGTTAAGTCACAATTTCATGTTCACATTTTTCTTTTCAACACGGGGGAGAGTATGACAAGTAGCGTGTGTCGACTATCCAACCTGTGCATGCATCCTCAATGTACCACACGTAACGGTAGCTGGGTCCGTGTGTGGAAAAGACAAATGTGAAAATGCGATTCAGACTACACCTTACATTTTGGAGTGTCACTTCCCTTAAAATCACCCAAATCCTAGCGTGCAATATCTCATTAACGAAGATAAATTTCTTAACAACTTTATTATTTAATATTTGTAGGTAGGATAATATTTTTAGAGTTAAAAGCCCATTTATTACCTGTATAGTTACTTTTTTTTATGACTGTAGACTCGCAACCATAATCAAACAAACTTACATGATGGACCACAGTCACACGCAACACTTTTTGACAAGGTAAGTACCGTAAAGCATGGCTTGTATTTATAGAGTTGCCAAATTGAAATTTTCTTTTACAAGACTTTATAACCGTGTTATCCCTAATAAGTGCCCCTGCCCTAATAAGCTCCCACCAGTAAATTATTGAATGACTTGGAAAAGAAAAAACAATTAAATACTCACCAACCCTACCCTAAACATTGAAAAGACCCCTAACATCAACATAACCATGAGTTGGTAGTAGACGATTCACATATCACACAATTTAAAAGGAAATTTAAAATGCTTATCTCAAATTGTACTTTGGTTTTCTGTATGAACGTGCTACTCAAGAGTATTGAATTCTACAACTTTAGCACAATTAATGGCAGCAATTGTGTAACAAAAACAAATATAATACTATACGTCCACCGGCTCCGGCCGAAATGACTAAGCGCCCTTGCTGCCAATATTTGAAGCTTTACATCATGTGATTGTTTTAATATTGAAGTTTGGCCTATAGATAATCTTTATTATCAAACATATATCAAGCATGCATTTTTACATGTTGTTATTTTTATCTGTCATTTCTGGAAAGTTGTGGTTAATTTAAAACTACTCTTGGCTATTATTGTTATTGCTATACAGTGATCCCATCATTTAGAGTCCATTAATATCCCTTTCAATCATAGTTGCAAAACTTCATAGGTGACACGATCAAGAGGAATGAGTCGGATGTCGACCCTAGTCGAAAATGAGGTTTTTTTATAGAGTTTCAAATAAGACACTTAGAGCTTTCAGAATATGTCGATACGACTTTTTGTTCCAAAGTTATGTCAAATTGTATACATGAATTTCCCTCAAAACTTATGTAAGCCGCCATTTTGAATTGGCCATATCTCAATTTGGGATCCTCCGACATCCGACTCATTCTTCTTGATCGCGTCACATATAGCACATAATTAATCATTCATCATGTGAAGACTAAAACATTGTTATCCATTTTGAAGCAGTACTACTGGTTCCCCCGGCTGATGATATTAGTCCTATTGCTACATTCCTACATGAGGCAAAAAAAAAAGTTGACTTGCCCTTTCCGACCGACCCAGATTTTCGGAAATCTAGGGTCGCTATTTTATTCATTTTTTTATTTTTTCTATGTCATATTTTGTTTAAGAAATAGCAAAACATGTTCTGTTTACCGTACGTTTAATTACGGTATAAACACATAACATCGTCATTTACTCACACACTTTATATCAACTGTCGCATTGTATATTTATTTCACTTGCGTAAACTGCTGAATCTATTACACATGCTTTCCAAAAACAGTGTCAGTTGGGCGACGGTCTGTGTATAATAGGTATATATAATTGTATTCACAGCGCGGGTCTTTAACACTTTGACAGGTAAATGATTTTTATAAATCATGTTTTTGTGTAGTATCTGCTTGTTTAAAAGATTAAATAAAAAATATGACCGTCCGACCCACATTCTTGACCTGAAAGGGCAAGTCAACCCTTTTTGTTGTTGGCCTGATTGTGTTAATTGTCATCTCTTTCATGTAGGAGGTTCTGTTCAGTAGTAGCAAATGGGCAGAACAAATGATGTCACTTAGTGGGTGTCTGTAGAATGCTTCATCTCCTTCAGGCCAAGTGTAGCAAGTGTTGGTGGTCTGTTTCATGTAACACAAGCATACATCATTTTCATTGATTGAGGTTACCTGCATTTCAAAATATACAAACATAAGGACAATTAGTATCTGATGAACAATAATAATAAACATACGTTTAACAGTAGTTTGTTGATCAAGAAACTGATGCATTTTGTTGATTTTGTAAAGTGTATGTGAAGCAAACAGACAAGGTCATGTTTTTAACCTCGGCACCCATAAAGGTAGTTTTGTTACATTTTATTTTATTTTTTGTCTTTAGGCTATTGTATTTGTGTAACCATCTATCAGATTCAGATTGACTTGTGTTTATTCTTATTTCAAAGGTAATCTAATACCCTTTAATAATCTGAAGTGAGAACAGATCGATCACTTTTGATTTAATAAGTTAGGGTGGTTGAGGGAGTGGAGGAGGAGGAGATAACTGCCTAATATATGGGTGAAAATGGAGCGTTTTCCTTTTATAGAGCTTTCTTATCATGCTTACATCATACTGAAGTAGTAATTAAGCTAATTAACTAATCTTCAAATCTGATTAACAAAAGCGAGAACCATGTAACATACAGTCATAAATTAAGTTTCAAAATTTTACTTCAAGGAAAATTGGAAGAAAAGAGTTTGATGTAAAAGAACAAGTCCTATGTAATTGCAAACCGAAATTAAATTTGTAATTACAATGATGATTTGCAGAATATGTATGATTTTGTGCTATCAGGGATTTTGTAAAGTTATTTTTAACACCACCCTGTATAAAATATTTGTAATCAATTGTCATACTTGAACACCTATAATCATAATGATAGTTTTATACATGCCCACTATTGTATCTGTAGGTTGAGATGATGTTATCAGTAACTGGAGTAGGTATTGAGTGGATAGATGTAATTTATTTATTTATTTATTTATAACAATAGGCTGAAGAGCCAGGACAAGCCCAATAGTGACAAGCACTAAATTAAAGGGATGCCCGAACATCAAAAATAAATAAAAAGGGACAGACAAAAAAATCACATAAGGGGAACAAGACAAATGAAAGGGAAAAACAAAAAGGGACCAGACGGATGAAACAAATGATGTAATGGCAACATGTATTATAGGCCTACATGTAATGTACATGATAGCTTGAACACCCTGTATATTAAATTGTCATGTGAAACAATGCTTTAAAATTGTACATTATGTAAATACTCAAACTTGATCAATGTATCACCTTTAGTGTAATAACAATATATATTTCATCACTTCATAATATAATTATTTCAGTATTTTATATTGCATATTTTGATCACCCTGTATATGGCCATGTGTTTTAAGTTGGGCCGGTTTTGCGTTACATGCTTATTAGACTTGTAAAATGCATGGAAATGCGGTTTACAAGTTATGTCTTTGCCAAACTTAAAATAATCCCCCCATAAGTATACATTTTCTTAAAGCTTACAAAACAGGGAATCTCAAAATATACTTCATTTTGAAAAAAATCCAATCCCCATGGGACTTATGACCTTGAAACGATGCCTAATTTGAATAAAAATGTCAACTGTTTAAACAGTGCAAAATTCAAATGTGGTACCCCAAAAATGATAAACATGTTTATTTTTGAAATGCTGAAAGTAATAGCTTTCCATTGGTATATAACAAGTTGGAATCTATTTAATGGTTGAGTGTTTTGCGCCGGTCTCTTTTGAAGCCTGTTTTACCATAGAAGTCAATGGGAAAACACTAACGATGATCAGAAATGATCAGCAATACAAAATTAGTGATAAAATAAATATAAACTACCTGGAGTTCAATTGTTGGGTGTTATATTATAGTGCTCCAATGTTATAAAAAGAATATCAAAACATATTTTGACAATTGCATGTTTGTGACCCCCAGGGGGTCACATTATCAAATTTTGCTCCGCCTGATCATCCTCCACCTCAACAATCTTGGTGATTAAATGCTAATTAGCAAATGCAAAGTATTTGAACATATTTTTTACTTTACATATGTTCTTCTCCATCAAAGCTTCAATTTGATACCAAATTGAACATATAGGTTTACCGAGACAATTACATTATTACACCTTAAATCTCGCGCGAGTGTAACATCTCCAACTATTTACCGGCCCAACTCAAAATGCATGGCCATATATCGTTCCTAATAAGTTGAACAATTAATATTGTATATGGCTGGATGGATAATTTATTCAAATACAACCATACTTCATAGATAGGTACTGCATTTAGACAGTGGAAGAAAACACCCTGTTACACCCTGTATAATGTTTAGGTCACCCTGTATATTTGTTTCTAGTTACCATATTTACAATCCTTAGGGTACAGGCTTTCCAAATATATATGGTTTATCCCCTTTATATGTAAGCATTTTGATATTATCCTGAAACTGCAAAAGGTGTATATTTCATGAAATAGACACGTAACACAAATGTAGCCCAGGTTCAAAAACATGACCACAAAATTATTTTACTTAATGAATATATGTGATTCCATTTTGAGATATTTAAAAAAAGAACATCAAGATTGTGTGCATATAAAGACGGTTCAATCTCAGCATCGTCAACACGCATTTATAAAATACAATCTCCGGATCTTAAGTGTGATGTGATATGCAGAATTTCTGTTTTGTCTTCATTTAACTTGAGACGATTAGCAATAAACCATTTTATATACAACAATAGCAATATTAATGTACTGATTGTTTTAAATAAAGTGTACCTTGGCAACATGCATCTCGCTTTTCCCTTTCGCCCAATGTTCTTCAGTTGGACAGCAGCAAAAGTATGGACTTAGATTGCAGGAGACCCAATTGCAGAACCTGATAATGAAAATATAAATTAATAGACAATGTCAAATACTTCAAATGAATGATAATGGTAATTTAAAGGAAACCCAAATGTGTTAGTTACTTCATTGTCATTCAAATTAGGTGTGTCATGTCATGTCATAATATTTTGTACTCACCTGAGATGTTGTCCCAATCTATAGCTTTGTCCACTCTCTCTCTCTTTCAGTGGTGTGCCTTTCAGTGGTGTGCCTTTCAGTGGTGTGCCCTTCACTGCTGGTGTCCACTTCCTCCTCAATGCCAGTGCCAGTGTCCACTTCCTCTTCAATGCTGGTGTCATCTGAACAGTTTGCTACAATTTGGTCTGGCAGAGCTGCAGAAAAGAAAGGACATATATTAAGCATTAATCATGTACTTTGTACATCATGGGCAGTTCCGTAATTAGGTAACCCAAATTGAAACAAATTGAAAATCGTCGAAATAACCTAATTTATGTATCATATCAAAGGTTATGGGTTGTAGTTTCATGATATAAATTGGAATTTGACCTAATATTCTCAGTTTGGCTGATTTTGAGGTTGTTGCGGACATACAGGGCATTTTTGAGTAGAAATCGCACCATGGAAGTGCAATTATTTCCATGAATGAACTAAGGCAAGTATTACAAATTGATACAATCAATACAACAATGAAAATGTGTTATGTATCATATAAAATAGTGACTTAAAATGACCAAAATATTTAAGAATTATGCTTTTTGGATTAAATTTGGTACCTTCTGTTGAGGATGTACACTTCCCAAAAGCTGCTACTTTTAAACACTCCGTTCAATACTTTGGCAATGTTGGAAACCAATGAAGTAAGTATTTTTCTAAAGCTGATGATTCATGCTTAATGTGTAAAACTTATTTTGTTATGTATCTGTTTACATATTTAATACATGGTCTCTTGAAGTGTTGCGGACGTACATCTGTGTTCATCTATTTCACAGATGTACGTCTCAACACTAATATGTACGTCCGCAACGGATAAACATCGGTCAATTTTAACTTAAAGATAAAGGTTCTGATAATTTTCTCTGTTTGTTTTCTTTAGGTTTGTCCCTCTTACAAACAAAACAATAATAGTTTCATTACAGACCTGAACACTTCACGAGAACTTTTGATAGGAATACAGGTGTACTGAAAAAATCACTTTCTCTGCGTACGTCCGCAACTGAGGGTTTTCACACCATATCTCATTTACCGAAAATAGTAGAGCAAAGGAATTTTCAGGTTTTATACTCCTACTAGAGATACTTGAAACGCATGTGTTAACAATCAAGCAACTGGTATAGTTTAGATTTGGCAAGCCCTCAAAGTGTCTGAAATGTACGTCCGCAACTACGGAACTGCCCAGATGTTTATGTTTAATACAATACCGTTGGGGTTAGTCAATGTCTTTAAGATACGACTATAATCTATTATCACAAGATGGTGTGTCATTTACTAAGTGCAGCAAATTAACATGAGCACAGTACTCAAGGCATTGACATAGTATACACACATAGAATAATAGAAAATGTGTAAGTAGAATGCTGTGCCTGTAAGTGTAAAGTTACGTCACTGTCCAGAGGAAGAGAAATAGATTATATAAAGTCATGAATGGGGCTTAGCATTAACCTCCCAGCACCCTGACAATGTATGAGTATGACAGTCAGTAGCGTAGCCAGACGGGGGCAAAGGGGGCAGAGTGCCCCCCCCCCCCCTGAAAAATAATTTGACCGGGAAATCGGGAACTAAGCGGAAAATCGGGAAGGCAAAGGAAGGAAAAGAAAGGGAGAAGAGGAAGGAAAGGAAAGGGAAAAAAGGGAAGGAAGGGGAAAGGGAAGGGAAGACATGCAAATTAGTTGGAAATTGCGGTTTTTCACGCCGGTATGGGGACGCAACGTCTCTACCCTCGACGCAACCCCCCCCCCCCCCCCCCCCCCCCCCCCCCCCCCCCCCCTCCCGCTTGTAATTTTCTTACTCGACGGCAATTTAAAAAGTTACATGAAAAACCTGGCTATGCCACCGTGTGGAACTGGTGCACCGGAAAAAGAAAACCCTTTGCCTCCCCTGACAAGTGACCCTGGCTACACTACTGATGACAGTGGGTACTGGGTACACCTTCATAGTGAACCATGTGTAAGGGAAAGATACCTTCAGATGAATTAACTTACTATCTTCTGCTGCAGACGGAAGAGATGTTGAAGGTCTACCGCCATCAGATGCAGGCACAGTATCACTATCACAGTCGGACAAGTTAGTAGGTTCCTACTGATCTTATCATGATCTGTAAAAAATAAATAAGATTACAAAAAGGCTAGACTAATAAGAATAAGAATATATCAATGGCTTAGTGAATGTGGGACCAATCCTGATGCGAATCTCAGTGCATCTGATTTTAAATATTAGGGGTGCTAAAAATTAAATTCAAGAAAGAAAATGTTATTACCGGCAAGCATAACATAAGTATGCAGATTCAATTTTCGGTATAATAACCCTACGCGATGAGCCCAATTTTGGTGTCCCTAACAAATTGATACAAACATTTGCTCTGAAAGAGCAACAAAACAAGTAAAACAAGTGGGCAACATAAAAATAAATAAATAAATAGATCCGCAAAATCGCATCACATAGCTATTTCCCCAAATATATGCGAGACAGACATTGTGATTAAATACTTGGAGAGTTTTTCCTGAACTCAATAAGTTTTTAATTGAACATCAAATTATAGCTGGAGTGGGGTATAATAATGAGTCCATTGAGTACTGAATAAAAAATTGACCAACTTCTTTCAGAATTTGAATAATGTTGACTGTAACTTTGGTGTTCCGCTTCATGTCGTTTACACGCAAAACATTGTTTATTTAGAACAAAAGTAAGATGAAGTACATGATCAATGAATCATTTGAGTTTCTAGGTGACAAAGTGGCCATGCTACAAAAATAAAAAATAAAAATGGCACAATTTATTTTTGATAAGGACCTACATGATAAGCAATTTTGTATACCTTACACGTGAAACATAATTAATTTGGTGATTTATTGCATTGTATAATTGTTGCTTTTTCATGCATTATTTGTATTATTGTTCTCTGCTCTGGTTTCATTGTTTCTTTTGTTTAATTGTTCAATGCGCTATGAGTGCTTTGGCAGATTTGGGTAATATAACCAAACAACTGATTTCTATTTTAAATTGCAAGGAAACTAACATTTTATTTTATGTTTTACAAAAACCCATTTGTGAACCTAATATGGCAAATGTGAATGACTTTTCAGTGCTATTAACAACAAACAAAGTGTTTTCAGAACATTTTATTTGTGGAATATTTTTGTAACGTAAAATATCATCTGAACTATTTATTTCTACAATATTTTACCACCTTTCGCTCATTTAATATACTAAGGAACCTGTAATAAATTACAGTCACAACAGTGCCTTGCTTTGTAGACTCTCACTCCATGATCATCATGCTGCAGTAAATATAATAATACTAACACTGCAAATTATGACCGTTTACTTTTGGACAAATTAAAAGTAAACTCAAAAGTAAACGCAATTCTAAACACAAACTAAACGTAAAGTAAACGCAAAACTAAATGTTTTCTTGCATTTTGCACCCAATTGACCTCAAAGCATGCTCCAAGTGAGTGAATATAATCATAGATGTTTCCACCACATCTGTGATATAATGGGACAGTTATTGATTAGAGGCTGGGTGGAAAACCACTTAGTTGTTTGGCTCACATAAGTGTCTTCTACCTAAATGTACATGAATATATATAGGACTACAACATTTTAATTGACCATAAATCGGAACTGAAAGTCTGATTTGATTCAAGCAAAAAGCATTTAAAGATTGCACTTTGCAAGTTCCTACTTAACTATTATCTCAATGTTGGTAAAATAAAAAAAACACCTGAAATCTGCTAATACCATCCCCACTCCTTAAAACATTGTAATGTAATTGTAAACACATTATTAATTATAATATAATTTCAGCATATGTGACGCGATCAAGAGGAATGAGTCGGATGTCGGGGAATCCCAAATTGAGATGGCCAATTCAAAATGGCGGCTTACATAAGTTTTGATGGAAATTCATGTATACAATTTGACATAACTTTGGAACAAAACGTTGTATCGACATGGGGTTTTCAGTTTCTGAAAGCTCTATGTGGGCAATTCCACGCGTTGCGGAATGACATTTACACACAAAAATCTACTTTCTTTTGGGTGTAAAACCCAGAGATTTGTAGTTACTCCCCATTTTACAACTTTATTAGATAATAGCGATTGATACTAAAAAAATAAACCTAGGGAAAAAATTAGACTGCGCTTCCAAGTATCCTATAAATTTGCATATGCAGATTTGCGTTGCGGAATGACGCAGATGATTGGTGGTTTTTTTACATGTTTACACAAAGTGAAAACTCTGTGAACTTTCTAGAGTGTATCATTATTGAAGTTACTTTTTAGAAGGTTTGAAGTGTTAGCTAACTGACAAAAGCATTTTCATAAAACTTAATCATCAGCTAGGATTTCTAGTAGGTCATCAACAAATAAAAGTAGGTGTTGCGGAATGACGTTGCGGAATGACAGTGTGAATTTGTGTGCAAAACTCCATAGAAAAGAAAAAACATGTTTTTATGCTATTAATAATATGCATAAAAAATAAAAGAAAGAGTAAATCAGTGGCATTTCATATGTTACAAATTCGTGAATACAAGTAACCCAACTATTTTCACATTGAAATCATCATTTACAGGTAAAGTAGCCATGATTTTGTGATAAAGTTGCCGAATTCAACAGCTTGCAAATCAAAGTTGCCTAATTCAGCAAATTATGAGTTTTCATCAATTTTGAAACTTTGTTTAGAACTTAGAAGTTTATAGTCCATATTTGAATGAATTATCATTTATAAATAAGGATGATCTTATACCAAGTACACAAAAATATCACAATTTGCTCAATAAATTGCCTAAATATAGGGATTAATACCTTTGTCATTCCGCACCGTCATTCCGCAACACGTCATTCCACAACGCTCGTTAGGGCTATTAATTAACAGCATTTTCCAATTTTTTTTATCATTGTGAAGCATGTCAATTGTGTGCAGAGAAAAAATAGTTAAATGAAAATAGGGTACATTTTTTTTCTTGCTATCCTAAAAAATTGTACTTTTGCGTTGCGGAATGACATGAGATTATGCTATGCATACTAATTACCTGGATTAACGAGGCTAATCGGCTGTTGAGGCTAATCGGCTGTTGATCAAAATTAAATTTATATCAGATCAAAACTTTTCCCATCAGTACTACTATTGTGCCTGACATTTATTTAAACATCATACCTATGTGTCTAAAAGATATGGAATAAATAAAAACAAGCCTATCACTGATTTGGTAAGCTGCAAATATTTAAATTTATGCTAATTAGCTAGTTTATACATCAAAAAACATAGTATCGCTAAACAAACTAAAAATTCCTGAACTTTGGACTCTTGCCTACATTTATAGGCATAGAATTAAACTTTGGATGCACATTTGAAAATTTGGCTATTTGGTTGATATTTGCTTGGAATTGCCCATGTGTCTTCTTTAAAACTGTATTAAAAACTCATTTTCGACCAGGGTCGACATCCGACTCATTCATCGCGTCACATAGGGAATGAAGCATAGCCAGGATTGTCACTAAGGCAGTCGGTGGCGGTCGGGAGGAGCCGGCACTCGCGATTGCCGACCGGCACTCTTTAAAAAAAAATGATAAAAAAAAATGGCACTAATTTTTTTTAATTTTTTACAATTTGTGGATAAAATCATTAAACGGCCTCATAAAACAAGAAATTATGTGGTAAGAACCCTCAAAGTGCATTAATAACCCCTAAAAAACCATTAAGAAGGCCTATAGACCCAATGCCATGATCCACTGCACTTCGTTTGCAACACTTATTCCGTTCGCCGTCAGTAAAATTAATTTTTAACGTCGCTGATTTATAGCGGGAATAGGGCGGTCGAAATTCAAGCCAATATTTCTTGGAAATAGTCGCTGATTGAGATTTATAAACCAATGTATAAATATTACTTTCAAAAACATTAAACATCTGAAGCACACTGAACAATATTGATGAAAACATTCGACCATCCACGATGTCAACTCGTATGCTTTCAAGTTTCATTCCATAGCTCTATCACAGAGAGCTAGGATTCAGAACTATACATGCACATTATTGCACATGTGGTCGCATGTCATAAGGTGGGCATGCTAAAAGGGTGGCGGTGTTACATTTTTCGGAATGGTTTCGTCATTAAAATCTTATAGCACCACAACCTCTTAGCTTATTGAAATGGTTGATGCATCATTTTAAAGCTGAGAGATAGGTCTATAACAGTGTGAAATCTCATTGAAATAGGAATTTAAATAACCGAGTTACAGCAGTTTAAATCTGAAGAAGCAGGGGTGGCGGCTCAGGCGTGTGCGGGTAATGTATTAGCATAGGGAAATACAAGATTTTCGTAGTGTTGATTTGAATAAATTGTTGTATTTTCATAACCCCTTGTCCTATCAACCTCATCAATCAATATCTCATTTTAAAGATAAATTTGTAATAAATACAAATTCCTCTAAAAAAAGAATAATGATTGCCATATCAACCCATTACAGTAGGGCAAATACTGAAGTTCTGTTTTCTCTAATTTATAGCGATGGGAATTATTAATTAATTGGCTGTATAATTAATTAATAATGTGTTATCATGGTTTAAAATGTTTTAGAGATACATTCAATCATGTAGGACCTATATATTAGTAATATTAAAGAAATGCTAGAACATTTTAAAGTAATTTACCTTTGGATAAATTAATATATCAAAAGAGGATGTATGTATAAATTCTTGAAGCCACTTAGTAAGATCGCTTAATTAACTTAATTAACTAATTACAAAAGTGTCCTTCACCACAATGTTACTTCTTATGTATCTATTTATCATATATACAGTGAACTCAAACTTGAAACTTGACTACTTTGGTAATTTTACATAGTGATAAACAATAATTTCATTCTGGGTATACAGCATAAATTAAGGTTATAATTAAATTGTAATTAACAATAACATGCAAATTACAATCTTTTTTACCAAATTTGACTGCTCAATTTGTGTATTAGTATGTTTTCAATATATTCTGTATGTATCAGTTTGATACAACCAATTACTTCAATTGTGTGCTTCTTTTAGGGGTCGTCCAAAATTATCGCCATTTTCACTTACGTACAGAGCGTACGTAACTTTTTACCCCCCTCCCCCCTCGAGTTACGTACGCAATAAATGGCGAAATTGTATTTTATTTTGTACTTAAAAAAAAAAATCCCGCCTCTCAAGATCGCCATTTAAGTTACGTACGGTTGGGGTATATTTCGACCCCCTCCCCCCCTCTTACGTACGCTTTGTACGTAACTGAAAATGGCGAAAAATATGGACGACCCCTTAGTACAGTAGGTCCAATTTGAGAAAAACGCATTTGAAAATTCTTGTTTACATTGCCAACAATGGACTAATTAACTATTAATTAGCCGATTTTGCCTTAACGAAAGGAATTGTTAACAAAAAAAGTGGTATGAATTAGTAGAGGTACTAGAGGGTGGCAATAAATACCTAAAACATATAACAAAATACCTTTTTTGGCAATTTTGACTGTAACACAAATTACACCACCTTGTGACATGGGACCATGTGTGTTCATGTACTCAGGGCTCGCATCATTATAAAGTACAATTCCCGCGGTTTAAAATCATACCTCTTCGTTCAATTATTATTAATCTGACTCTACATTATAAGGCCTCTCACAATCGATGTTGAGTTTCCTGTTGCAGGTTTTAAAAAAGGGACGAGGTGACTTTTAATTATTAATTATTAATTATTTTATATTTTAATTATTGTGATATAGAACTGTAATAGACGCTTCAGTATTTGGATGAATCGACTGACTCTAAAGGTCAATATTGTATGTTGACCATCATAAATGTATTGTAAGTGCTTTTCAAATGAATTTCGTGATTTGTAGTAACAAAACGGGTAAAAAAGGTGAATTTCGATGAAGAAACATCGTTTTTTTGTGGCAGAAAGTGTAAATAATTAATAATTAAAGTAAGTGACGAGGCCCGTTTTTGGACGCGGGCGGCAACAGGAAACTCAACATCGATTGTGAGAGGCCTAATAGTGCTGGATTATTACTTGGATCGCCCAATTTCCACTACGCTGAATGAAGGGGTCGTGATGACCTCGAAAGCGACAGAGCTCAAACACAATGGTTCGAAAAAGGTATCTAAATTATTCGTAAATCATGATCGAACCCAATATCAGTCTACATGCTTTGAAACAGTTTATACAGTTGATAAAATATGATGCCGACTGTCTACACTATCGTTCATGCTTCACTATACTGTAGCCACAACACCCTCTAATAGACACACGACGTCGCTAAATTCACATTGAGTGTCAGCAGTCAGTGTCAGCACTGCCGTTTTTTCACCTCAATATTTCCCCCAAAATGAGGATGCTTGATCAACATTAATTAACTCAGTGTATTACTAAGAGTTCTAGGAACAACATGTGAGTGCATTTTGATTGATTTCAAAAATAAATGTGATTTTCGCGACGTCGTGAGTCTATCATCATCTGATACATGGCTACAGAACATAGTGTATAGTGTATACTATACAGTTCCATGATGCCACGGCCCCTGGAACCTAGGGACATGAGTTTTTGTGACAGGTAACAGACACGGGATGATCCCCTACTCTTTACGATAAGGTTTGCAACTATTTTAACGTGTTCAGGGTGAGCGTCTGAATACACGGAAGTTATATGAACCAACGGCTTTACGTGACTCTTCAAAACCACGGCGCAACTGACATTCACTGTACAGACCTGCACGTTATACACAAGCGAATGGGGTAGAGGAGAAATTCTAATTCATCAGCTAACCCCGCAGCTAATCATAGAAAGAAGATCCGATAAACTAACTAAACTAACCTAACTGAATCAAGACTTGATTGTAGAATTTCCGACCTAGATAGGAACTTTTTGGGATGAACAAAAAATCCTGGTTTCAAGGCGACTTGAACGGGCACGATCCTGTGATTGAAAGAATATTCCCGACCGACGATCAGCGCGCTAGACCGCTCGGCCACCTCTTGGAGGGTACTGATACCGTGTAGGCTATCGAAGATACACTGCACTACGGTACCGATTGGGAGTTGGGACTACATATGCTTGGTTTCGTAGCTTCATTTTACATTCATAGTAATTTAATTACAATGTTTTTAGGACTGATTTGACCAATTACATTTTGACACACACATACCGCGACGACACACAACATCACAGTCAATGATTATATTTCATCATCACAAACCAAGTAAGTTCATCACAACCATTTATGCCTTTTCTCCATGTTTTCTTCTACATTGGATTCATTCATTTTCAAAGAGATATCAACCAAAAAGTCGCAACCTCCCGGTCCCGTCCCGGCCTAGCTCGTTCACGTAGCGTACGTGTTGTCGTTCCTCCCACTAGAATCACTGTACAGACTGTACTGTGATCGTATCGGAACGAGTCTGAGCCACCTCGGACTAGTCCCGGCCTTACTATTCAATTCGGGTAAGCTTTATCATACTATAATTTGCCGTATGGTGTATGTATGTATGTATGTATGTATGTATGTATCCATAAAAGGCTCTCTCAGTTTGCAACTAAACGCCGTGAACATTGCACTGAATAAAAGATGATTATAATGTGAGTGTTATAAGCTATAAATGGCCGAAAACCGTACAGAATTGACCGAGATATGAGCAAAATTATGGCAATTTAGGGCCTTTTCAGCCCGGCTTTTGAGACTATTTTTTACGGGCCATGTTTGTTTTTCTCTGCGTACACTGTAACCATGCAGTCGGCGCGCGTAACACAAAACGCGTCGCAGTGCGGCATGCAAAATAAACGCGCACGCACTACACCCACGCACGCCTACAAAGGCGGGCGGGCAAATATTGGAGAAATACGCTGCGCCACGGGAGTTGGTTACGGTTTAGGCCTTGGGGTTGCATAAGCCACGTGGCGGGGGCGGGAGCGGGTGACGGGTTAGGGGTTGTGTGTAATGATCCTCTTATGGCCTATGTTAGGGTTATGTGGTTTGGGATGGGGTTAATAAAGAAAATTGCACATCGATGGTGTCAGATGTGGGATTTGATACTGTGCTAAATTGTAAATTGCGTAACGGATATGCCACGGGGCGGGAGCGGGCGGGGCGGGGACAGGGCGGGGAGGGACGGATGGGTTACGGGAGATGGTTAAGGTTTAAGCCTTGGAGTTGAAATATGCCACGGGAGGTGGGCGGGCGGGGGGGGGGGGGGGGGGGGGGGGATGGGGTGGGGGAGGTGCTTTTTCAGCCCGGCTTTTGAGACTATTTTTTACGGGCCATGTTTGTTTTTCTCTGCGTACACTGTAACCATGCAGTCGGCGCGTGTAACACAAAACGCGTCGCAGTGCGGCATGCAAAATAAACGCGCACGCACTACACCCACGCACGCCTACAAAGGCGGGCGGGCAAATATTGGAGAAATACGCTGCGCCACGGGAGTTGGTTACGGTTTAGGCCTTGGGGTTGCATAAGCCACGTGGCGGGGGCGGGAGCGGGTGACGGGTTAGGGGTTGTGTGTAATGATCCTCTTATGGCCTATGTTAGGGTTATGTGGTTTGGGATGGGGTTAATAAAGAAAATTGCACATCGATGGTGTCAGATGTGGGATTTGATACTGTGCTAAATTGTAAATTGCGTAACGGATATGCCACGGGGCGGGAGCGGGCGGGGCGGGGACAGGGCGGGGAGGGACGGATGGGTTACGGGAGATGGTTAAGGTTTAAGCCTTGGAGTTGAAATATGCCACGGGAGGTGGGCGGGCGGGGGGGGGGGGGGGGGGTGGGGTGGGGGAGGTGCTTTTTCAAGTTTTTTTAATTGAAATTTGAAAACTTTTAAAAACATTTTTTAAATATTGTTCTATTCCTATGAGTTTCGTTATAAATTTTCCAACACTTTAAGTTGTTTTATTTTGTAGGTGTTCTATCTGGTAGGCCCTACTCCCTAGCGGGAAAGCCCGTCCGAAGGACGGGCGTGCCGCTAGTCTTACTATAATTCACCGTATGGTGTATGTATGTATGTATGTATGTATGTATGTATCCATAAAAGGCTCTCTCAGTTTGCAACTAAACGCCGTGAACATTGCACTGATAAAAGATGATTATAATGTGAGTGTTATAAGCTATAAATGGCCGAAAACCGTACAGAATTGACCGAGATATGAGCAAAATTATGGCAATTTACCGGCTTTTGAGACTATTTTTTACGGGCCATGTTTGTTTTTCTCTGCGTACACTGTAACCATGCAGTCGGCGCGCGTAACACAAAACGCGTCGCAGTGCGCCATGCAAAATAAACGCGCACGCACTACACCCACGCACGCCTACAAAGGCGGGCGGGCAAATATTGGAGAAATACGCTGCGCCACGGGAGTTGGTTACGGTTTAGGCCTTGGGGTTGCATAAGCCACGTGGCGGGGGCGGGTGACGGGTTAGGGGTTGTGTGTAATGATCCTCTTATGGCCTATGTTAGGGTTATGTGGTTTGGGATGGGGTTAATAAAGAAATGTATTATTAAATTGCACATCGATGGTGTCAGATGTGGGATTTGATACTGTGCTAAATTGTAAATTGCGTAACGGATATGCCACGGGGCGGGGGCGGGCGGGCGGGGACGGGGCGGGGGAGGGACGGATGGGTTACGGGAGATGGTTAAGGTTTAAGCCTTGGAGTTGAAATATGGCGTGGGTGGGCGGGGGGGGGGGGGGTGGGGGAGGTGCTTTTTCAAGTTTTTTAATTGAAATTTGAAAACTTTTGAATTAGGCCTACTACAAAACCTTTTGATTTAAAACAAAAATGTTTTAAATATTGTTCTATTCCTATGAGTTTCGTTATAAATTTTCCAACACTTTAAGTTGTTTTATTTTGTAGGTGTTCTATCTGGTAGGCCCTACTCCCTAGCGGGAAAGCCCGTCCGAAGGACGGGCGTGCCGCTAGTCTTACTATAATTTGTCTTATGGTGTATGTATGTATGTATGTATCCATAAAAGGCTCTCTCAGTTTGCAACTAAACGCCGTAAACTTTGCACTGATAAAAGATAATTATAATGTGAGTGTTATAAGCTATAAATGGCTGAAAACCGTACAGAATTGACCGAGATATGAGTAAAAAACCATGAAAATCCATGGATACGGGCCGTGTTTGTTTTGTTTATCTTCATGCGTACTGCAACCATGCATTCAGCGCCTAACGCATAACGCGGCGTAGTGCGCCATGTAAAATAAACGCTCACACGCACTACACGCGCGGGCGGACAAATATGGAGAAAATAATACGCTGCGCTACGGGAGTTGATAAATTTAGGCGATGAAGGTGATAAGCACGGGGCGGGCGGGAACGGTGGTAGGGGCGGGGACGGCGGTAGGGGCGGGGACGGCGGTAGGGTCGGGGACGGCGGTAGGGGCGGAGACGGCGGGCGAGGGACGGCAGGGACGGCGGGCGAGGACGAGGGGAGGTCATGAAGTAATGAGGTTTTGGAGGCAGGGGGTTACTGAAGAACGCTAAGGGAGTTGGTGGTTAGGCCTTGAAGGTTTAGATAAGCACGGGGCGGGCGGGGCGAGGGGAGGCCATGAAGTAATAAGGTTTGGGACGCAGGGGGTTAATGAAATGAAGTAATGTGATACTAAATTGCGTAACACTAACAGGGAGGGTCACGAGGTGGAAGGAAATAGTATGGTTAAATGTATAAAGCAGGGGATACAGCTTGGGGAGATGGTTAAGGTTTAGGCATTGGGTGTTGAGATAAGAACGGTGTGGGGCGGCGGCCGGGGGCAGCAGGCCGGGCGATATGTATGTGATATGGGGTAATGACGGGACAAATTCAATTTCAGGTAAGGAAATAGGCCTATGCATTATATTTTAACTCAAAACGTATTCGTACCAATTTCGCGACAAATGTTCGTATTGCTACTTATGTGTTATTTCACCGGGGTTCTGTCTGGTAGGCGCTACTTACTAGCGGGAGCCCGTTCGAAGAACGGGCGTCCCGCTAGTCTTACTATAATTTGTCTTATGGTGTATGTATGTATCCATAAAAGGCTCTCTCAGTTTGCAACTAAACGCCGTGAACTTTGCATTGATAAAAGATGATTATAATGTGAGTGTTATAAGCTATAAATGGCTGAAAACCGTACAGAATTGACCGAGATATGAGTAAAAAACCATGAAAATCCATGGATACGGGCCGTGTTTGTTTTTCACCGCGTACGCTGTAACCATGCAGTCGGCTCGCGTAACACAAAACGCGTCGCAGTGCGCCATGCAAAATAAACGCGCACGCACGCACTACACCCACGCACCCCTACAAAGCGGGCGGGCAAATATTGGAGAAATACGCTGCGTCACGGGAGTTGTGGTTTTGATTTTGGGGTTGAGATAAGCCACGGGGCGGGGGCGGAGACGGGGACGGCAGGGCGGGTGACGGCGGGTCGGGGGCGGGGGACGGCTGGGGGAGCGGGGGACGGGGCGAGGGGGTCTAATGAAGAAATGTGGTTTGGGAGGCAGGGGGTTAATGAAGAAATTTGATACTAAATTGCGTAACAGGGAGTGTCATGAGGTGGAATGAAATAGTATCGTTCTTTAAAAGTATAAACCATAGGATATAGCTGGGGTAAGCATTCAATTTCAGGTATAAGGAAATAGGCCTATACATTATATTTTAACTCATAAATGTATTCTTACCAATTTCGCGATAAATGTTCGTACAGCTACTTATGTGTTATTTCATTTTGTAGGTGTTCTTTCTGGTAGGCGCTACATACTAGCGGGGGCCCGTTCGAAGAACGGGCGTCCCGCTAGTTAGAATAAACTACCATAACCATGTGTATATAGACCTCAATGACTGTGTAAGTGTACTATGGGTCGTTCTTTAAAAGCCTCCATTGAAGACATGCACTTGTAGGGTAGGATTCATTTCAATGTCAATCCGAATCGCTACCAAAAACTTAAATTCAAAAAGCTTATTATTATTATTTACATTTTCAAATAAAAAAGTCATGAAAGTTAATAGTAAAAAGACGATAACTTACCGTTCATTCATAGTGACGATCGCAAACGAGGAATAAACATGCCGCTTGGTTGAAACTACCTGCCGAATGTTCATTTTGGTGTTTGACGGTATCAAAAATAAAATTGATGAATTCATTGTTTTTACCGGACCACGCATCATGACGCCATCGCTATTCTCCTTGACACCTTGCACGATTTGAGGTTGGAGCATGGAGGGGTTTTTTCAGTTGCCCTGTGGAAGCATTAAGGAATGTGTCCCTTCCTGCTATTAATTATAAAAGGAAGGGACGACACATTATTTCTATTGTTTACGATGGAAGTTGGTAAAAAAAAAAAAATGGGGGAAACAATACCTTTTTAGAAAAAAATATTTGGGAGTTGAAAAGACGGTAAAAAAAATCGTTTTCAAATTAAAACTAAAATAAATTGATTCAATTTTTAAAATTGTATTTTTTTCTTCTATTCTGTTGCTCCTTTGGCAATTGCCCCGTTTTTTATATTTTTGGTCCTTAATTTTTTTAAATTTAATTTATGTTTATTATTTCTCCTTAATGTAATTTTTATTATTTTCAGGTTTTTTATAATTTCTTATTTTGTTGCCCCGTTGCCCCGTTTATTTTTATTTGTTGTCGGTTTTTTTTATTGCCTCAAATCTTTGTTGCCGCTGCAACCTGAAAAAGACCTCCATGCTCCAACCTCAAATTGAGCGGACTGTTGCACTCTTTCCAATTTACCAACCGGAGCTGCCCAATACGCCATTTTATTCACGAAACACGCTAACAATCCACAATTAGAGTCCATTGAACCATCGATTACACTACTTTCCCGAATGATTTAAATTTCGTTCAAAGAACGGGGCACTTAATATAACCCTATTTTACCTATCTATGGCATTTTCCATTCTAACAAGTACTTAAAACTCCATATTTTGGGCCACGCATACGTTTTGGTGTGTTCAGAAATAGAAACAAAATGGTTCGTCACTCAGTTTCTCCTCAAAAACATGCTACAAATTCACAATTGAACCATCGATTACACCACTTTCATGGACGAATTGAATCTCGACCAAACCACGGTACTCTTTAGAAAACTCTATTCTATCTAAATATATCATTTTCTATTCTAACAAGCACGGCTAATTCCATATTTTGCGCCATGCCGCGACGTCGGGGTTAAATTTCGTTCAAAGAACGGGGCACTTAATATAACCCTATTTTACCTATCTATGGCATTTTCCATTCTAACAAGTACTTAAAACTCCATATTTTGGGCCACGCATACGTTTTGGTGTGTTCAGAAATAGAAACAAAATGGTTCGTCACTCAGTTTCTCCTCAAAAACATGCTACAAATTCACAATTGAACCATCGATTACACCACTTTCATGGACGAATTGAATCTCGACCAAACCACGGTACTCTTTAGAAAACTCTATTCTATCTAAATATATCATTTTCTATTCTAACAAGCACGGCTAATTCCATATTTTGCGCCATGCCGCGACGTCGGGGTCGGGGTGGGTTGTCTATGGAAATAGAAACAAAATGGCTCGTCGCGCAATTTCCCCTCAAAAACATCGTATAAAATCACACTTGAACCATCGATTACACTACTTTCCTGGCTGATTTCAATTTCGTCCAAACTTCAGGAAACTTCGCTATCTCTATTCTACCTATCTATTGCATTCATTTTTCCAACAAGCGCTGCAAACTCCATATTTTGGGCCACGCACAAGTTTTGGTGATTTTTGAAACCGATTAGAAAGCTCTTACCGTGCAACTTCTATGTAAAATTTAGCGTTGCTGCATTGCGCGTCATTGGGCTACCAAATTTGGCTGGAGCAACTACTCTAAAAATGAGTAAACGAAACTATATAGTCAGCCTTCGGCGACTCAACAAACCCGCAACACACATGTTATGTATAAATTTGAATATGATAAATAGCGATACAATTAAATAGGCCCTTTCTAGTCACTTCATTTGATTGTCCCTGGCCCGGTCTCTGGTTAGCATTCCCTGGGAATATCAGTATGCTTGGTGCAGATAAGTAATTTTACGATTTTTTCTATTGATATTCATGTCCGCTCGCCTACCTGAAAGAACTTTGAAAATAGATCATTTCAAAATCTGAAAATGCATCTTCTTCACTTCCATTTTACTTATCTCGTGACTGATGCCATACAATACAACAATTGTTTTATATTTAGATTTATTTCCAGCGCACGCGATCTATTCAATCAATCCTGCAAAACAAGGATTGTGCCAAAAATTGCCTCAAAATTTCACGGTCATGTTCGCTAATAATAATTCTTTCTATAGCGCAGCCTCGCCTATCCTATTGTGCCTGAATTACTTCGAGTTGAGCTATTAAGTTTTAATATATATGATGAAGATGAGAGAAGATGAGAGAAGATAAAAAATAAGTCTATTTTTGATTATGACTTCAACCACAATTTGATGCGAAGGATCGCATCAAATTGTGGTTACAATTTGCCCAGCATTTATGAATTTATAATTTCTATCAGCAGCAACGGTTTAGTTGAAATTGCGCTTCGGTGATCTTGGGAAACCCAAGTTATTGTCATATTTGTTTTGCAATAAGGCCAAAAAAAAAAGAAAAGTTGTGTTGCCCTCACAAGCCTAAAATCGGGAAGGACGGCCAGCCGGATTTTTTTTTTGATTTTTTTTATTTGATTTTAAATTTTACCAAATCAACGATTTTATACCTATCATTTCAGTCAACATGTGTGAAGATACTAAGGAAAACGCTTACTGGATGTATTTTCAACCCAATGGTGAATATTTTGGTTTCTTGCTCAACTCTTTTCACAGATTGGAAGATCTTGAGAAAAAAAATCTTGAAAAAAAATCTTGAAAAAAAATCTTGAACAAAAAATCTTTGAGAAAAAAAAAGTCTTAAAAAAAAAAAAAATCTTAAAAAGAAAATTTAAAAAAATACCCGGCCCACATTCTCAGAATTTTGACCCGGCCGGATGAGGGCAACACAACTAATTTTAGTTTTGGCCTAATGCAAATTCATTTCCACTTATTAATTGAATTAGATGAATATTTCCTAAGCATTTTTCATTAAAAATATAGTTACATTTTAGTCACATAACTTTCAATCTGATGGCATTTCATATTGCTATTGCCATGATTGTATTAGGATTTCTATTTTGTTTTTGGCTTCTCTTTTGTCATGTTTGTGATACGATACTTTATTTTAAGACAGGTGATTGAAAACACGATGCGCCCACATTTGCAATTTGTATACCACATTATTAGGGGTCAATATAGAGATGTTTGAGTCGTGTCGGTCAAATACATAGAAAGCGATTTTTCGCGCGCTATTTGCTCCCAGAAAAATTTGTTTTTTATTTTTAGAAGCTCGAAATCGAAATCATGGAAAATTAGTGTAAAATAGCAAATTTGTGCGGGTGCGTGTGCATGATGGTAATGTATTGTCTGTTCACTTTGATTCCCCCCCCCCCTATATGGAAAACCTAGCTATACCACTCGTTTAAACTACAGTGGCAAAGTTACGTAGCTTTAATTATATGTGAATATAATTTATCAAATGTGCGCATGGTTGTCATAATACCATGATCCAACCACAATGCCCCACCCTAGGTCATTTTAAAACGAAAATGGTGTGATGGCATTTTGGTCCATTTTTGAGTGACAATTCAATTGTTTCATCCTATTAATACGCCCCCCCCCCCCCCCCCCTTACGCGTCGGGCGAGTTCAAATCATACCGATCAGTTGATAGCACGCCATCAATGTTTCGTTGGGATATTTACACTTTTCTAACGAGAAGAAAGAGCGTAATGCTATTTTTTCAGGCTATCTGAAAAGACATCATATTGTACAAAATATTTTTCAAACACTTTTTTAATGGAAAATATTCTGATGGAATTTTGTCCTAAAAAGTGGCAATATAATTATTGCCTGTTGATCAATCTTGATGGTGATTATCCACCTCATTCTAAATAATACCTGCCGACAACATCACATCCACCCACCGTGGAATGCGATGTTGCAAAGTGTCCAGATGATAGTGCGCCATCACTATTCCATGTCTCATTACCAATTACCATTGTACACCATGCGTTGTGATATTTATGGTTGTCACTGTATTCGACGAGGAGGGCGATAACAATATAAAAATGCTGTAAATCGCCCTTTTGACATGATCGGTTACCCCACCCTGCTATGTCTTGATTTTATTCTGAAAGGGCACAACGTGTTGATGAAAATGAATTACAATCATATTTAACCGTTCTACTGGATATCAGTACATTCGGGAGCGCTTCATCAAAATGCCTTGGCACAAATGAAAAAGTCATCCCAAATGCCAGAGTGTAAAGTGCCTATATTCCAAGTTGATGAATTCATAGGATTTGCATGATATATTTTCAATAAAAAACTATTTATTGAGTTAAAATGTACGCCTAAAGTCAATTGAAGGGTAGATGTCCATACCGAATTAGTTAAACCCTAATAAGATATCAGTTTACCCTCACCCGACTACACCCTACTATCAATGACTATTATGTAAACATAATACACCTATCAGTTGTAAGACGCACCCTATGACCCCCGGGAGTGGTGCGTCACTTTACCGAGGTGCGTCGACTTCTCATGTACCATGACGCACCCTGTGTCAAAAAAACGACGGACCATTGCCTTCCAAATACGCACCCTCCGTCAATTTTTGGACGCACCATTGGTGGATTCTGACGGACCATGACGACGCACCCCGTCGTCAGATATCGTTGATTAACGATTATTAACTGGATAAAACTCGATCTACTGGAAATGAAACTACTTTTAATTCACGGGGGATCTGCCCTTATTCGATGTTGTCAACCTGGCCCTCGAATAATTATATAGACCCCGGACCGGGACCGGGTAGGCCTATGTTTTTTATTTGAATCTTCTGCCGCACATCCCCGACCAAATTCAATTCCGGGGGCCTGTCCTACTACCTCTGTGTTCTTAGATTGTTCTGCGCTTGTGCGGAAGAGCGCAATGCTGATTCCCTATCTTATACCATGAAGATGCTTGTATACGTGACACTTCTCTTAAAATGAAAGGTTCTCGGTCTACTGCGGTTCCTTGTTTTTTTTCGTTAGAACATGCGGTATAAAATATCGGAGTGATGTTTGCGGTATTAAAGTGGAGCCTGGTTGGCGGTATTAAGGAGTTATGTGGTATAGTAGCCCTATAGCGTATATTTAAAGGTCGTATTTTGTTGTTCGTAAACAGATGTACACTGTGACGCACCTATGTAAAGTGACGGACCTTGACGCACCCTCCGTCATTTTTTTGACGGACCAAAGGCTGCCACGGACGTACCCTCCGTCAAATTTTGTTGGTAAACGACGCACCCACGACGCACCACTCCCGGGGGTCATAGGGTGCGTCTTACAACTGATAGGTGTATAATTCTTCTGAAAGGGGACAAAACGTGATAATGACCCGTTCTATACAATGGAAGTACCTGATTTCTAGCGCAAACCTGTCCGCACTTAGATTGTAACATCCACCATTTTTAATGCAGCTCCCCAAATACCATTGGGTCAAGAAACTGTTTGATAACTGATCACCGATTTTGAAAGCAGGAGGAAACCGGAGAACCCGGAGAAAACCTGCAAGAGCGTGCATGGATCGTGATAAACCAAATGCACATAAAGCCCGCGGTCGTGCACAGAATTGCCCCGCGTTTGATTGGTGCAAGGCGACGGAACAGCCGCTGCGCCAACACGCTCCCCCATTACAGGGAGCTCGTTGAAAGTTTGACAACATTTCGGTAAGTTACGATTTGCAAAATCCTGTGGATCACGTTTTTTTTTATGTGCTGCACCTCGCTTATGGAATAAGCTTCCGGAGTCTCCGGAGTCTTTGTTGTTGTTGTGTTAAAGTGATGACGGTTTTCCTTCATTCAGAATTTTGTACTAATTTTGTTTTGCGATGTTGTGTCGATGCGCCTGGAGCAACAATTTTGTTGAATGTTGGCGCATTATAAGCTGCCATTATTATTATTATTATTATTATTATTATTAGTGTTGTTATTATTATTATTATTATTATTATTATTATTATTATTATTATTATTATTATTATTATTATTATTATTATTATTATTATTATTATTATTATTATTATTATTATTATTATTATTATTATTATTATTATTATTATTATTATTATTATTATTATTATTATTATTATTATTATTATTATTATTATTATTATTATTATTATTATTATTATTATTATTATTATTATTATTATTATTATTATTATTATTATTATTATTATTATTATTATTATTATTATTATTATTATTATTATTATTATTATTATTATTATTATTATTATTATTATTATTATTATTATTATTATTATTATTATTAGTATTATTATTATTATTATTATTATTATTATTATTATTATAATAATATTGTGGGACCCCACCAAAAAAACCTTTATTTTTGGAATAACACGTAGGCCTATGTATGTTTTAGTTGAGATACTTTAGCACATGTTTGGCACTGTTTGTTTTGGTGAAAAGACCTGTTTGTACTGTAGTGGCGCTAAGCATGCTGGGGTGGGTCAAGAAATATTGATATCCACCCACCTTGCCTTCACTATTTGTAAAACGGTTGATTTTTTAAGTGAAGTCGTACCAGTCAGACAGCAATGCGCCATCATACGATAGCAGTGCGCCATCATACGACATGCGTTGTGATGTTCACATGTCGAGCGGATAGAAACACACGGCACGGCCTTATCTCCATTTTAACCATTTTAAAGACTATTGAAGATTTGTAAACACATTGGGGAGATGGAGATGAGGCCTTGGGATACCGTCTATAACTTTGAAAGGGGTTGTGTACTGTATGGTGATAAAGGCTGTGTGTTACTGGAAAGAGAATTTCTTTCTGAAAATTTTGATACCAAAATCTCATTTTTGAAAAAATGGAGATGAGGCCTTGTGTTTATGAGCCCTCGATGTGTTGCGTGCCACATTCGAATTGAATACGTAATCAAGCAATATTTAGAAACTGTAGGAGTATAACACCAATTAACAGCCCATACCCAAAAACAAAACTTAAAATAATCCACCCTTAAAACCGCTGATAACCATGATAACCTAGAGGCACTTGGTACGGGTATAGAGACATGCAAAAAGGTCAATATAGTATGTCAAAATGACACTTTAGTTTGTCTCCTAAATTCATTACCTTGATTTTTTCGAAAATCAAGGTTCTGTATCTCTGCCGTTTCTTTCTTCATCTTCTTCATCTTCATCTTCTTCATCTTCTTCATCTTCTTTCCTCAAACCCACCTACAAAATGCATCTCCTCCTACAGTTTACATGCTACAATCACCAGACTTGGTCAGTAGGACCCCCCACCAGACCTTCATATAGGGTGTTCACGGTTTGGGGTCAAAGGTCACACAAGGGTCACTAGGGGTCAAAAGGTTATTTTCACTTAAAACGCATTTCCAATTTAGTGAAATTACCTAGGATCGTCAAAATTAGTCCACATATTCCTTATGACCGTACGCATATACAAAAGAACGGTTTTTAAAATTAATAATCATTTGGGGTCACTAGGGGTCAAAATGTAAATTTTCAATTCGATCACTTAAAATGCATCTTGTCTCAGAGGAAATGACTCATGACCTTCACAATTGGTCAAAAGATTCCTCGGGTCCATGCACATATAGGGTGTTCAGCGATTAAAAGTGACATGTCATATGGGGTCACTAGGGGTCATTGAACTTTACAGGGGTAAAAGTTAAGACATGCTCCGATTTGGACCGGGTTTGTTGCATCTTGTTTGGTTTGATGAGCCAAGAATATAAGTCAATCATATTGACCAGGTCAAAGGTAAAAAAGGGTCACGAGGGGTCAAATTGTAAAATTTCAATTCGATCGCTTAAAATGCATCTTGTCTCAGAGGAAATGACTCATGACCTTCACAATTGGTCAAAAGATTCCGTGGGTCCATGCACATATAGGGTGTTCAGCGATTAAAAGTGACATGTCATACGGGGTCACTAGGGATCATTGAACTTTACAGGGGTAAAAGTTAAGACATGCTCCGATTTGGACCGGGTTTGTTGCATCTTGTTTGGTTTGATGAGGCAAGAAAATAAGTCAATCATATTAATCAGGTCAAAGGTCAAAAAGGGGTCACTATGGGTCAAAAGGTGATTTTCACTTAAAACGCATTTCCAATTTAGTGAAATGACCTAGGATCGTCAAAATTGGTCCACATATTCCTTTTGACCGTACGCATGTACAAAAGATAGGTTTTTAAAATTAAAAATAATTTGGGGTCACTAGGGGTCAAAATGTAAATTTTCAATTCGATCACTTAAAATGCATCTTGTCTCAGAGGAAATGACTCATGACCTTCATAATTGGTCAAAAGATTCCGTGGGTCCATGTTCATATAGGGTCTTCAGCGATTAAAAGTGACATGTCATACGGGGTCACTAGGGGTCATTGAACTTTACAGAGGTAAAAGTTAAGACATGCTCTGATTTGAACCAAATTTGTTGCATCTTGTTTGGATTGATGAGCCATGAAAATAAGTTAATCATATTGACCATGTCAAAGGTCAAGAAGAGGTCACTAGGGATCATTTTCTCATAAAAAAATCAAGGTAGCCTGGTCTTAGACCGGAGCAAGATCTAGTTTCATCTTCATTGGAGTTTCTGTCAACCCAACTTATGAACGTATGTACCGAATTATAGTGAGTGGTATATTTTCTGGAAGCTAATATTTTAATTATATGAATAAACGATAAAAATGGTGTGTGTTTTATGCCTTAAAAGATGAAAATGACGTTTGAGATTTCTACTAATCATACTTACCCCGTATGTATATCCCGGTCTATGCAAAACATAAAATGACATTTGCTTTGACACGAACTTGTCAGAGACCAATTTTACGATAGAATGATTTGGCTGGCCTTCTATTTTGTGCGCAGATACGTAGTTTTAGGTAATCCAAAGACATGAACGCCATTCGACTTTCAGCGTATACGTCCGTAGCACGGGCAGATAGAGAATGGATAGTGTCTCAGCTGGCTTCGTTTTATAATCATGTTATTCCGCAATTTTTGTCTACCGAATCGTGCCAGAGTCCAGTGTTTTATATTGTTTCGGTGTATCAGTTTCATACACTCAGTTAGTTCAACAACAAGATCTTGTACATAAATAATATTCTTGTGAGTAAGTTGTTACCATGAGTGATATAGCATGTGTGATGTGTCCATGGTTGGAATACCATTTTGTCACTAATATGCAATATGTGGGTGTCGTACTCGTAAACTTGATGGGGCCCTCACATGTATCCGTGTGAGCTGAGCGGCCCCTTACCGTGTGAAAAATGGGTGCAGACGGCGGCACACACGGTGGGCCGTTTCCCGTCCGTTGCACACGTTCAGGGGACTTTGCCGGCCACCGGAGTTTTAAACATGCTCAAAACTCCGGGCGGTTGAGTAAAAGCGGCGGCGAACGATGAGAGCCCGGTATGAAGACGGTATAAGGACGGCGCACCCGTTCACATCCGTTTCGCACCCGTTTCGCGCCCATTCGCAGGGCGGTGATTGACGGTGGTGGACGTCAACCATCTTAGCGACGGACTGCGGATGGCCGCATGCAGCCTAGTAACCGTTCGCGGAACGGACTCTCAGCAGGCATGTTGCAACTCTCTAAATGTAAAAGAGCTAAAACTCACTCTTTCGAGAGCTCTAGGAGGAACAGATTTTTTTTGGAGTAAAGTTCACTCTTAAAAGAGCGATTTTCACTCTAAAAAAGAGTTAAAATCACTCTAAAAAGAGTTAAAATCACTCTAAAAAGAGCCTAAAATCACTCTGAAAAGAGTGGAAATCATTCTTAAAAGAGTGACAAATCACTCTGAAAAGAGTGAACTTCACTTCTTAGAAGAGCCGTGCCTCCTAAAGCTCTCGAAAGAGTGAGGTTTAGCTCTTTTACATTTAGAGAGTATTATAATGTGGTTCGTACGAATTCCGGAATACAAATGAAGCGGCGAGCTTGAGCGCTCAGCTTGAAAAGGGCGATTTGATGATGTAATCAGACGTTTCGGCCGGTACCCAGGCGTTTCGACCGGTTAGGAACCGGTATGGAGGTGGTATGCACACGATGAGGACACGGTGAGAACGGTAAGCTAGAACTGTACGAGGCCGGTGATCCCGGGACAAGGCCGGTGAGAACCCGGGACAGACCCGGTGTAGAACGGTATGGACCGAGGACCCGGTGAGGAGGTGTTATGCACCCGGTGAGAACGGTAAGCTAGAAATGTATGAGGACGGTGAGCCCGGTACACAGCCGGTGAGGACCCGGTAAAGACCCTGTATATAACGTTATAGACCCGGTGGCCACAACAAAAAATTAATGCGCCCGTTGACATTTTTAGTGATTGTTTGGACTCTGTTGTTTTTCTATTAGACGGGTGTGCCGTCTTTATACCGTCCTCAAACCGGGCTCTCACCGTTTGCCGCCGCTTTTGCTCACCCGGCAGGACCCGGCAGGAGTTTTGAGCATGTTCAAAATTCCTGCCGGGTCCTGCCGGGCGCGGATGGCCGTCAATGTCCACGGCAACGTGTTCAACGGACGGGAAACGGCCCACCGTGTGACATCACCGTGTGCCGCCGTCTGCACCAATTTGTCACACGGTAATGGGCCGGCCAGCTCACACGGATACATGTGAGGGCAAATGTATTTTACAGAGATTCCCGGAATGTGAGCGAAGCGGCGAGCTTGAGCGCTCAGCTTATACAGGGTAGTTTGATGACGTTATCAAGGCGGTTCGGTCGGTACCCAAGCGTTTCGGCCGGTGAGGACCTGGTGAGGAGGTGGTATGAGCCCGGTTCCAGGCCGATAAGGACCCGGTATAGAACAGTATGAACCCGGTGACAAAAAAAAATAAAATGCGGCCGTTGACATTTTTTGCTGATTGTTCACCGTGTTGGACTTTGTTGTTTTTCTATAAGACGGTAAGGGGCCGCCCAGCTCACACGGATATATGTGAGGGCCCCATAAGGATTGGACAGAATGTCTTTGTTATCATTAACCCTAACTCTACTACATTGTACACCACACGGCAACTGGGCGGAAAAATGTTTTTATAACTCGGCGTGCAGTTTTTTGGGCTACAAAACGGACCCAGGCTATATAACGAGGCGAATATACTTCGCCGAGTGTGACTGACAGCCGTGGTGTAGTGGCTAGGATCTGGGCCCTGGTACTGGAGGTCCGTGGTTCAAATCCGGGGGGGGGGGGGGGGGTCGTGGTGACCTTTCTGGTAAATTTTTTGGGTCGGAAAACAAATTTGTTGCCGTGTGGTGTACTAGAGTTAGGGTTATAGAAGTCAGCTAATGATAAATATGTGAGAAATGTTATGCTTATGGGTTTTAGTCATTTTAAAAACATGGCTATTAAAATGAAGATGTTCAAAGTTGACAAAAATCCATTTTAGCTTGGTGGACTTGTCTAGTTCATTATCTTATTTATAGTTCTTAACACTTTTGTTTTTTATATTTTGTCCCTGATGAAGGGTGGTATATCCACTTGAAACGTCGGTCTTTATTGTTACCATATATCTTTGTTGTTTCATTGCACAGCAATTTTCATTGCTTGTCCCAGTGCATTTCCGTATGTTATTGTTTTTGTTTGTTATTTATCTGTTTTATCGCGTTATTCTCCCTTGTTATTACCCGTTTCCCCACACCCTGTTGGTATATTTTGCTTTTACTCTTAGCATTAAAATGGCAAGTTTTCGACTATTTTTTTGGAGAATTTTAAATTACGATAAGCACCAGAACGCATTGCTCGATTTACATGATTCTTGCACCAAATTAAATATATCTTACCAAAATCTTCAAATTGACAATGAATTTGACAATATTGTGTGCTATACTTACTAGGGGAGGATGAGGCAACTGGTCCAGTTAAGCATATTTCATGGTATAAAAGATTAAAGCGCGGGTAAATATTTACCGAATTCAGAATTGCTATGATAATATCACCTATGTAACTGTATACATGTAGCACATAATTAATGTTAACAAATATTTAAAGAAAAAGTCACTCACCACTAACTGAAAAGTTTACTTACCCCATCATTGGGGCAACTGGTCCAATAAGTTCCAATGGTTATAATAAACAAAAACAGTGAATGACAACACACAAAGTACGCACTATTGTTTTTACAAACATATTTACATATTATATAATGTGTAAAAACGATACATGTCTTATGAAACCCAGAGGTTGCTTCAATGTAATCCCAGCATGCAGTAGAAAAGCACTATGCACTGTAATAATGGAGACGGTTCGACACCTGCTTTGCATTGAAATGTACAGAAACATCATGGTCCATTAGCATGATTAGAGGAACTAATCATTGAGACTTTTCAATTGCAACTTGTTATCATTGTATTAAGAACTAGAATCCCAATTCATATATTGATACAGATATGAAGTCTCAATTACTAGTTCCTCTAATGGACCATGATACGGTATTTCTGTACATTTCAATGCAAATCAGTTGTTGAATTATCTCAGTGCACAGTGCTTTTCTACTGAATGGCATGCATGGTGAGATTTACTTTGAAGCAACCTCAGTATGAAACCCATGTTTTATACAATTTTCGTGACTACACTTTTTTTCAAATAAAACGTTATGAAGCTAGTAAAATGGTAACAGAGTAATTGTGATGTTCAGATAACCCATACATTTGTCGATATACAGCTTATCATGTTACTGGAGAAGTTAGTCAATATAACCATGATGACCCAATAGTTAATATGCACAAATGACAGTGAATACAATACATAAATCGTGGTATTTCTCCTTTACAAATATTTTACAGACACAATTCAAAATATGATAAGGACATCATTCATAATGCCCAATATGCCCCAAAAAGATTTAAGACCCAGAAAGAATATATGCAATTTCATTACCGAGTCAAGTTTCGTTGACACTTTTCAAAATTAATTTTACAATTTTGAATGAGTTTTTGCAGGTGGACCAGTTACCCCATAACCCCCTTTGGACCACTTACCTCCAATAAAATGATTCAACACTTTGTCGAGATGAAAAATACACCAAAAAGTGTTAAAACATACTATAATCTGTCATAATAATTAATAACTCCATAACCTTTCAGAAAAAGGCAAAATTGCGTGTTTGTTTTTAGCCATTGTAACATTTTCTGTAGCCAGCGAGCATCTTTGAATTCACAATTATTACAGCGTTCGTGTTCTATAATAGACGAGGGTCTACCGTTAAAATAAGAAATGGTTTACTTTGTTATTTGCAATATACACTAATAATTCTACTCAATTAATAGCCATGATAATTATTTAATTTGTAGCTTTCTTTTATAGATAATAATATTTACCGCACATCCAAACCACCAATGTCCCAAGTTAGCAACATGTGCCATTTTCCGATCGTTACAACCACGATGATTGTGGTTGATTGGGTTTAATCACATTTCGGAAAGTCCCTGAACACTAAAATGGCACCAATCAACTGCAATATGCACTTATAGCATATTCAGATGACTGTCCTGCATGGATATTTATTGCTGTTGCATATCTATCAATCGTATAAAGTACATCAGACATGATCTAAACTCATCTTCATAAATCGACCTTACTATCTGCGAATTTTCAATCAGTCACTGAAGGAGGTGGCTTCAAATACCTGGAGAATATCACATGTGAAATTACCCTAAAGTTGCAAATGTTTGGGCATGTAGAAGGTAAGGATATAATTATGTCACGTTTCAACATAAGTCGTACCGTTCAAAAGAAAGCAGTATACCCATGCCATTACAAAAACCTTCATTTCGGACCAGTTGCTCTATGAACCAGTTGGCCCATATTCCCCTATTAGCTGTAAATAACATAAGTGGTAAGTATACGGTATAATATCATGTCTTGTTGTCAGTATTAGATAGCATGTCTTTGCTATCAGCAATGAGTACATACATAGCATTGCATGTCTTTGCTATCAGTAGTAGATAGCATGTCTTTGCTATCAGCAGAGGTACAGTATGTCCAAAAAGTTTCGAAACCATTTCAAAGCTTTATATCTCCGGTAAAATATTTCGCACTATAAATCTGAAAATATATTTGGAAAGAGAACACTTGTAGACATTTGTTGATACCAAATTTGTAACCTGTTTAAGTCCCCTTAATATTTGCACGAGCGTAAATGTTTGTTTACATGAACGCGCAATACCATACATTGTTAGACTTTCACGACGCCAGCTTTGCGTAGGGGTGCACGTGCTGGAAACGGCGCTGAACAACCCGTTTTAACAGGAACTCCTTAGGTTACACAAATGGCGGATTGGTTTAGTGGTGTGCTCCCTTATAATTAGTAGGGTGGCCCGCTGCATTTAGTAAATATAACTCGAGGCGTGATTGCGTGTAAAAATCCCTGGTTAAAATGGCGCTTGCAGCAGCAACAGCGAGTAAAAAGAGGAAATTACACGAAGAGAAGCGGGTATTCCACTATCCCTCTGACGTGTTTTGGAATGTTTAACAATCAATGAAATGAATGAAGGAATGAAGTTGTCAGCATAAACGGCAGAAGAAAATCGCATGGCCAAAATCGCAAATCTACCGACGGAGGGTCGTTTTTTGGTCCCCTTGGACCCCCCCCCCCCCCCCCCCCCCCCCCCCCCCCCCCCCCTGGGTACGCCACTGACAGATTTTAAGCTTGGGACATTCGTGCTTTGGGCGTGCTTTACACATTTGTTCAACGCTGTTTAATGATTGTTCAATGCTTAGTTTACTGTTTTCATACACCTTTGCATGTACAGGTCCAAATGGATACAAACGTTGCCTTATAGGGTTTTATTCCCGGGGGGGGGGCAGGCGTAGGTAACATGGTAGATAAAACCCCGATTCTCTTGACCTTAATAGTTTGTCGCAACTGGTCTAGTTGGCGCTATAACATGGTCGAAGCCAACCACTGCTTGCCTTATGCGGCATGTCGCAACTGTTAAAGGGGGCGCTGTGTACATGAACCAATTTGATTACAGGCACAGATCTGGAGTTTCTTATCCCATAATTATTAATATCCCTGGGGGTTCTCACATTGATATGGTATACGTATATGTGCCTACCTTTTGGGGTGCCTTTTCGCAAAAATTGGTATAGCAATGGGGTGGTTTTCATCACAGACCAAAGCGCCCAATTGGCATAAATTGGGTGTATTTTGAGACATTTTTGTAAAAAGCGCCCAATTTGTGCACAATTGGGTGCTTTTCTTACAAAATTGGTATATTGATGGGTGGGAAATTAGCCAAAAAATAGGTATAGGGAAAGTCACATTTTCGAAGTCCGGTAGGCACATCCACGTACGATTTTGGCGAAAGTAACCCCCCCCCCCCCCCCCCGGGGGGGTTTTATTAGTCTTTTTTCACTGATGTAAATTGTTCATGTGTTCCAAAGTTCCTAAACAAATATTATTTTAATCTGAGATTTTTAAAAATCGCACTGAAAATACTTCCTTAATTCCCATATCCTCCATCGCTCCATCTAAGTCATTACATAAGCACATATTATATAGTACGCGTTATGAAAGTGCAGTTTTACAGTTCGTGAAACTTTCTATGCCCGGGTACTATGGTAATACAGATTCCTGTACTTTAATATCTCAGCGAATTCGTAATCGTTATCGCTGTAATTTGACTATGTCATAGCCAAGAAGTAGTCCTAACAGAATATTTAGTTTTAACCCTAACTCTACCCCTTTCCCCACCTTTTTCAGAATTTGTTCTTCAACGTGGAAAATCGACCAAAATATCCCCCCCCCCCCCCCCGGGATTTGATCCATGGACCTCTCGCACCAGAGGCGAAGAATTCCCCACCAGCGTCCGAATTAAGGACAAAAATCTGGTTGCCCGGGTTGCCCGGCAGATTTTTTGGTTGCCCGTTCTGTAAAATATTTAAATGCATGTGTTAAGTGTTTCACTTCTTGTAAAAAAAGTGGTTGCCCACCGGGCAACCAAATAAGTACATGTTGGTTGCCCGGTGCTAATTTTGGGTGTCCCGGGCAACCGGGCAACCACTTAACGCGAACGCTGTTCCCCACTACACCACGGCTGTCAAGGCTAGTTTGCGCAGTATATTGCGCAAACTATATGGGCTGGGTCTATTTTTTCATCAAAAAACTTCCACGCCAGGTGGTACCAACGTGCCCAGTCGTGGTATCTTGGGTTTAGGGTTAGGGTTATATTAACAAAAATTGCTTCTTAACCCTAACTCTACCCCCCCCCCCCACTTTTTTCAGAATTTGTTCTTCAACGTGGAAAATCGACCAAAATATCCCCCGATCCCCCCCCCCCCCCCCACGGGATTTAATCCAGGGACCTCTCGCCCAGAGGCGAAGAATTCCCCACTACACCACGGCTGTCAAGGCTAGTTTGCGCAGCACAGGGTGGTTCAATAAAATAAAAAAAATAATAATTTTTTGAAGCCATTTTTTTTTTTTTAATTCTGTAGATTTAAAAAAATAAATAAATCAATATTCATCAACTATATGATCTTGACCATCTATGCTGGAAATATCGTTACAAATAACCTTACGGTTGCAAAATAACAGCTATTTGAACAAAGTCTGTCCCATTTCACTCTGTCCACGGGTTGCGCGACGTTACAACCGGTGTGGTTCAATAACACGTTGACAGTTTTTCAAAGCCATATTTTTCAAAATTGTGGGATTTGGTTTAATTTTTTTTACATATTCCTCAACAATAATCATCTTGGCCATCTATGCTAAAAATCTCAATGTTAATAATGCTATGGCGGCAAAATGATAGCTATTTAAAGAGAATCTCTCCAAAATCTCTTTGTCCACGGGTAAGTCTACAGGAAATGACCAGCAAGATAACATTAAATGGCATCGTCACTTTTAAGGCATAGAGCATAGACAATTACACTTCCAATCTATGAAAATCAATGATTCTAATTAGGGTCACTCGTGGTATTATTATTACGTATTGATTTCACACCTGAATAGATATTTAAGATGTTAACAATTACACTGGTTTCACCTGGCTCGATCTTCAAATCTTAGATTACTTGCATGCAATTCATCATTCAGTATTCAATGTAACGTCGCGAAATCAGTACCCGTGGACAGAGTGAAATGGGACAGACTTTGTTCAAATAGATCATATAGTTGATGCATATTGATTTTTTTATTTATTTTGAATCTACAGCATTTTTTAAAAAAATGGCTTCAAAAAACTGTCAACGTTTTATTGAACCACCCTGTATATTGCGCAAACTACCTATATGGGCTGGATCCATTTTTTCATCAAAAAACTTCCACGCCGGGAGGTACCAACGTGCCCAGTCGTGGTATTTGGGGATATATGGTAGGGTTAGGGATATGGCGATATGTGATTTGCTGTAATCGCACAGCTCTCGGCAAAAAGTGTTGCGGTTTTTTTGATACACCCTGTATCAGTGTATACTAGTAGTTGACAAATTTCAAGTGGTAACGATAAGTTATACTAGTATTATTCGACTATTGCCGTGCTGTTTGCAGACCCTGCATGCAATTTTCATACAAGCATTTCTACAAGAATAGCGTTTATTCTACGGATATGCGCAGCGCAGACCAAAAATCTAAAACCAATCAACGCTCATGGTACAGTACATGTAAATGAAAGCGAATAAACTGGACGGTGATATACAGCGTGTCCCAAAAAACTGGGTTCAAAAGTTTGCGAGCTTATAACGAAATGAGTAGGAATCATGGATAGTTTATATTTAAGGATATCAAACAAAATATACCTGATATTAATTGGGTAAATTCGGAGACCAATCCAATGTAAACTTTTGGAAATACTAAGATTCTAATAGAGCGTGGTCAAAACCCATTTGTCCCGATTTAAGGAATAAACCATCCGTGCCTTGCATGAAACTGTGCGCTATGTGTAGTATTCCCGGCATTGGGTTTATTCTCCGAAAGAACTTAACAATAACTCGGACTGTAACAAAGAACTCTTTTTTTAATGTTTATGTAAATAATGAACTTGTATTATTGCAATATGACCAAGATAATTTTGTTTATTGCCCAAGTCTTTGTAAAGAATGAATGCAAAGGCAAAACTTGGATGAAGTTACAACAATACGCAATTGCAACACATGCACATCGGGGTGTTCCTTGAAAAGTGGGACAAATGGGTTTTGACCACGCTCTATTAAATCCTTTGTATTTCAAAAAGTTTATATTGGATTAATTACGAAATTTAACCAATTAAGGTCAAGTATATTTTGTTTAATATCCTTAAATATAAACTATCCATGTTTCCTATTTTTTTAGTTATAAGCTCGCAAACTTTTGAACCCAGTTTTTTGGGACACGCTGTACAGTATATAGTATGCGTATATCAATATTAATGCATACTTCTTGATGAGGAGTTCGTGTTGGCATAAAGAGGCGTGACTTTCATCACCGATATTTTCCATACTACTCGACTAATGATACGATACATTCTTTTGTGATGAAAAATAGCAATTCACATTCATTTTCGCCACCGTGTTCGTCACTGCAGCGACATCGAAATATCCTGACTCTTAAATATCGCGTATAAAGAAAAGGAAATTCTGACTACATTAACAACTCAATATTATAGACACCGTTTGATGATATTGGAAATATAGGTAAACACAGGCAAGAAACTTGGTTGTGCCAACGTAGTTTCACCAAACAAGGAACGAAACCGGACTTTTCTACGATTTTCTCGACTTCTGGCGAACCGTTCAAGAAATATGAAGGAGACATTCTGCTGGGTATTTGTATTGACTACCCTGCTAACATCCGGTTTTCCTATTGTATACGGTGTACATGGTATATATGATCAATCTATAAATTGCACGGTTGGATGCGATGTGTATGAAATATGGCCTGTTTATAAATGGGAAGTCACTATTTCCACGATATTCCAATGCCCATCTGAATGCACGTGTATACTTGGCAATCATAACGTAACAATAAACTATAGTAATGAAACATCATCGGTACTGCGGGTATTGTATCCACCAAACTTCTTGAACCCATTGAACGACTATGATATGACAAGTCTCAACGCAGATTCTGATAACAGTTTGAACGAAGCTTCCTCGGACGCGAGCTTTTCTACAGAATCGGATGGATACGAGTATAGTTATGGTTATGGTGCATACTTTGGATCCTCATTTGAAGACGCTGAGCTAACAAGTCTGAAATCATTGTCTTGGAGTAGCGTTGGTCTCCATGAAATCGAGTCAAATGCATTTTTCGACTCCGAGTCGACAAATGTCAATGCAAGTGCTGAGAAGACAAGCTTTTACGCATTTGATTGGAGCAACTTGTATTCGCTAGATTTGTCAATCAATTATATCGTGCACTTACCCCCGCAGTTGTTTGAAGGTCTCACTAACCTTAATTCGCTGGATTTATCCCTCAATAATATTCTTGAGTTAGACCCGGTACAGTTTAAAACGCTCACCAACATTGAATCGCTAGATCTGTCCCACAATAAAATCGTGGAGCTACACGCGCATCAGTTTGAAACGCTTACCAAATTGAATTTGTTATATATGAATAACAACAATATCCTGGAACTACAGCCGCAGTCGTTTGAAGGGCTTTCAAACCTTCGGGAGATATATTTGAATGACAATAATATCGTGGAGCTACACCCGCATCGATTTGAAACGCTCACCAACCTGAGAAAGTTAGACCTGTCCTACAATCAAATCATGGAGCTACACCCGAATCAGTTTGAAACGCTTACCAAATTGAATTTGTTATATTTGAATGGCAACAATATCGTGGAGCTACACCCGCGTCAGTTTGAAGCGCTCTCTAATCTTTCGCAGCTGTATCTGTATGACAATAACATTGTGAATCTTCATCCGCAGTTGTTCGAAGGGCTTACCAACCTGTTGTTGTTAGATATGCCCAACAATAATATCGTGGAGCTACGCTCGCATCAATTTCAAGCGCTAAAAAAAATAGATTCATTAAAATTAAATAATAACAATATTATGAAGCTACACCCGCTGTCGTTTGATGGGCTAACCCACCTGTTCTCGCTAAATATATCTTACAATAATATCACGGAGCTACACGCGTATCAGTTTGAAGCGCTTACCAACCTGCATCGGTTAGATCTGTTTAATAACAAAATTGCAGAACTACACCCGAAGTCGTTTGAAGGGCTTACCAACCTGGTGAGGTTAGATCTGCCCGACAATAATATCGTGGAGCTACACGCGTGTCAGTTTGAAGCCCTTACCAAACTGTGGTGGTTAGATCTGTCTAATAACAAAATTGCAGAACTACACCCGAAGTCGTTTGAAGGGCTTACCAACCTGGTGTGGTTATATCTGCCAAACAATAATATCGTGGAGCTACACGCGTATCAGTTTCAGTTTCAGTTTCTGAACTCGTTAGAATTGTCTAACAACAATATTGTGAAGCTACACCCGCAGTCGTTTGATGGGCTTACCCACCTGGTGAGGTTATATCTGTCTAATAATAATATCGTGGAGCTACACTCGCGTCAGTTTCAAGCGCTTACCAAACTGTGGTGGTTATATCTGGATAACAATAATATTTCAGAATTACACCCACAGTCGTTTGAAGGGCTTTCCAACCTGTGGCAGTTAAATTTGGATCACAATAATATCGTGGAGCTACCCGCGTATCAGTTTGAAGCGCTTGGAAACCTGCGGGACCTTTATCTGCACGAGAACAATATTGTGAACCTTTACCCACAGTTGTTCGAAAATCTTACAAACCTTGAGTTGTTAGATGTATCCAATAATAATATTCGGAAGCTACACCAGCGGCAGTTTGAAATGCTAACTTACCTGTGGAGGTTAGATTTTTCCAACAACGACATTGTGGATCTACACAAGCGTCAGTTTGAATCGCTTACCAATCTGGCGCGGTTGGATTTGTCCAACAACCACATTAAGACTATATATTCACAGTTATTCGAGTCACTTATTAACGTTCAAATCATTGAATTAAGTCACAATAATCTGTTTCTATTTCAGCTAAACTCATCGGTGCAGTACCAGCAACTAGTATATATTTCGCTATCGAATAATAAGTTGTCTAGTTTCCCACGTGGTATACTTCAAAATGTGTTTAATTTAAAATATCTCGATTTATCCGAAAATAAATTTGAAAGATTTGATACTGGGTTGTATTTTATGAATAATACGATGATCTCGCTTGGTATTGTGGATTTGAAAAGGAATACACTGCACGTAGTAAATTATGAGTCCTTTAGATACGTTTCTACCGTAACAACAATATTGGTTGACAATGCTGCTACTTGTTGCTTCATAGAATCAGCAATATGTAATGCCACAATACCACGTTCACAGTTTCTGACATGTGGGCGATTACTTTCAAATCGAATTCAAAGAATTAGTATGTGGATATTAGGCATCTTTGCTATTATCAGTAACGCGGGCGTATTGCTCTACCGTTATGTGCGTTATAATGACACTAACAAAGTGCAATTATTATTAATCTCAAATCTATCAATCTCAGATCTCGTCATGGGTATTTATATGCTGATAATAGCGTCAGCAGATATATATTATGCAAACCTTGGTTACTTTCCCTCAGAAGCATGGAGATCAAGCATTACGTGTAAGGTATCCGGTACTCTATCCATCCTATCAGGCGAGACCTCGGTATTCATCGTTACTATTTTAAGCTTAGACAGATTGATGGGTATCAGATATACATTTAGCACTAAGAGATTAGGCACAACGTCAGTGAAAGTAGTCATAGTCGTAACTTGGGTTTTTACAGTAATATTGAGTTTCTTGTCAACAACTTTGTCAGAAATGAATCCTGATTTATACGATGTATCCGAGGTGTGTACTGGCCTCCCACTCTCTAGAAGCAATGTTTTTGAGACTCAATATTGGCAGTATGATCTCGGAATTCTTGATTACACGACGAGAAAACCAATTGTATTGAATAGTACTCGTGATACTGTTATTGGCACCAGACCAGGCATGTACTTTGGTATAGCTTTATTTTCCATTATCAATTTCATATGCATGTTAGTTATAACGTTTTGCTATATCGGGATATTCATAACAGTGCGACAAACAGCAAAAAATGCCGGAAGAAATCAAAGTCAAAAGGAAGAATTCCGAATGGCTATGAAAATGGGGGTGATTGTGCTTACAGATATGATTTGTTGGTCGCCTATTATTTTAATCTCTATCTTTGTACAGAGTGGGAGTCTTACAGTCACACCTCATGCCTATACCTGGATTGTAACGTTTGTACTGCCAATTAATTCAGCAATCAATCCATTTCTATATTCCTTAGCAACAGCAATATATGGGTTCTTGCAAAAGACACCTACCAATAACAACCGTGCGCGTGCTGCAGATGTAATAGCTATGAGAAAACGTTAAAGTATAGATGTTCTGATTGCTGGTCGGATTTTCAACCTATTGTTTTCTATTATACATGAAAGATCATCCTTAAAAATTGTTGTAGGCCTATTCCAAAGTTTCAGTTGCGTAACTCCAATGGTTCTTATTTTAGAAGCACAAGGTCACACGAAATTTGGCCATTGAGTAGTACACAAACTGGCGGGTGGTTAACCACCTTTGGCAGTAAATTCACCACATTTTAGCCTATAACTAATTTCTAAATGGAACATTTCAGGCCCCTACGATTTTACAGAGATAATGAGAAAAATATGGGGATTCTTCAGATATCAAAATATCTTGATGTGAAAAAGAAATCATAGCTCCCCAAAAAGTGATCAGAACATACACCTTTAATATAAATGCATCTATTTTAAATGGTTAGTCTTTCACGCAGCCTGGAGATAGTAGAACTAAAACCTTTTTCAAGCACTTTTAATCTCAATATTAATAGATTTAGAATCTAATACAATTTTATAAAATTATATTTCTATAGTTCAATCAGTTCCAAATTGGCGAGAAATATTCGGTTTCTATCTATCCGCACGCAAAATTCATCCAAGCGTATAAGTGCGATTTTGGCACACGCAAGCGTCACGTGTACAAAAACACTGCCACGTTGCGCGCCATGCGAGCGTTTTGCGCGCGACGCTCTTCCGAATTCATTCGCTGCTGTAAGCAGGTTTCGCCAATTTGGAACTAACTGAACTATAATAATTATATGTATATCGTTTGTGTATTGTAAATGTAGATTAGGATGACAAATAAGGTGAATAGGTTCGCTATCAATACCCTCGTTCGATGACATTGGATTGATAAATCATTGTGGTAAATCAAAAAATTAAAAAAGAAATCAACTAAGATAACGATATTATATCAATAATTCAATTGTAAATATTAAGTAAGCAACCGTTAATTCATCAATCAATATTATGCTAAGGTACACTAAATTTTAGAACTATGTGAACTATTTTTAGCCGTAATTACGTATTTTACACCTGAGACGAATATTCGTCTCAGTTTTACACATCCCTAGAAGTATGTACATTGAGATACCACTCCCCCAGCACACTTATCGCAAATGTTATGGAAATTAAGTGAAGATTGTAAAATGTTACTTTTAAATGTATTATGCCTTTCCTCACCTAAGAAATGTACTTATGACACACCTATTTGTATACGTATATCTAACCAACTTGTGATAAACAGGTCTCTATAGATGAACGGATATTGTCACCAATTCGTCACCGCATCACGTACAACATCGCACTTCGTAATTTCAAAAGCCTCCACGGGGACGGAATTTCACCTGAGTACAGCATTGATCATACCGCAATACAAACCTGCTCGCTCACTACCATGACTACATCCTTCATCTTCTTTAATATCGCGATCGGGGGCCCGGATGCCCGGATATAAGATCATGGACAGTATAGCAGATCTTTCTCTGTAGCCGCACCGTAACCCCGTCTGGAATGCCTTGTCGGCGGACATTCGTTCCGTCTCGTCACTTTGTGCTTTCAAGATAGGCTTATTAAAGCCTTTAAAAAGACTTATCTCTTTAAAAAGACGTATCTCTTCAGATGTTTTATGTAATTGTTTGAACTTTTTGTCCATGAACTTGTGTTTGTGTTTATCGAGTGGGTTTGTAATGTTAATTCTTAACCTGTTTATATTATAGTGTAGCATTATGGAATATTGTATTTATAAATGTTTTATCACTTTGTTTTCCTCTCTCATTTTTGTTTTGCTGTTTCTGCTGCCAGCTGTGATGTTTTTGTAAAGCGCTGATATATCTAGTGAATATTTTATCGTTATAGGCGCTTAGAATGTGTTTTATTGTTTATCATTTATTATTATTTTATGCTAATATATAATATTAAGAATACGAATACGAATACGATGTAATAGCTGTGTCATGGGCGTTGTTCTGCGACATAGTTAGGGCGTAGCCGCTGAAACAGAGAATTCCACTGTGCGCACGAATATCTTAGATAAAATCATATTATTCGGCAAAATGATCACATAATGTCAAAGAGCACAATAATTCTGTTTGAATGTTTAAATCGTGCCTGATTCAATGTTTCAGCACGCGCGTTACCTTAAAATAAATATATATCTGCTGACGCGTAATTTGGTTAACGTGAGAATATCACAAAAACCTGAGTGAGTGTGGGTAGAAGGTGCTAAATTGTTCAGCAGTCAGTCGTACGAGGAGATTTCTTAACCCTTTCTACGCGGCTATTAGTTTTACCATATTATACAAAACAGATTTTTCAGACACCTTTCTCAAATTTCAAAGTCTATCTCAAGGATTTCTGAACCAACACTAGGCATGTTTGTACTTGTTTTAATGCATTACTCATGGTGATTCCAAATATGATGATGAAATTCAATAATGTTGACATTTTTGAAACAGTTGTGAAATTTTGGAACTGACGTCTGCAGACGTAGACGCCTGCCGCGTGGAAATTATTAACACTTAACCGTGATGAAAACACAAACCCAAAAGAAACTAGGAAATCGCTCGACCGACCCTCCTGAGAGGTCCGTTTGCCAGGGTGTTTTTCGTCGCCTTTTACTAGTAGGTGCTTCTTTGTTTGTAGCCTTCCGTCTGTATCACAACTGGGCCATACTTAACAAATAGAATAAGCATATTATGCATTAACAGATATTGAAGTTTGTAGTCGATTGCAGCAATTTGACATTTTTTCTCCAAACGCTAGTCGCTAGATATTTAAATATATATAAAAATAAGTGTATAGCACAAGAAGCGATGAGAAATTGCCGTTGCTTCCGCCACGCACACTTTCTAAAATCAATTAAAAACCTGGTTAATTCACTAATACATAGTAAAGTATTCAGTTCAGACCAAACTTTAACTTACATGTACATCGATTAGGTAATTAATTAGATTATTTTGTTATTAATTAATAAATTTATCAATTGATTTCATTAATTAGTTGGAAAAACTGTACTTTAGGTCCAAGATTCTGGACTGATATCCCAGTATCAGGCGATACTGGAACATAATTATGTACCAGTATCGTTCAATACTGGGACAAATCTCACGTATCGGTATCGCCCGATACTGCAATATAAAAACGTTCCAGTATAGCTCGATACTGGAACACGATTTGGTGTACCAGTATCGCCTGATACTGTTTCAGTAAAATGGTCGACCGATACTGGCAACTTTTATGTTCCAGCATTGAACGATACTGGTATACCAATATCTGGGACCTAAAGAACACTTTGTCCGATTAGTTAAACAATCAATCAATCAATTAGTAACTAATTAATCAATTATGAACTAATTAATAATTTAATGAACTAATTCATAATTGATTAGTGTATTACTTATTAATCAATTGATTCATTACTTATTAATTAGTTAATCAATTATTAATATATTATTTATTAATTATCAATGAATTAGTTAATTGAATATTAATTAATACATACGATAATTAGATATTAATTAGTTAATTACTTTGATGCTTAATTGATAAATGATTCATTAATTCATTAATTTATTTTATTAATTTATTCATTTACTATTTAATATATAGGCCTATTCATTTAAACTTAAAACGAGCTAATATATCGATTTGATAATTAGATTATTTGTTATTCATTGGTCGATTTGATTAGTTAATAAATCAACTGATCAATAATAAACTAATCAATAAGTGAATTAATTAATTATTTAATTGCATAATTTATAGTTATCAATCAAATAATTATTTAAATCGTTAATCAATTTATTTGCTTAATAATAATAGTTTAAGTTTAAGTTCATCTATTACATATTTACTAATTTATCCATTAATAATTATTTGATCGAATACAGTCTTAATTACTCAATTAATCATTAATTGAATGATTTGATCAATATCATTTTGATTTACTAATTAACTAATTATATTGCTTAATAGATTAGAATCATATAATAATTAACTAATTTAATTGATTAATCAATCAGTCAAATTTAAAAAAAATGTTTTATCTATTTACTAATGTATTTGATCGATTAATTAGTTGATTAATTCAATTAAGTTATTATTTAGTAATTAACTTAACTTCATAATTTTAAGTTTATTTAACTATTTACTAATTTATCAATTAATAGTTATTTGATTAAACAGTTCAATTAATCAATCATTACTCAATGTTTAATTAATAATCAAATATTAAACAAATAATAAACACATTTAATTGCTTAAATACATTTTAAGTGTATGTAGTGATCTATTTACGTTAAGTGTATTTAGTGATCTATTTACGAAAATTTAATTAATTAGTACTTTATTAATTATTAATGAATTATTAAATAAGTTTATTTATCTATTTACTAATTTATCTTTTAATAGTTATTTGATTAAACCGTTGCATTTGATTAAGTTTATTTAACTAATCAATTATTCATTTATTCAATTAAAATCGTTTTAAATTAATAATCAACTAAATAATTAACGAATGTAATTACCTAACTAATTAATCAATTAATTTCTAGTGTGCATATTGATCTATTTTCTATTAAAAAGTTGTTTAATCGATTAGTAAGTTGATTAATTTAATTAATTTAATAGAGCAGTTAACGTAATAATAAAGTCATAATTAAGCAAATCAATAGATAAATTAGTAAATAGATAAATAAGTTTAGATAAATTAATTAATTAAACAATTATATAAGTTACGTTATTATTTAAATACTTTATTTAATTTTAATCAATTAATCATTAATTAAATAATTTAATTAGTATCATTACAAATTATAAATTAAATATTTTTTAAATAATTTAATTATTAATTATTAATCAAAATTGCTTAATTGCTAAATCAATGAATTAGTTAAGTAAATAAGTTTATTTATTTTAAGTATTAACCTGTTACTCATAATTGGCTAATTCATATTAATCAGCATAATATTTAATAAATTAATCAATTAACATATAATTAAAATAGCCTAATATTATGAGCTATTTCATTTATATTGTGTACGCCTACACATGAGGACACAGACAGAATTTTAAGTATGAGGACACAGACAGAATTTTAATGGTATAGCTACACATTTCATAAGGGGTTTAAAATATCAATCAAATAGCCTAATGCTATATGTCAGCTATTCCATTTATATTGTGTACCCTATTGAGGACAGAATTCAAATGCCATAGCTACGCATTTCATAAGGGGTTTAAAATATAAATGGAATAGCCTAATACTATATGTCAGCTATTCCATTTATATTGTGTACCCCCTATTGAGGACACAGACAGAATTCAAATGATATAGCTAAGCATTTCATAAGGGGTGTAGAATATAAATGGATTAGCCTAATACTATATGTCAGCTATTCCATTTATATTGTGTGCCCCTATTGAGGACACGGACAGAATTCTAATGGTGTAACTACGCATTTCATAGGGGTTTAGAATATAAATGGAATAACCTAATACTATATGTCAGCTATTCCATTTATATTGTGTACCCCCCTATTGAGGACACAGACAGAATTCAAATGATATAGCTACGCATTTCATAAGTGGTTTAGAATATAAATGGAATAGCCTAATACTATATGTCAGCTATTCCATTTATATTGTGTGCCCCCTATTGAGGACACGGACAGAATTCTAATGGTGTAACTACGCATTTCATAGGGGTTTAGAATATAAATGGAATAACCTAATACTATATGTCAGCTATTCCATTTATATTGTGTACCCCCCTATTGAGGACACAGACAGAATTCAAATGATATAGCTACGCATTTCATAAGGGGTTTAGAATATAAATGGAATAGCCTAATACTATATGTCAGCTATTCCATTTATATTGAGGACACAGACAGAATTCAAATGATATAGCTACGCATTTCACAAGGGGTTTAGAATATAAATGGAATAGCCTAATACTATATGTCAGCTATTCCATTTATATTGTGTACCCCTATTGAGGACACATACAGAATTATAATGGTATAGCTACGCATTTCATAAGGAGTTTAGAATAAGAATGGAATAGCCTAATACTATATGTCAGCTATTCCATTTATATTGTGTACCCCCTATTGAGGACACATACAGAATTATAATGGTATAGCTACGCATTTCATAAGGAGTTTAGAATAAGAATGGAATAGCCTAATACTATATGTCAGCTATTCCATTTATATTGTGTACCCCCTATTGAGGACACATACAGAATTATAATGGTATAGCTACACATGTCTTAAGGGGTTTAGAATATAAATGAAATAGCCCAATACTATATGTCAGCTATTCCATTTATATTGTGTACCCCCTATTGAGGACACAGACAGAATTATAATGATATAGCTACGCATTTCATAAGGGATTTAGAATATTAATGGAATAGCCTAATACTATATGTCAGCTATTCCATTTATATTGTGTACCCCCTATTGAGGACATAGACAGAATTATAATGGTATAGCTACGCATTTCATAGGGAGTTTAGAATATGAATGGAATAGCCTAATACTATATGTCAGCTATTCCATTTATATTGTGTACCCCCTATTGAGAACACAGACAGAATTCTAATGGTATAGCTATGCATTTCATAAGGGTTTAGAATATGAATGGAATAGCCTAATACTATGGTCAGCTATTCCATTTATATTGTGTACCCCTATTGAGGACACAGACAGAATTCAAATGATATAGCTACGCATTTCATAAGGAGTTTAGAATATCAATGGAATAGCCAAATACTATATGTCAGCTATTCCATTTATATTGTGTACCCCCTATTGAGGACACAGACAGAATTCAAATGATATAGCTACGCATTTCATAAGGGGTTTAGAATATAAATGGATTAGCCTAATACTATATGTCAGCTATTCCATTTATATTGTGTGCCCCCTATTGAGGACATAGACAGATTTCAAATGATATAGCTACGCATTTCATAAGGGGTTTAGAATATAAATGGATTAGCCTAATACTATATGTCAGCTATTCCATTTATATTTTGTGCCCCCTATTGAGGACACGGACAGAATTCTAATGGTGTAGCTACGCATTTCATAGGGGTTTAGAATATCAATGGAATAGCCAAATACTATATGTCAGCTATTCCATTTATATTGTGTACCCCCTATTGAGGACACAGACAGAATTCAAATGATATAGCTACGCATTTAATAAGGGGTTTAGAATATAAATGGATTAGCCTAATACTATATGTCAGCTATTCCATTTATATTGTGTGCCCCCTATTGAGGACATAGACAGATTTCAAATGATATAGCTACGCATTTCATAAGGGGTTTAGAATATAAATGGATTAGCCTAATACTATATGTCAGCTATTCCATTTATATTTTGTGCCCCCTATTGAGGACACGGACAGAATTCTAATGGTGTAGCTACGCATTTCATAGGGGTTTAGAATATAAATGGAATAGCCTTATACTATATGTCAGCTATTCCATTTATATTGTGTACCCCCTATTGAGGACACAGACAGAATTCAAATGATATAGCTACGCATTTCATAAGGGGTTTAGAATATAAATGGAACAGCCTAATACTATATGTCAGCTATTCCATTTATATTGTGTACCCCCTATTGAGGACACAGACAGAATTACAATGGTATAGCTACGCATGTCTTAAGGGGTTTAGAATATAAATTAAATAGCCCAATACTATATGTCAGCTATTCCATTTATATCGTGTACACAGACAGAATTCTAATGATATAGCTACGCATTTCATAAGGGGCTTAGAATATAAATGGAATAGCCTAATACTATATGCCAGCTATTCCATTTATATTGTGTACCCCCTATTGAGGACACAGACAGAATTCTAATGATATAGCTACGCATTTCATAAGGGGTTTAAAATATAAATGGAATAGCCTAATACTATATGTCAGCTATTCCATTAATATTGTGTACCCCCTATTGAGGACACAGACAGAATTCTAATGATATAGCTACGCATTTCATAAGGGGTTTAGAATAAGAATGGAATAGCCTAATACTATATGTGAGCTATTCCATTTATATTGTGTACCCCCTATTGAGGACACAGACAGAATTTTATGATATAGCTAAGCATTTCATAAGGGGTGTAGAATATAAATGGAATAGCCTAATACTATATGTCAGCTATTCCATTTATATTGTGTACCCCCTATTGAGGACACAGACAGAATTCAAATGATATAGATAAGCATTTCATAAGGGGTTTAGAATACAAATGGAATAGCCTAATACTATATGTCAGCTATTCCATTAATATTGTGTACCCCCTATTGAGGACATATTTCAAATGAAATAGCTACGCATTTCATAAGGGGTATCGAATATAAATGGAATAGCCTAATACTATATGTCAGCTATTCCATTTATATTGTGTATCTCCTATTGAGGACACAGACAGAATTCTATTGATATAGCTATGCATTTCATAAGGGGTTTAGAATATAAATGGAATAGCCTAATACTATATGTCACCTATTCCATTTATATTGTGGACCCCTATTGAGGACACAGACAGAATTCTAATGATATAGCTACACATTTCATTTAGGGGTGTAGAATATAAATGGAATAGCCTAATACTATATGTAAGCTATTCCATTTATATTGTGTTCCCCCTATTGAGGACAGAATCTAATGATATAGCTACGCATTTCATAAGGGGTTTAGAATATAAATGGAATAGCCTAATATTATATGTCAGCTATTCCATTTATATTGTGTACCCCCTATTAAGGACAGAATTCAAATGATATAGCTACGCATTTCATAAGGGGTGTAGAATATAAATGGAATAGTCTAATACTATATGTCAACTATTCCATTTATATTGTGTACCCCCTATTGAGGACAGAATTCAAATGATATAGCTACGCATTTCAAAGGGGTGTAGAATATAAATGGAATAGCCTAATACTATATGTTAGCTATTCCATTTATATTGTGTACCCCCTATTGAGGACACAGACACAATTATAATGATACAGCTACGCATGTCTTAAGGGGTTTAGAATCTAAATGGAATAGCCTAATACTATATGTCAGCTATTCCATTTATATTGTGTACCCCCTATTGAGGACACAGACAGAATTCTAATGATATAGCTAAGCATTTCATAAGTGGTTTAGAATATAAATGGAATAGCCTAATACTATATGTCAGCTATTCCATTTATATTGTGTTCCCCCTATTGAGGACAGAATCTAATGATATAGCTATGCATTTCAAAGGGGTGTAGAATATAAATGGAATAGCCTAATACTATATGTCAGCTATTCCATTTATATTGTGTACCCCCTATTGAGGACAGAATTATAATGATATAGCTATGCATTTCAAAGGGGTGTAGAATATAAATGGAATAGCCTAATACTATATGTCAGCTATTCCATTTATATTGTGTTCCCCCTATTGAGGACAGAATCTAATGATATAGCTATGCATTTCAAAGGGGTGTAGAATATAAATGGAATAGCCTAATACTATATGTCAGCTATTCCATTTATATTGTGTACCCCCTATTGAGGACAGAATTATAATGATATAGCTATGCATTTCATAGGGGGTGTAGAATATAAATGGAATAGCCTAATACTATATGTCAGCTATTCCATTAATATTGTGTACCCCCTATTGAGGACACAAATAATGTCAGCAATAATAGTGTAAGAAGGTTCTTATGAACTGATCCAAAGAAAGCTATATGGTAAAGTCGCCTAATTTCGGTCAGCGCCTATTTTCGGTCACTGGTCAAAATCGTGTAATTGCATCGGTCGTCGCCATTTTAAAAGCAATACCGGGCATCCACTATGCGGGGGTTTTTTAGTCATCAGTTTATAACGACGAAGTCATTTTTATTACACGATTTGGGCGAAGTGACCGAAAATAGGCGCTGACTGAAAATAGGCGACTTTACCCTACTCACTGTGTACATTTCGACAAATGCTGTTTGTTGCCTTCCTCAACACATGTTTGGTTGTCATGGTTGGCATGTGTTGAGATAGGCAACAGCATTTGCCAAAACGTACACAGTGAGTACAGCTTTCTTTGGATTAGTTCAAAAGTACCTTCATATAACGGTATAGCTATGCATTTAACAAGGGGCCGGGTATACAATATAATTAGAATAGTCCAAACTTAATGTCACCTATTCCATTTTTAGCATTTGCCTCATTTACATTTCATTTTAAACAATAACACAGATAACTGGTTTCATTTTATCACAGTCTAGTGGTGAATTTTATTTCATATTATACATTAAAAAGTGCAAATAAAAAAATATTTGATTCCACAATAATAATCATAATTTCCATTGCAGAAATGTTTGTTTATGAAAGAGAGTCAATGAAATGTTAACAATAACATAATTTATGACAAGAATATCCAATTGGATATGGGTTCTTTTACACTGCACCAGGGAGTCTCTATATAACCCTAACTCCCGGGCGCGAATTTATTAACCGTAAACAATATTTGGCCAAACACTGAGTGAATACCAATCAGTCTCTTCATGTATAGGCGTACTATACGCTTTATTACGTCAAGGTATCAAATGTTGTTTACGGTAAATAATATCGCCTCCCGGGCGTGGTTTTGTGAATTAAACTTGAGGGCAAAATCAGCAGTGTGTGTGTGTGTGCAGTCTGATGCTCTACCAACCATAAGTTTTTTCACAAGTTGAACCATGCGCTGACCGTGGCACGAGATTGATGGGGTTGCCGCGCGGTACAAGATTGTAGGGTCCAGGTTAGGGATAATGTGAGAGGAGACTTGGCTCATATAAGTCAAGCATTCCATATATGGGCATAAGCTTTACATAAAATGAAGTATCATCCCAGATATCCTAGTGTGGTGCTCACTGGTGCTGTACCAAAAGTGGTTTCGAGGTGGACACTATTTTACTATACAGGCTGTAACAAAAAAAAGTTATACAGTTTTGAAAAAAATATTATAAATATCTCCTGTAAAATTTCTGTTTCGAGTTTTAATAGCGTGCGAGGGGAATTTTCTTAGCTTTCGAATAAGCTTTGTTTCATGACAATCGATGGTCGGTAAGCAGAGATATGATCAATTGTCTAAAGTAGTCATGAAATCACCTGGGCCACTTTTGTTTAATCAATGGTAAAATATGAATGGAATCGAACAGGAACATAGCAGTAGAGCGCTCTTGTTAGACAACAATGGTTCATTTCAAGTGGTTAAACGTATTACAAAGAAGATTAGGTCTTTACACATATTATTTATTTATTTTATGAATTTATTTATTCAAATAAAATGAAACTATTTGAAGAAAAAAAATTATATTGTTCTCTTTAATCTTCCTTGCATGATACCCTAACCATTTAATTTATACAAGCAAGATTATATGATATTGTGAAAGTGGCCCAACCCGATTTATAGATGACTTAGTAGATTAGTCATAAATTTTAAACGAAAGTAGTTAAAAAGATCAAATAAAATGATTCTGGTAGCCAAAACGGAACTTAACACAGAGTGTAAAAGATTTTGACATTGCATGATTTTAACATTGGATTAAAAATAAAATTGCGATTGTAGTTACAGTCTGTATGTGTAAATTTTATAATAAAACAATTATATTAGGCGACAAAAAGAACCACCCTGTTCTATGGACAGCCAACCCACTGTCAGTTATCGAGCTTGATTTAGTTACGCATCGGTTTTTAGGATGCCATGCAAACGCCCCCCCCCCCCCCCCCCCTCCCCTCTCAAATCTGACTCCACGGCAACCCCCCTTTCAATTTTCTGACTTGGCGGCACATATCCCGAAAATTTTGAAAAAAAAACACCCGAGAGGTTCATTTGCCCATAGAACAGGGTTTTTCTTTTTCGTCGCCTTTATATAGTAGGTATTGATACAGATTCTAAATGTGTAACTTAAAAGTCATTATTTTTATATGATTAACAAACTGTGAATCTTGGAACTGAAAATGAGTGTATATGACTACTTTCATTCAATCTTTGTGGACCGATCAAAAGAGCTACTGAATTAGAAGCATGGCCACCGTTGCGTGATGGTCTGTGCTCACGCAGTCACGTTCATCAAAACATTTTCTAATGACATCCCAGATAAGATGGGGCTATGTAGCTCACAGGCTTCCATCTTGCCAATGAGCTGGTACAACATGTAGTGGCACAGGCCTGGCTATGCTGTTGGCATACTTCTCGCATTGATAGCATAACAAACACACCAGGGATACAGGTTTTCTAGTTCAGCACTGGAAACCATCCAAAGGTTTCATCACATCGGTTATCATCAGTCTCATCTCCCATTAAGGATTCTCTAGACCGGTCTACTACAGTTGTTATACGTGGGACTGGACTTAGCCAAGAACATTGTGTTGGTGTCAATAGTAAGCAATAAGCTTCCATGAATAGCCCATTTAGGCCAGTATTGCAGACAAACATCTTAATGATTTGGGCTACTTTTTGTCACTTCCTGTCCCATTGAAATCAACAGTTGATAGAAAAATGCAACTTGTTACCATAAATTGTGCTAATATTTTGGCAATACTGTCTGAATAGCATACATCTTTCAGCCAAATGGGATAACATTTCTGAGCAATGCCAAGATAACATGCCCAGAAGTATGCACTATGCAGCCCAAGATTCAAGTCATTACTTGGTCATCAAAATGTCAAAACTTATCAGGATTTGTTTGCAATTCCTCATGTAATCTCTTCTCCACTAATGGTATCAACATCCTGTTGTCCGGTAGACTGCAACTAACAAACACTTGTTTCCCAGTAACCTTTGCTGAAATATTGAAAAATGAATAAAATGATATCTAAACTTGTTAATAGATGTTATCATTACACATTTGTTTTAATGAGCAGAGGCCTTGCTTGCTACCATTTTTACCGGTCAATATTGAGCAATCTTGATCATAAATAGTCGTTGGCATCAAAAATAATTGTGGAGTAAAATTACAATTAATACCAAAGCACAAAAAATAGTAAAAGGTAGCCCCAAATTTTCTTGCAGTCACCTCAAGAAATTTGAGAGGGGGGGGGGGGGGGGGGGGGGGGGGGGGGGGGGGGGGGGGGGGGGGGGGGGGCAACAAATTTTGCACGGTCAAAAACAATTGCACAGTCCAAAAAACAGCACAGTCAACAACTAATAGCCAATCCTCCAGGTTCTCATCAGTTTTCTCTATAACCTTTTCCTTTATTTTGCCGACTGCTGCATAAATTTGCCTACTACATGTACATATTTATACCTCAAAGTCATCGATTTGCAGCCATTTCTGAACACAATATTCATTCAGAAGGCGCCCTGTCAAAATAAGGGGGGTGCAGGCGCCCTGTCATAAAGGCGCCCTGTAAAAAGTAGGGGGGGGGGGGGGGTTGGCAGACACCCCACCCTAAATCCGCCCCTGGCTAGACTGTGGCTAGACATGCTTTTCTTTCCTTTCTATTTTGGTCTTGCATTCTATTTTCAAACAATGAAAAGCAAATGAGGGCATTTACTTGACCACTGCTCTACATGTTTTTCCAAAAACAAATGGATTGCATCATTATAATGTGTTCAATACCACATAGTTGGTTATATGAAGGACACTAAATAGTGTCTACAATTAAGGGTGGACACCACTGCAAGGAACAGTAAGAAACAGCTGTCACCGGTTTTAGTATGTTACTACAATAGAATAGAAAGGTTTTGAGCCAAGTTGTGCACGTTTTTCTGTGGCTCAATTATTCATTACTCTAAAACACATTTATTTTGTTAAAATAGCACTTCCATCATAAAGAATTAAAAGAAGAAATTCAAAAATTGCATTGAAATTTAAATCATTGGTTCTTTAATACTGAATAAATACGTATTAAATAAAAACTACAATCTTGACCATATCTTACAGTAGCTTAAGCATTTATCATAATCCAATAGTGCTGATAGGGTGAGCGCCGTTCAACAGGCTGTTCAACAGGCTGTTGGCCGGTATTAGCCTCCTAAGTGTAGCGAAAAAAGGGTTTTGATAATTAAAAATGACAGCAATAATCAGGGCTGTATTTTAAAAAATAATCCAACCAGCCAGCCGGGCTGGTAACATGTAAAAGCTACCGGTCCGAATCTTATCTTACCAGCCCAAAAAGTAACCAATAATGTTGTGTCAATTGATTGATGAAAAACATTAAACCTTAAAGGTATTTATCGTATGAGTATCAATCATGCTCATCTCCTGTCACATCTTTTTTTTCAGACTTTTTGTCCTGCTTGCTTCAATCGAATTGTGGCTTATGCCTTATGGCTTAATTGGCTTCGTTTTGTTAATTGATAAATATCAATTGAGAAACACGAAGCGTCACCAGCCACATGGTTCAGCCAAAATTATACTTTTATTTTCCAAGCACGATGGCTAAAATGTCACTTAAAAATGCTGTTTGAACATTCGTTCGCCATCGAGATATGAATATGGTTAATGACAAGTTATCCTAAATGCAGCAATGTCTTTATTCTTAAATTATGTAACAAAATACTGGTTTTCAGTACATGTTGGCCATTATGGTGTTACATATTTCGTGGACATGAATTATTACAATAGAATTTGTAAATATTTCTGATTTGTTGCTAGAATTTCTAACCGTAGCTGTCAACAAGAGATTGTATTTTCTACTTGGCCAAGAGATAATGATTGTCGGCAGGCCTGATTGTCTGTACACCCATCTACTCTGGTCAGACTCATTAGCAGGGCTAGGGGTATACGGCCATGTTCCTTTTAGTGGACCCAAAAATATTTATCAACAGCAAATTGAAAAGTTACCCGCCCGACTCAAAAGTTACTCGCCTCAGGAGTGCGGGCGGGTACTAAGTACAGCCCTGGCAATAATAATTAACAAAAAAAAACCGCTTTGGGACTTCGGTGGAAAGCGCTATAGAATTATTACACCTCATACATATTTATAAGGGTATACTCTTTTTTGATTGGTTCATTTTTAACCAAGTCGGATATATAAAAATACCTACCAAATGTTTGTTTAGGCTTATTGTACTACCAAACATGCGAGAGTTTGAACTACTTCCCGCTGATCAACACCGTCACCCGAATCAATTCTAGAGCCTATGATTATTACGTACATGTTAAACGGTGACGCCAAGTACGAGGTTGCTTGACAACAACAAACATGGCGTCGTCTGCTAAACATCTGCCAAAGAAATTCGCGAACTAAACAGATGCAGATTTTAGGCTTCTTTTGGATAATTATGCTGCATCAAAATCCGTGAGGGTCTGTAGCAATGATTGTGAAGAACTAGGAAACGGGTTTAAATGATATTGTCTTCTGACAGAGGAATTGAGTCCGCTGCTTCTTGGCTCGCTGTGTGTACTGTAGTGTAGGTGTCAGTGTAGGCAGGCATAGGCTACTACTACTAGTACTACGACTATACGCAACGTAAGCTTTTTTTAGATTTTTAATTTAGTTTAGACAATGAAATATGTATGAGGTGTAATAAAACAAATACAACATGGTTTCTTTCGGGAAAGTAGTGCAAACTACAGGTCCCGCGGTTTTGGATGACTGGTGACTACCTCCCTCCGCTCCGCGTCAGGAGGTAGTCACCAGTCATCCAAAACCGCGGGACCTGTAGTTTGCACTACTTTCCCGAAAGAAACCATGTTGTATTTGTTAACTGTCTATTATTATTATTATTATTATTATTATTATTATGTTTAAGAATAGTTACAGTCCGAAATGCTACGCGATGCGGATAGATCATTGAGGCTGCTGTGACCATATCTCAAGAATGCATTGGTTAAATGAAATGAGTCGCAACTTACCAAATTTCTGCGCTATGGTGGTAGAGGCAACATTGGTCCTATCTCCTAACAGAGCTGTTGAACTTGGAACTGAATCCTGAAAATAACAAACAAAACATGATTACTGGCATGGGTATGTATTCCTTAGATTTGGATGCAGGACAATTGTATACATACCACAGTATGGCACATGTAGACCTTTATAATGTATAAGCGTACATTACATAAGCATATATCGGGTCATGGAAGTGCAGTTTTACAATTTGGAAAGCGTTCCTCTGAACTTTGGTAACAGAGATAGCTGTAAAATAATTGTACTGCAGATTATTTTACCATGCCATAGCTATAAAGCTTTATTAAAATGGTATAGAAACTTTTGGGATCCAAAATTTATGACCTCTAAACAATGAGTGTGTGGACTTTCTTTTTTGCTGTGTTTATTTTACATACCAATCTTGTTGTCATAGCAACTGCAAGATTCTCCATTTTTTCAGGTTTAGATCCAATCCACACCCAGAAGCTGCTTTCTAATTTAAGCACATGGAAATACACAGTCTGGTCAAAGAAACTATCTGTGAAGCTGTGTACGGCAAGCTTGGGTTCAGCCTTTGCTACAAGAAGTGTGCCCTCAACAGCTGACAAGGGATAGTCTTCTCCATGGCCGTTCATCTTGGTATGTTTTTCAGGCAACTTTATGGAGTATTGGAGGTGTGTGTAGACCTGTAATCTGCTGACAAAACCAGCTTTCTGAAAAATAAAATAAAGAATTTGTTGTGAATACAAATGCCACATGTGAACATCATTGACAAGCCATTGTATGCTGAAACAATCCAATTCTATTCACTTTATTCAGCAAAAATGATGACAACATGTACGGTACAGGCATGTGCCTTTACCAACTATTAGATGAATTTCATAATTGTTTTCGCACGCACGCAAAGATAATCCATTGTGGCCACATACGCACACAGTTTCAATATGAAACTAAATCACTAAATTAAAACCTCCCCCTTTTTGTCAAAAATCCACTCTTCCAAGCTCCCCACCGACGAAGCCCCCCCCCCAAAAAAAAATCCCATGAACAACGGGGCGGTTGCACCGTGGTTTCTGTCCCGGGCCTCTGCGGGCTGATTCTACACCAGGCATTCTCAAATGGTGGCGCGCGCGCCACTTGTGGCGCATCAAGGCATCCTAAGTGGCGCGAGAGTGGTTAAAATAAATCATATTATGATATAGCCAAATTCCATAGGCATATGACAGTCAGATGTATAAACACAGCAATTTTTCTCGCGCTACGCGCGTATGTGCCCTCAAAACAGAAATATTAGTTAATATGCTGCCTACATATGTTAATATATTTTGAAACTAATGTTATAAAGGGAATTTTGCCATTGTAAATTCTAAAAAATATGACCAAATGGCGCTTCAACAAGTTGGTTACTAAAATGTGGCGCATAAGTAAATCTAGTTGAGAAAGCCTGTTCTACACCCTCCGCCTGAGTACCGCTCAACACAACACCCGGCCCACATGTGAATTCATCGAATCGATCTTTGTGGGTGCTGCTGCTGTGCGTACTAAATTTACAACGGCACACATTTCATATTCGCATATTCAGTAACAATTGTGTTCGCGCCCTCAACGTAAGGCAAAAAAAAAATTGTTTGATTGTCCATAGATCACTTTTAAAAGTTGGGTAGGTCGGTCGGGAATTTTTTTAATTTTTTTTTCTCACTTGCCCTTTTTCAGGTACCAAAAGTAAAATGAGATGTACTTGTTGTGGTAACCAAAACGGGGAACAAAATCTTTAATATTTTGATGAGTATTTTTATTTTCAAACTTAAAAAAAAAATGAAAAATGAAAATTTTGATTTTCGACTAATATTTGCCAAAAAAATTAAAATTAAAAAAAAAAAGTGTTTTTTTTTTTGTTTTTTTTTTTAAATTAAAATTTTTTAACAACAAAAAAAATCAACAAAAAAAGTGTTTGAGTCGGAATGATTAAGAGGGTTGTTGGGCGGACGAGGACAATCAAACAAACAAAATTTGCCTAAGGCCAAGTAACAAAAATAATGTGTTTCACGTCCAGACTTTTTTACAAATCAGTGAGGGCGGCCCTTACTATTTGTTATTTTTGAATTGTTTTGTTATTTTTCAGAAGCCAAATTACAAGCTTTTTGCAAGAATTGTTTCGATATTCGTTTCACTATCTATGCCAACAAGTGTTTCTCGCGTCTCTTTCATTGAAATATAGTTGAAAATGATGGACACACTTACACACAACAAAGACAGGTATGATTTTTGATTTTTTTTTTTCAAACTCTTTTTTGGAATTTTGAAGGAATTTTTGAAAATAACAATTAACAAAATATTGGAGCGGCACCAAGAATTGGTGCGGGCGGGGACGTGAAACACGTAACTTTTGTTACTTGGCCTAAACCTAAACTGCTCTACCCATGTAGATAGATTTTCAGGTTCAACAATTGGCAGCAGGGTCAGATTGGCATTGCCCGGGCATATACATAGTCATTGCCGCTATCAATTTATATATCAATATCATAGTTTACCAGAGAGAGATGGGATCATATCATGTAGCCCAAATGGTGGCTTTACTATCGTTCATGCTTCACTATACTAAAAAGCCACAACACCCCTCATTGACATCCGACTTCGCGAAAATGACATTTTGAAATCATCATTTGCACATCAAATATAACTAAAATCTTTCAAAACGCACTCACATATTATTCCTAGAACTCATAGTAAAGCATCCTCATTTTGGGAGAAATATTGAGGTGAAATATCGGCAGTGCTGACACTCAATGTGAATTTCGCGACGTCGTGAGTCTATGGATGGTGGTATCGAAGATACAATTGCATTACGGTACCGATTGGGACTACATGGACACATGGTATGGTCTCACTCTTCTCACTAGACTACTAAGTTAGGGATGTTCATATCATTGACTATAGAGGGCGACATTTTTTTGGAAAAAAGTTGACCAAAATATGTAGAGAACTCCATGTTTACCTCTTTTAAATCCAGCGATTTAGTACGAAGTGGGTGGGGATGTATTCACTGATGTCTAAATAACCCCAGACAAGCAACTGAACATCATGAAAGTAAACTCTCTTTTAGTTTACCTAATCATTTAAAATGTGCATGCCTTGCCCTTGTTACCCGGTTTTCAGCATAGGCCTATGTCTACTACTTTTGGTTGAACTTTTTTATTATTCAGCCTGCAGACAAAGGTTGAACCATCATTTTTTTATTGTAAAGTACTTTGTTTCCATTTTCAAAAAGAAAATTTTATTTTCAACATTGTATGATCATGCCTAATACATAGCCTATAGTATTAGCTCTGTTTCATAGCTCTCATACGTCGTGTTCGGACGTCGGCGATTTTCGTTTCTAGTTAGCCTATTTCTAGAACATTTGTATACACTTACCTGGGTTATGCATGTGGTATGTACTGTTATTGCATCCTAGATAAATTTTCAGCTCCATAAATGCTACTCAAAATGAAATATTAATGATATAAAATCGGCCCTAATCAGTCACAGCGAAAATCAAGAACTCGTAGCAGAAGGAGGTTCCGATATGATGTCAATTTGAGGTAATTTACGATCGGTTTAAGATTAATGCGCTGTGCAAACGGAAAAACTCTATTTTATATGAACTCTCCGCATCGACCCTAGACTACATCCCCAAGTCTTCAATAATTACCATATAGTCTGCAAGAAAGCGACGCAAGAGGGCGACTGAGAGTCAGTCTAATCGACCCTGAATTGACCCCTATTTCTTTGGCTGATTCCCGGTACCCAGGATCCCTTTTGGATGAATTGTGTGGAGCCCATTGACGCAGGGACCAAGCAAACTCGACGGCATTGAAGAAATGTAATCATTTTAATAGTTGTTAAAAAACCTCTAAAATCTCCAGAATTCGTGAGCGTAGAATAACATCGATGGTATCAAAATAATCCGTAAGTATAGTTCTATAAGTAGGCCTAAAGGATAACTTAAATTTAACTACCAGTAAATTTATTTTTTGTTTTGAAACAAATACGACGTAGGAAGTCAATGCTTGTTTGTGTAGCTACTATAGTATATATATAGGCCTAGGGAGGCCTAGTTAGGGATGTTCATATCATTCAGACGACGCTGGACATAGGCGTATTCACGAGTATTCAGGTTAAAATATGCGAACGAGGTTACCTGATCAAGTGAATGGGACGACCGCTTAACAACGGTTTAAATTCAAAAAATAGCATTTATAATTGGGATGATTAGCCATCCCGAACGGTTTTGGATTGGAAAAATTTTCTTCTAACCTATGATGAATTTTATGGGGTCATATAATCAAAATCCATTGTTACATTGAAACCAATGGAAATTCAAAATTAACGGCCGTTCGTAGCCACCGTCGTCTGATATCATTGACTACAGAGGGCGACGTTTTTTTTGAAAATTTGTTGCCAAAATGAGTAGAAAACTCAATGTTTACCTCATTTAAATCCAGCGAAAAAGGAATACACAAGCTGGGATGTATTCACTGATGTCTTACTAACCACACACAAGCAACTGGACATCATGATTTTAAAGCCCTAATATTATAACAAGCTAAAATAGTTTAAAATGTGCATGACTTGGCCAGTTTTAGCAATATATTATAAGGCAAACTACTTTTGGTTATAACTTTGTAATTATTCACCCTGCTGACATGGTTGAACCACCAGTTTTTATTGTAAAGTACTTCGTTTCCATGTATTCCATTTTCAAACTCAAAGAGATATTTTTATTTTCAAAATGTTATGAACATGCCTAGCCTAGTTAGTGTTGATTAGTCTCAGGTCTTTAATTAGGTACAAACAAATGTCTTATCACAATCAAATTCCATTTTATGTATGAGGATTAGTACAACTAATTTACCAACGTAGATTAAGGTTATACATGAATAACTTTGCGCAATAACAAACCTATTCTGCCTCTCCTTGTTCAGACGTACAGTTACTACTTCACCAAATTTCACTCCATGTAAGCTGACATATTGTTCAACTTTGACCTGTGCGCTATTACATCGGTCCCGAGTGCCAATGTTAGCGACCCGATAGACTAAGGTACACAAGAAGGAACGTTGATCCGGCTAACGATGTTAATCAATCATAGACGAGAAGAGGGCGCTGATTGCTGAGCCAATTTCACTCAGCATGTTCATCAGACGATGGTGGACACTTGACTACCCAAACCTTCCATAAAGTCATTCAGTCTAGCCGGGTAAATATGTAATTCCTTTCATAAAAAAAACATATCATCAGTTGCTGTTAACAGAAAAATACTGAATTCTGTTTCCTGTGTATTTCAAATCAACAACAACAAAGTCAACCGTCTAAAACAATATATTTGATTTATAGACAGATTTAAATATGTGTAGGCCTATATAGCCTAATAGAGACTAGCTTTGAGCGTTTTCAAGCGTGAGACCTATTATAATGATAGCTGAAAGATATGTTATGTCTGTCAGTGAACGCCCTCAATCCTCGGAAAAAATACAGATTTTGTTTGCAGATAAGTTAAATTTCTGATCAAAAATCGAAATACAATCCAAGTTACAGGGCGATACGATTCCTAATTACTTTAAAATCATGGTTTTAGAGGGAAAATAAACTGCCGGGTTAATCCGACAGCTTATTTGTTTTACTCTAGTCTAAATTCACTCTAAAACCATGATTTTGAGGTAATTAGGAACGTATCGCTCTGTAACTCGGAAAATATTATTTTTAGCTAAAGATGCTCAGGGGTTCATGTTCTGAAAATTTGAAACAAAGTTTACTATTTTGTCTAGTACCCATACCCACAGGGCAAGATGGCGGTGCCATGACGAAACCCCGACAGCCATTATATTAAGAAAAAATGAAATATCTTTATATATATATAACACTAACAGTATTCATAAACAAATATAAACCTTATGATAGTCGACGGAAGCGGGGGAGACCCTAAAAATCATATCGGGTCCATTTCAATATTAAATTTGCAAATGTGTACGCGCTTCATTTAATTTGTCAGTTTAGTTACACACAATTGCTTTAGCAACGTTTGATGAATTTTGTAATTTAAAAAAACTGAAAATGTTTGCGCTCTAAGCGCGCATTTCTTATGTTTCAACATTATAAAACAAAATGTGGGCTCGTGCTTTCCCTACGTTTGCTTTCGTGGCCACATGATTGAATTACGGACGGAAATGACGGTAAAAAGTGTCTCAGACAAGAGTCTCAGACTGTGTGCATTGTATTTATCTGTTGTGCAGTTAAAATGTATAGTACGTTTACACTCAACATATTTCTTAGTACTCCCATCATTGCCCACGTAACTGATTCATCGCTTTTGTATTAGGGTTGATCTGGTAACTCATATTATCGGGAACCAGCCAATTTTAACTCATAATTCTGAGGTTCCTGTTGACTTCAGATGCATTATGGTTCATTTCCTGAATAATAATTTTCTCATATCCATGTTCTCTAGTCCGAGATATTCTAATTGTCCATTGCTACGTCGCGTCTAGCTTATTCAGCCCTTGAGAAACAAAGAATCCACTTGTGTTTGTCATGAAAAGTAAAGGACCCTCAAACTAAATAATAAACTCTTGACTGATGATTCCTGGACTGGTGTCTTCACCAGATTGAAAAAGACCTGTTTGGGTGTGTATTGTTTTAGGGTATTTTTTTCTCCAAACCGTAATAGCAGCAACAGCATAGACCAAAAATGCGTGAAATTGTACATATTCAAGCGGGGCAGTGTGGTAATCAAATCGGCGCAAAGGTGAGGCATTATGAAACGGGTTTTTAGGCCTAAATTATATATCAATCTTGTTTGGGTGGGTTTTTTACGTTTCATGCACGTTGGAGAGTATTTTGAATGAAAGGTTAATAATAATAGAGAGCTGGTGCAAATCCTTTGTGATGCGGGAAGACACAGACTTGAACTGAACACGACACGGACTGTATTGATGGATGCTTCACAATATTGGCTGAGGACAGGGTTCGAATCTTTCGTGGAGTAATAAATCGGTGAATGAGCCTGATTGTCAGTATAACGACGTGCTAATTAGGAGTGAGTTCGAATCATCGTGTGTGATAGACATTATACACATTTCTGGTAGCTTCTAATTCGATTGCTTGGATTTAACCCCAATTCGACCCACTATAGCCTATGTAGAGTCCTACACTGCAAAAAGGTTGCTTAAAATACGTTGCTAAAAGTACTTTTATCATCCGTTGGTTGACGTGTTGATTAAAATTCATTCAATATATGTAGAAAGTTAGGCGTTGTATAAAAGTAAAAAATCCCCAGCGTTGAGCAATTCGTCGAAAACAATGTCCTTAAAATATTGGTGGAAACTGTTTCTGTTGCTAAAATATGTTGCGTAAAAATATTCCACTTTGGCAACTGTTGCATGAGCATTGAGGACAATCACGCAACAGTTGATGCAAGTTACGCACATGTGAATTTTAGGCAACTGTTGTCCAAAAAAGCCAATTTCGTGAGCTGTTGCATACTTGAACAACTGTTGAGTGAATACAATTGCCTAACTTTTGAGTAACTAGAATTGTTCAACTGTTGGTGAAAACATGTTATCCAACGGTGTTGAGCAAATTGTACTTAACAGTTGAGCGGTTGCATACTTGAACAACGTTGTGTAAAGTGTTGAGTAAATATTTAAGCAACCTTTTTGCAGCGCAGGACCACAATTAGATTTATTCTGTCTTGGCATCCAAAACGGAATACACTGACAAATAAGATTGCCATCCTTGTTTGACATATATTTGTTTATGAATATCATTTCAACGGTGGTATAGCGACGTCACTATAGCGATGAATATTGAATAGTCGATTTTTAAAGCCAAAAAATACACGACATGGACATATACTGAATAGTTCATGTCATGTGATCTATTTTGCACCAAAAGAATCACATAAATATGTTTATGTATTATATAATATGGACTATTTATACCTTCATACCCAGATAGCAAGACTACGTTTGGGAAACGTTCACAGTAAAAACACCATTGATAAGAGATGTCAGATATCATGTATAAGCCTATAGTTTAATAACATGTTAAATTAAATTATAAATTCACTACCGAACGGGAATAGTGTATGTAGCTCTGCTGCATCGCCTAGAATTCCCATTACAAGTTACCGGTTCACTACCGGGCGGAAGTGATGTATGTAGCTCTGCTGCATCGCCCAGAATTCACATTATTTTGCCTACTGCGTGTTGCTATACCAAAAATGCTCAATATATAATAAAAACTTGACATAAATAAAATACCCAACATATGGCTATATTTGATAAATTAAGCAACAGTTGCTATACAAAAATGCTCAATATATAATGAAAACAATTCACAAATTAAGCAACAGTCACAAAATGCCCAACAAATGATTAATTAATAATACCCAACTGTTGTGTAATTAAAATTGTGCAACTGCTGAGTAACTGGAATTGTTCAACTGTTGGTGAAAACATGTTATCCAACGGTGTTGGGTAAATTTTACGCAACTGTTAAGCGGTTGCATACTTCAACAACGTTGTGTAAAATGTTGAGTAAATATTTAAGCAACCTTTTTGCAGTGTAGTGATGGTCACTTCAGATCCATTTGAGAGAAGTAACCTGCTCATCCGTCGCACATATCGATGGTTTTTAAAGGGCGCTTTTCGTGGATGGAGACGTGAACCACAAAATGGGAGTATCTGATGGGTTCCACCTCGTGTTTGGAGCACAAAAACGTAAAGTGAATATTCAGAGAATTTGTGTATTTTGCATAATATTACTAAATGCTAAATGAATGTGTCAATGGACTACTAATATAATATGAATGCAATTAGTTAAGTTAAGATGTTTTGGGGGGTTTTCAAGCGAATTCAAGCGTACATTTTGGAGTCAAATCCACTCTAAATATTCGCGTAAAATACCCGCATTTAGGCCTGCCTAGCTAGTTACGAAGGAAATTTAAATAAAAGATCAAAGATTGTGAGTTTTTATACTTTATTCGATATTTTGTCATTAAAGGAATACGCAGTGTTGACAAATCATTTTTTATATAATTAACTTCAGAATTCAAGATGAACATTAATAATGGTCATTTTTGCTGTTGCCACTCATGAAATCACGAAAGCAGCCTTTATCCCCAGCATATTTATATTGTGATTGTTATAGCTGGGGAGCATACATAGTTCGAAACACATTGAAACACATGTGACCTTCTATACCCTAAATCAAGGTCAAGGTCAGTCAACTACCCAAGTTGGCAATGATGTACACTTAGGTTTTAAGTTGACCAACTTCAAGAACATTTTGGTATATTACTCCCTGTGTAAGCCTTGGACCGGAAAACCTCCATGCTCCCCAACTACTAGTGTAAATTTTCTGATCTAAGACGAAGATCAGAATAGTTGAATTGATGTTTTGTTGTACAGAGAGGGCTGATTTCTCTTAAACCTTATACATGTTATAGGTGTAAGTTCATACATGCAATACAATTATAAAAATATACAAATCCCAGTTGTTATCATAATTGAGGGCGCATCCTCCAACATATCAATGCGTGTCCCTTTAAATATCATTTGATGTTAACCCTTGATGTGTATTGCAATGTTTGTTACAGCTCAACCCAAATTGGGTGCCAGACTCCGTCAATAATGATTCCACACCAGTAATTAATTTAAGTCCTTGCAAAAGTCAATCAAACTTTTTTTGTCAGCTGGGTATCCTGTGGCCCAATGATTATAAAATTAATCAGAAATGATACTTATTGCTCCCAAATGATTCAAGTTGTAGTATAATCCTGATTTTAAAACTATCACCTAATACCCAGTTAATACCACAATGCATTTTGTAGGTTTTTGGATGCATTTTGATTGTAAATGTTCTCTGGCAACATTTCTCAACTTTTTCTGATAAATGAGGGCGCTACACCACCAGTGTCCAACTCTGGGGGCTAATTTCTCGGAACTTTCGGGGATACCATATATAATTGTTTTGATTAAATGATCAAAGATATCATGAAATTTAAGGAAAATGTCAAATTGAAAAATCCAGTCGCTTTATAAGCGGTTGAGGTTTGCATGCATTACATATACAAATGCCACTCGACCATTTATAACCGTCTCAACATCTTTCATCACATTTCATCGAGCCAATATTAGCTGATTTCCTCTGAATAGGCGGATAAGCAGGTTACTCCTTTAAGATTGCGTTGAACTCAATCCAGTAGTAGGCCTATCACATTTACACAGGCACAGAATGCACGGGATGGGTAATCAGTCTCAATCGGCTTTATTTAGCAGTTGAATGGGATGTTTTCGAAGGAGTGGGTTCACATGTTGACGATATTGTATACGGTTTCCACACAGTTTCGGCTAATATTGAATATGTTGAATTGGTAGCAATGTGTAATCTATAGCTTTGAATTATAAATTATATTTGGGAGTAGGATATTAATTTAGTTAAGTGACTTTTAAGTTGCGTCTGAAGATCCGCTCAATTGTGTATTCTGTATTCACTACTTCATGAATAATCGCGATAGCTGCGTACCAAGTGCGTTCCAATCAAATTTATTGTTAGATGATAACGCGCACGCCGAGCGCAGGTTACTAATATTGCCCGACAGTACTGCGCCACTAGTGTTTGACTGTTTTGCTTATTATCCGACCAATCAAATTAAAGCCTCGCGCCCCTAAACTGAATATTCAATGAATTATGAGGAAACACGATTAAAGCTTATTTCTGATTGGTTGAATGATAAAAATGTTAATGAAGGGACGACCCGACTTGGACTGTTTCAATAACTAAGAAGGGGTGGGCAAAATAAACAGAAAACTAATTCATTATTAGCGCAATATCGGTACAAATCAACGATTTGGATAAATTTGCATCTTTTTCAGTAATGAATGAGAATAATGACTGCTTAACAACGTTTTCGTGAATTTGTTTTGAAATCCTCGCTTGTTGTTCTGGCCATTCGGAATTCCTCAGACCAGAAAGACCTCTGATTTCAAAATAAATTCACGAAAACAGTTGTTACGCAGTCATTATTCTCTAATCATTGAACATGTCTAATACGGTATTGTGTTCTAATGTGTAGATTTGTTTCATTCTTTCAAGTTGATATTATTTTATTCATTTTCTGACTGTATTAGGTGGCCAGTACTTCCCGAGCTCTGCTCTGATTTGGTCAACTTACCATAGTATATTAATTGTATTGTCATTGTATGTATCGCATTTGTGGAAAATAAACTGAACTGAACTGAACTGAACTGTATTGGAACAAATATAGGTTTTGCCTGTTTGGTTTATTTTACATGTTTGATTCTTATATTTTCGTTTGTTTTATTCATTTGTTCATTTCAGTTTTGGGAGGTGATATCGGACGAGCATGGCATCGACCCATCAGGGAGTTATGTAGGAGATTCAGATCTGCAACTGGAAAGAATTGACGTCTATTACAATGAAGCGTCCGGTGAGTACATTGTAAACTCAATACGAAAACACTTATCACACGTAATTAATGGACGGGCACGCTACTACTTCATACAAACAATTCAGGCAATCGCCGTTGCTATGACATAATAAGACGAAAAGGTAAACTCCGATTCCGTGAGTTGTGGATGAACCGGGTTATGCTCATTGGTGGCGTAAGAAAAATAGTCCCTCATCAACACACGTCTTAACTCCGGGTCTTAATTGATACTTTATTCAAATAACAACGCTTTGTTTATCAGCTGGTGGTTTTAATCATCACAACATGTCTTGAGACGGTTTTGGACTTTGACTTCAATTACATTACTTATCACACTTTGTCAATGGTTACTAATATTCTGAAACAAACAAGACGACCGTTACTGAGTGCCACGTGGTAAATGTTACATCGGAGGTTATTTTGGAGGGCTATAATATAATGTGTCCCAAAAACACAGATCCATTAAAATAAAGAGAAACAAACTCATTTTTCCGTTGAAAACTTTTTTTCTGACGTACTATCGAATATTGAATGTTTAAGAACACCTTTCCCCCTCCTTTTAGTATTAGATGTTTACAATGTGAAAAGAAAATGTCAAAACCCAAAGTTACATAAAAGTACTTTTAGCAACGTTTATATTTTAAGCAACCTTTTTGCAGTGTATAAGAAAAGTTCGTTAGGAAATTGAAAAAAAAAAAAAAAAACGCAATCTTCGTTTTTGTAGTGTTATCCCTAACCCTATAACCATATAACAGCACTAAATGCTTAAAAATACTTCTCACTAGCAGTGACTAGTTGCTAGTGGCTCAGCGCGGGCGGGCTATCATATTATGCGGATGAAAATATTCAGATTGTGTACCTAACCTCATGACTGCAACGCAGGCGACCCGGATTTGTCCGGCGCCGGCGGAGCCTGTCCGGTAGGTCCGGTCCCGATGATCCGGTCCCTCTAATTTGACTAGCTTACCGTACGCTATAATAGGACTATGTGTTTGGTCATGGACTATCAATCATATCATGCGGAAGAAAATCTTAAGATCTTCTAGATGACTCCTTGGCTCAATTACATACGGGCACTACCGCGCAGGCGCGAAGCAGGTCACCCCGCCCGCCCCCACATACACTCACACATTTAACCCGTTCCCACTGATCCCCAATTCGCGTCGTGGGGTCTAGGGTTAACAGTTCCGTTTCCAGCTCAGTTAATTGACTCGTAAAATAATATAGCGTGAGCACTAGACATGCTAGAGCACTCTGCGCTCTATAAAAAATGTCATCGTGAAATATACTAATGCTGAAAACAGAGGTTTATTCGATTAAATTCAATTTATCCATATTTAGCGTCCTTTGAGTGGAATAAAGAGAATTCCGGGAGCGGTGCTAATTTGATTTCTTTTCCTTCGCTCATGCCGAATTACCACGCTTTACTCTATCCATTAGACATATCTATAATAATAATAGTCTTAATTTGCGGTTGTTGCTTTTATAGGTGGCAAATATGTCCCCCGCGCCATCCTCGTGGATCTGGAGCCTGGCACCATGGACGCTGCCCGATCAGGACCATTTGGCCTCATCTTCAGACCAGACAACTTCGTCTTCGGACAGAGTGGAGCTGGAAACAACTGGGCTAAAGGACACTACACAGAAGGAGCTGAGCTAATAGACGTTGTCCTCGATGTCGTCCGCAAAGAGGCGGAAAATTGCGACTGTTTGCAGGTATAATCTATTCATGTTGTCTTATGTACAGGGTGTCCCAGAATGATCTATACCGGGTTTCAAAAATATTTTTAAAAATATATAAAACAGATAAATGTGTTTCAAATTGTAACACATGCGATATGATGGTGGAAATGTATCCTACTTATTCCGTTAATTTCATTGAGATATCTCTTTTTGTTCCGCTGTGGCAAGACATATCGAAAATCGATGAAAAAAGTATTTCATATTTTGACTCACATAATTCATCTTTACAGCTATTCTCTCTAGCACTACCAGCATTTCAAACGATGAACCCCACACCTCAGCTACCCACACCTCATAAGTTATATTCAAAACTCCAGAAAGGAAGGTGAAATTAAACCACTCAAGCTAAACAAATCCTGCCCTATTCAATCAAAACTTTGATTTCTTTGCACACAACAATCGATTGTTATCAAAAACCTAATTAAAATAAGAAGAGGGTGCAATAATAATGCGAATAACATTTTCAGAAATAATTTTATCTTTTAAAGGGTTAGAAACTTTATAGATTTTCATAATGGATCATTTCGACAAAAGCTAGAAATCTACTATCATTACAAACATGACAAAAAAATCTGTATTTTGCATCAGAAATGTCCGATTTTCAAAATCTAAAATGCCTAAGAAAGCTGGGCGTTTGCGCAAGATATATTTAAACGGTTTGGACAATATCAATAAAGTTCATACCGAAAAAAATAGTATTACCTCGGTATAGATCATTCTGGGACACCCTGCATTCAGATATGATTCTAATTCCTGAAATATATCATAATTTTCGAAGATGGAACATTTCACACAGTACATTAATTTGATGAACGAAAATGTTCCAAAAAACAAATTTTCGCATGCCTTTAAATCGGAGCAAAATGTGTTCACAAACTAGTGCGTAGTTCATGAATTAGGTTGATTGAAACTTTGGAAGTAGGCCTAATACCCTACTGCTGTGTGTACGGCTATATACTGAAACAGTCCCGGGTTGACAAAATCGTAAACAGCTCTACGGAAACACTTCGTATTTAATTAATTGATACGTCCTCAAGAATCTCTACTCGTCAAACATTTGCACATTATTATGCATCGCATAAACAAATCGATTACAAGTATTGTTACCTTTTTTTCTTGGCAGGGTTTCCAACTTACCCACTCTCTCGGTGGTGGCACCGGTTCAGGCATGGGTACCCTACTCATCAGCAAGATCCGTGAAGAGTACCCAGATCGCATCATGAACACGTTTAGCGTGGTACCATCCCCAAAAGTGTCTGACACAGTGGTAGAACCTTACAACGCAACACTGTCAGTTCATCAACTTGTCGAGAACACCGATGAAACATACTGCATTGACAATGAAGCCCTTTATGACATTTGCTACCGTACCCTCAAACTCCAAACCCCAACATATGGTGACTTGAACCATCTTGTCTCATGCACTATGAGCGGCGTTACCACCTGTTTGAGATTCCCTGGTCAACTGAATGCCGATTTGCGAAAGCTTGCCGTCAACATGGTACCCTTTCCACGTCTCCACTTCTTCATGCCTGGTTTCGCGCCATTAACAGCTCGTGGTAGTGTAAAGTATTCAGCTCTAACCGTCCCAGAACTCACCAAGCAAATGTTTGACGCCAAGAACATGATGGCTGCTTGCGATCCTCGACATGGTCGCTACTTGACAGTTGCTGCCATCTTTCGTGGCCGCATGTCTATGAAAGAAGTCGATGAACAGATGTTGAATGTCCAGAACAAGAACAGCAGCTACTTCGTGGAATGGATCCCCAACAACGTCAAGACCGCCGTTTGCGACATCCCACCTCGTGGCTTGAAGATGTCCGCTACCTTCATTGGTAATACCACTGCCATCCAGGAGCTTTTCAAACGCATCTCAGAGCAGTTCACCGCTATGTTCCGTCGCAAAGCTTTCCTGCATTGGTACACCGGAGAGGGTATGGACGAGATGGAGTTCACAGAGGCAGAGAGCAACATGAACGACTTGGTGTCTGAATACCAACAGTACCAGGATGCAACTGCTGATGAAGAGGAATATGATGAAGACGACTTGGACGAAGAAGAACAATACGAGTAAAGAGAATATGGTTATGCTGCTGTTGTGTAACAAAACAGCACTATTCTGTTTGGTTGTGGAGGAAGAAGAAAGTAGATGAATAAATTGTGCAATACAGATTAGCAAACTATTTGTTTCCATATGTTTAACATGTTCAACATGTTCAATGGTATTTACAAAACAAACAAAAACAGGAACATGGATTGGGTAATTTCAGAATTCAACTTTTATTTTCACCTGACTGCCCGTAAATAATCGTAATAAAAACAACAGGAAATGCTGGAACTCACAGCTTATTTCCCCAAATATGCCTTGATAATTTGCCGTTTTTTTCTTGATGGTGGTAATCTTTATGATAATTATATAATACGATTTATCCTCTAAATTTCTGGAACAGCCCAGTGCAACGTTTAAATAACATTTTCCGTATGTACAATTTTCATTTTGTTTTGTCTTATAATCATATACATTATTGGTTGGTACATCGTATTGTAGCCAAAGGCTAAATGCATCAACCCTTTTCTGGCAAAAAAAAATTTCCGGGAAATAGATTCAATGCAGTTGATCTTACTCTTGGAATATTTTAACTTGGGTGTGACTAAACATGTTGGGTTTGAAATGCAGAGACCGTGGAAGATTTGTTTTCGAATTTTCGAATTATAAGTGACTCTCTAAGTTTATATTGACAACAATGCTCTATAACTTAGATTTATATTCACACAATCATACACCCTTACAGTAAACCGCAGTCCTATACCACCAGCCATTAGATAGAAGAGACTTTAATCTAACCATGTAAGAAACTTTGAACATTTTCACTTTCCATTTTCATTTTCATGTTCGGGATATTGATATTTTGACAGACATACGGTATTCTTCATTTTGACAAAGTCTTTGATTGTAGGGCCATCCACAATACATGCATTTATTCATCTTCTTTGTATGTAACATTGTACACTTTTATTGTAAACAGGGTCGCCTTACCAAATTTGTCAAGTTACTTATTATTCAGTCAATTTCTTTCACCTTTTGCAGAAGATGATGTAAATTAGATACGCCTTATAAAAAAACCCCATTGTCATGATTCAATGCCCTCATCAATAAAGGGGCACTGAGAGATTGCCGAGAAAAATGACATTTGGAAAAAAATAATTCTTTCAATGGATAAAGGTATATAGGAATCCTGAAGTGTAATGTATGGGGCAAAGGGTTGAATAATGGCGCTAGATTAAAAAAAATGGATGAAGCAATTTATGTGGCGAGTGGTGCTAATAATATCGGTGCGATCTACATAGAAATGACCAAATCATGAAATTGTACACGATAGACGGTGAATTAAAGTAAACGGTTTCAAATGGAATAGTTATTACATGCTCAAGAAAAATTCATCATAATTAGAAGAATTTGTTTCCAATATCCAAAAACCGTTGGAGTTGGCTAACTAACTCCATTGTAAATGCTATTTTTAAAATTATTTTCATCGTTAACCGGGCGATGACTGTTAAAGATACTTCAAAATGGTGTACTCCCGTTGCCATATTGGGTCGTCCGAGACGCGTGGCCAGCGTCGTCTGTCTCTCAGCGCCCCTTTGAATTCACCCTGTACATGGAAAATGTACGTTAAATTATTTCATTGATTGTTTTTGACTCGGTCTGTACGGCATGATGGCAATATTATCATTGCTATACACAGCGCTGTCGTTATACAGAGCAAACATCAGTGCTGTCGTTATGGGAGCACCACACCAAATATCTTTCTCATTGAAATACGTGTAAAAATGCCATATTTCAAGACACCTTTTCTACCCTCCGGTTACATTTATTGCATACTTGTCACCTATGACCATTTTCAGCAACATCTCAACTTTAATTTAAGCCTTGTTTCATGGGGGTTATTAACCTAAATTTTCCGCTACGGACCTGCACACAGCGCCCTCACTTTTTCACGTTTTCTGGCATGCCTGTTCACCATTTAGGCAGGTGCTTACGCCCTGGGCACTATTTAGGTCGATAAATTAAAAATATCGTATGTTATCATTGTAGGTGCAACGGGTAGGTCCCATTCGTTCATTTAAATACAAACATACCATTCCCGGAGAAACAAATTGCCCGAAAACCTCACATTTACAAGCCTAGTCTTCGTTCTTTTCCGGAACTATTACAGGATTACACGAATTGCGCATTGATTTGGTACAGTGCTCCCTTATCATTTTGATAATGACGATTTAAAGGGACATTAAGTGGTGTTGAAAAGTTTAAATGTTTATAAATTTACTTCAGAATTCAAGATGAACATTAAAAATCGTCATTATTGTTGTTTCTACTAACAAAAAACACAGCAAAACTAGATTAAAACAATATCATCGCTATTTATTGAAAAACGCCCTCTATGCAAATATGGTTCGCGTTATGTATCACGCGTACTGCACGGGGATACTGTCGGACGTAAAATGCTGGTCCTGCGGGACCAGCATTTTTTGAATCGACGTTTTCTTGTACAAAGAGAGCTGATTTTTCTTAATCCTTATAGGTGTAAGTTCATACATGTAATACAATTATAAAAATAAACTAATCTCAGTTTTTATCATAATTGAGGGCGCTGTCTCCAACACATCTCTTAGTGTCCCTTTAACCAATCACAGATAAGGTCTGAAAAGAGAAGGAGCAACTAGCAGCCGATATTCTAAAACTGATCTCGGAGTCAGGCTATTCCAATTGCAATAGAAACATCATACTACTTTTTTTCAAATTTAAGTTTGATATAAAACATTTGTTGTAGAATCTTTAAATCAGAATGCGTGAAATCGTCCATTTACAGGCTGGCCAGTGCGGAAATCAAATCGGATCTAAGGTATGGTCGAGTTGGTATAAACTATAAAAAAGTGTTATAATTGCTTTCCGTGGTGTTTTATTGTTGTCATTCATTAAATTGAAAGTCATGTTTGTCACTGGAGGCGTAGTAAAGTAATTACTGTAGATAGGTCTAATTTCAGCAAGTGCAATATCTCAACAGACACGACAGAGAGTCAAACTTTTTGGTTTTGAACTCCAAAGACCCCTACATAATTACATAATTACAGTTTCGATAGTGCACTTGGGAGGTGACTGTTAACATAATATGTATAGGCGTACATAAAATCCCAGTGCGATACACCACATTATTTTGAGAACAATTCACTTCTTGGCTGCTTATAATTAGCAGCATTTAAAGGAAACATTCTATTGGGCCCAAATTATTGCAGGGGTAATGAGTAAAATATTGGCCATCACTCGATACCAAAATCTGCATTTTGATGGGAAAAGATAGAGGACCAGGTCATTCACGTTTAATTTACTGTTAAAATTACACTAATGCTGCATCTGACAGATTTTCTGACCTTCCTTTTTTCATACTAATTCAACTTTAGATATTTAAATATGCTTGTCAACCGATTTTTGGTATTTCGATATACATGATATAGGCCTACGCTTACTAACAACAGAAGTCGAGTAGAAAATATTTATATATTTTTATATATATTTGATTAAATTAATTGATAACGACTGATTAAAAAATTAAAACAACCGAACGAAAAAAACCCACAGATATCTTTCTGAAATCGCGCAATAAAAGTGTAATAATGTAGCCTATATAGAAATATTATAAAACATAAATCCTTCAATGTTTCAACCCCTATCCAATAACGCAGGCCAGCTTTACCTCATTAATAGGTTACCATAACCATGTATCTTCTTATCCATATTTAAAATAATAGAAACACACACACACCCCATAACCAATGTTTAGAAAAAGGATTTGTGTGTTATCAATGCAGGATTAATAAACAGCCGAACATCAGATACCAAATTTTAAATAAATGCATTAGCCATTTAGACATCACATATACTATTTGAAATATACTCAAAGAGAAAAACATAATAAGGACTGTCTTATATACATTTGCATATCTAATAACATTAAATGGCAAAACTCCAGAATTTTTACTCAATCACGATGTAGGAAGTAGTTATTAATTAGAGTGCACCTCTGAGATGCTGAACCTAGCGAAAATAAATGGACCGTCACAAATGAGAAGCACCAATCTAGCATACAAAAATATGCTATCATTCACGCTTTAAAATATGGGTATCAAAATTAATAGAATCAAGTTTTATGAAAAAGTAAGATGTTGTTGTATTCTGGAGTTTGTCCAATCAATGTACGCTTTATACATTCTTTAAAATGTATAGGGCCTAATCAAATATTGCTTAAAATTTAGGAACACAAGTAAGTTGGTTCCAGAAACAGAGCATAGATTTTTCCGAGTAAGAAAATATATTCTCCCTTTCTATCTAGCCTATTGTTCTTTCCTAAAACACCTTAAACCTGTTTTAAAGGGTAAGCAAGTAATTGGCTGGTTGCAGATGGGGCTATTAAATGCTAAATGTGCTAATTTTCAAATGAGTTATGTGGTATTTGGAAATCCGTGGATTACCCCAACTGTCACTGATTACTCTTACGATATTTATACAGTTTTGGGAGGTAATCTCTGATGAGCATGGCATCGATCCAACTGGTACCTACCATGGTGATTCCGATCTTCAATTAGAAAGAATCAATGTGTACTTCAATGAGGCTACAGGTGGCAAGTACGTCCCCCGTGCTGTCCTCGTGGATCTGGAGCCGGGCACAATGGACTCCGTCCGATCTGGACCTTTCGGACAGTTATTTAGACCAGACAACTTTGTGTTTGGACAGAGTGGAGCTGGAAACAACTGGGCCAAAGGACACTACACAGAAGGTGCCGAGCTCATCGATTCAGTACTTGATATTGTCCGCAAAGAGTCTGAAAGCTGTGATTGTTTACAGGTAGGCCTACAGTTTATTTATTTATCGAAATGTACAGTTGAAAATGACTATAATATGAGTCGAATATAAATCACCCATCTCATGACAATCAAAATTCCAAATGTAACAATCTATATTCCCGAAATTCACAATGAATGTGTTACACTGACAGTCTTTAGAATTCCAAGTAGGGTTTCTAGCCATCTATTTTGTTTATTTATTCTAATACGTTTTTCTTCTTGAAATTAGTGAAATACAAATTGGTGGAATAAAAGAAAGTGGAAAAAAAAAGTGGCGAAAAGAAAAGACACTGATGCAATGTAACGAAAGTACACGCTTTTTAACGGGAAATTAAAGTATGACTTAACGATGATATATGCACCGGGACATGAGTCTTAATATGTAATCACCAGCATACCAGTGTCAATTTAAAATGCAAATACACATTTCATAAAAAGACAAAAACATATCACTGTTTGTGTAAAATATGAAATAGATAAAATAAAATTGCATAAAGATGACGCCATATAATCCTAACATTTGAGTATTATCGCGCAAATGTTGGTATATTTTGCAATTTCATACAAGTTAAGCCTAGTGTAAGACCCCATTACGTAATAAAGCTGTGTATATCCTTTAATTCGTCAATCATGTCAATAGAGGATCTTGTGCTAGGTTAATTCCGTGCTGTCTTACGCCAAGGACAAATCCAATTTTTGTCAACGTTCTGGCTGCAATGTAGTTCATGTTCAGGCAATTCGTTTGTAATCATTATTAATTTCAATAATATTTTAATATTTTCAGCAGTTTTAAACCCCTTTTTGTACAATGTTATGCCATCTCTAACATGTCTATAACAACAACAACTGAGATTGATTTAACATTTTAACCGGTAAAATCGTTTACAACTGTAACATTTTTTCTTGATATTTGTTTACAGGGTTTCCAGCTCACACATTCCCTTGGTGGGGGTACCGGCTCCGGTATGGGCACTCTACTCATCAGCAAGATCCGTGAAGAATACCCAGATCGTGTGATGGCAACATTCAGCGTTGTACCATCACCTAAAGTATCTGACACTGTAGTTGAACCATACAACGCTACACTCTCTGTTCACCAACTTGTTGAAAACACAGACCAGACGTACTGCATTGACAATGAAGCTCTGTATGATATCTGCTTCCGTACACTAAAGCTCACTACCCCAACATACGGTGATCTCAACCATCTGGTCTCGGTCGTCATGAGCGGCGTTACCACCTGTTTGAGATTCCCTGGTCAACTGAATTCTGATTTGCGGAAACTTTCCGTCAATATGGTCCCCTTCCCACGTCTCCATTTCTTCACGCCTGGTTTCTCCCCGTTGACCAGCAGTGGTAGCCAACAATACCGAGCCCTTACTGTCCCAGAGTTGGTCCAGCAAATGTTCGACGCCAAGAACATGATGGCTGCGTGAGATCCTCGTCACGGACGTTACCTTACAGTCGCGGCATTATTCCGTGGTAGGATGTCTATGAAAGAAGTTGACGAACAGATGTTAAATATCCAGAACAAGAACAGCAGCTACTTCGTGGAATGGATCCCCAACAATGTCAAGACCGCCGTCTGCGACATCCCACCGCGTGGCTTAAAGATGTCTGCAACATTCATCGGCAACACCACTGCCATCCAGGAGCTCTTCAAGCTCATCTCAGAGCAGTTCACCGCTATGTTCGTCGTAAAGCTTTCTTGCATTGGTATACTGGTGAGGGTATGGACGAGATGGAGTTCACCAAAGCTGAGAGCAACATGAACGACTTGGTGTCTGAATACCAACAGTACCAGGATGCTACGGCTGAGGAAGAGGGCGAGTTTGAAGAAGAATATGACGACGAGGAACAAGAAGATGTGTAAACAATTCTCCAATACCCGAGTTTTTATTATATAATGATGGGATACCTGTATATTGATATCATCATTTAACTTAACCAAGAACTTGAATGTAAGAGTAGGAAAGATAAAAATATATACCTGCATGAAAAAAACCGAGGACCTTTAATCCTACTTTAACCATGTTAACGGTTAACGGTTAACGCTTGGTTGTAGGGTAATGGTACCATCATGTCATTAATAGCTTTTAAAAGTGCGTAATTAAGGGTTATGGATAACTTTAAGATCAATTTAATTATAATAAATTACAAAAAAACAATAAAGTGAAATCCCCTCTTACTGCATCGTTGCAATTTCTGTGGTCGTTTGACAATACATACAATGCTATTGTTTGGGTCATAGGGAACTCAGAAAATTTGTCATGCCTTTTTCGTCACATTCAGATTTCTAAGTGCTCTCTGATGCTATTTTCGGATATTATTTTCAGGTATCTGAAATCTTATCGAAATAAGAGTCAAGTTTAATTCGGGAACAAATAACATTACAATGATATACACCTAGCACATAAAGTCCCTGACCAGGTGCTTTGAGGTTCGCTAATTCAAAAAATTAAATGAGCAAATTTCTTTTCCGCAGTTTGATACCTCATTCAACAAAATCGAATGGATACTTTTAAAGTTATGGCGATTTCAATGACCGCGCATGCAACAGAAAAGTTGCACTAGGTATAGGAATCATTGATTTGTGTGTGATTACTGTCATAATAACTGTGTGCTATCTGAACGAGACAGATGAATGGGTCTGGAGTGATAACCGCAATGTGCGGGACAAAGGATGTATCTGGCTGTGAAGAATACAAGTCTTAGCTGATTAGCTGTGAGTTTTTTCAGTGCGTAAAAATCACACACAAATCAATGATTTCCTATACCTAGTGCAACTTTTCTGTTGCATGCGCGGTCATTGAAATCGCCTTAACTTTAAAAGTATCCATTCGATTTTGTTGAATGAGGTATCAAACTGCGGAGAAGAAATTTGCTCATTCAATGTATATCTCAGATTTTTGGTACCGATTATCTATTTTGAATTAGCTAACCTCAAACACCTGGTCAGGGACTTTATAGTCAAACATACAGTAGAGTTAATAGACAACATTTGCAAATCATATGTATAACTATTGCTGACTGAAAGTCAATCATGGGTGCTGGAATGTTTTTCTTCTTGTGATAGATACGTTTATGTCAGCAATCCAAACATTCTTCTTAGGGATGACATCCAGATTGGTATGGATTGAAAACAGTCGAACGGAGATGGTAAACGCAATGGGATAAACGGACAGTTTTGTGTAGATGAACGGAATGCAGTTAAATAATGACCCGCCAATACGAAAAATAATGTTTGCTCCATCGTAATTGCCCACTTATAGGTATTGATCGATCGATATAGTATATTGTCCGCGTGTTATTGGTCAATAGTAAAGCAAACCAATTATCGGATAACAATAGGCCACTTCTCACCTTTTGTTTGCTTACTGATCCCCGTGTGTCAATTCGGTGTTTCGGGAAATGTGTTTAGCGATGGTCATCGAACGCAATGAACAACTCCCTAGTACGGACAGCCAGTGCGTTTTGTCAATGCGACGAAAGTTTTTCAATCCGTACGATGGATGCCGTCCCTTATTGAACTAAAATATTTGTGTCCATAGTATAATAGGCTACAGTGGAATATGAGTGTAAGCAAGATCCTCATATAGGACCGTACAAAGACTGGTGCTTCAAATTACTTTATCCAAAGAGCGTATACAGGACTGTTTTGATGGGGGCAGATTTTGTATCCCTGTGAGCGAAGCGACCAGCGGGTTTGGTTTTTAGGCATTTTAAGGCAACAATTCAGCAACTAAAAACAATGAATCCTATTATATCGGTTTCTGCAAATGTGTCACCTCATTAAAAGTTTTGGAACTTTCCACACTTTGGGAGTGGTAGTTAACTCATTCTCGCATAAATCAACATAACTTCGATCCAGACCAGAAAGGGAAAACTATATGTTACACCACACTGAAAGCCAAACTGGAGTCAGGGTTATTCTATAAAGGGAGTCCAGCCTACATGTGACTCTATGTCAATATTGACTCTGTTTGGAGAGTCACATGACTCCCTTGGAGAGTCAACATTTACTGACTCCTTTGGAGAGTCGTGATGCATGACTCTTCAAGGGAGTCTTGTGACTCTTCAAATGGAGTCAATATTGACATAGAGTCACATGTAGGCTGGACTCCCTTTCGAGAGTAATAATGACTCCAACTGGCTAGAGTCACCGTGACTCCAGGTAGGAATAAGACACTGAGAACTGGAGGTGTGGGGGGGGGGGGGCTTTAAGGTAATTGATTCTTTGATGTTTATGTTCTTGCTCAATGTATTTGCATTTACTTAGTGAGCAATCACTCCCCTACCTTAACCAGTGAAAAATATGCATATATAAATAAAATGTGCAAATTAGCTCATTAGCATAATTGAAATGGTATACACGAGCATCGGTGCTAATTTTTGTACCATTGCAATTATGCTAATGAGCGACTTGTGCATTTTACTCGGCTAATATAAGACCAAGTAAAATATGCAAATTAGCTCCAGAGAGTCAGGATGACTACTTTGGAGAGTCATGGGCGATGACTCTTTCCGACGGCTAGGATGACTCCTTTGGAGAGTCAGGATGACTCCTTTGGAGAATCAGGATGACTCCTTTGGAGAGTCATGGCCGATGACTCTTTCCGACGGCTAGGATGACTCCTTTGGGGAGTCAGGACGACTCCTTTGGGGAGTCAGGACGACTCCTTTGGGGAGTCAGGACGACTCCTTTGGAGAGTCAAGATGACTCCTTTGAAGAGTCAGGATGACTCCTTTGGAGAGTCATGGCCGATTTACTCCATTTCAAGAGTCACTTGACTCCAGTTTGGCTTTCAGTGCATGGACGTATCATGGTTACACGAGAGCATAGAAAAACAAAAATCAACATGGTAATACGTATGTTTTCAAGATACGCTTGAAACGAGACACCGACTCTGCTTCACGGATCTCCATGGGTATATTATTCCAAATACGTGGAGCACCGACAGCAAAGTAGGAATCACCAGCCTTTTTGTGAGATCTCAGGGTGGACAGGCGGATGCAGTCTGGCGTCCAGCATCAAGCGAATCATTACTTCTTTGTAAACAGATAAGCTGTTCCAGATAAGAAGGCACTTCGCCATAGAGACATTTGAAAATATACAACAGGAGCTTGTACTGAATTCGCTCATTAAAAGGGAGCCAATGCAATTCCTGCAACAAGCCGGCAGAGGGCTGTTCTCGGGCACAACTAAAAACTAACCGTGCGGCCTTGTTTCGAATACGCTGTAAACGCTTAAGATTTACTGCACGTGCGCCCAGCAACAGAGAGTTTGCGTAGTCATGGCGCGAGAGGACCAGCCCCCTTACAACATTGTGGCAAGCTTCACGGGTAATGAAGCAACGAATCCTCCAAAGGTTCCTTATCTGAAAATTTATAGATCTACAGAGGGAGTTTATTTGCTCAGACATGTTGAGCGGAGCATCAATAATAACGCCCAGGTTCTTAGCTGTTTTAGAGGGATAAATGCAGACATCGCCAAGTCTAAGCTCTACATTGGCAAGAGATGTTAAATCACGGTGCTTACAATAACGATAAACTCGGTCTTGGCTTGATTGAGTTGGAGTGTATTAGTAACGTCAGTAATCTTTGATATACAAGAGGTCAAACTCGTTAGGGCACGCTGATAGTCACCCGGGATCTTAGGGTCAAAATCAAGGTAAAGCTCTATGTCGTCAGCATACTCATGAAACATAATATTTAAAGACTTTATGAAGTCTTTCTAAAGCTTGGTCGAATTTTATTCTGTGGATAATTATATAATCTAGACTAAGCAAGTCTTCCGTTGAAGACCTTTTAGGATTCTCTCCATTAGTCTTTCGAATGTTGCAGGTGTACAAGCTAAACCGAAAGGCATTACGTTGAATTCGTAAAGTCCTTGGCTGCTAGTGATGAAGGCGGTCTTTTCCCGGTGTTCCGGTGCCATTTTAACCTGCCAATATCCACTCTTAAGATCTAGTGCTGAAAACCAGCTTTCTCCTGAAAGTTGATCCAGGGTATCGTCTATCCTTGGAAGCGGGTACGAATCCTTCTTAGTCACAAGGTTAAGACGACGATAGTCTATACAGTGCCTCCAGCTTTGATCTTTCTTTCGATCAAGAACGACGGGGCTGCTCCAAGGACTTTGTGATTATACTATTATGCCTTGTTGTAACATTGTTTTGATCTGTTCTTTTTCAGTCTCTCGTTGGTGAATTGGAAGTCTTCGTGCAAGTTGCCGAACGGGCATTGTATCATATGTGTTGATCTTATGTTGAACTAGATCAGTAGTACCGGTATCCGCGTTGTTTTTGGCGAATAGGTTACTATGCTTAGAAAGAAGTTGGTGGAGTTTTTTCTGTTGGTCATGGTTGTGTTCTGTGATGCTCTTATTCCAAAGATCCTCTAGATGTTTTGGAATGTCTGGTTCTGGTTCTTGGGATGTATTTTCTTTGTTTTGGTGACATTGGTGTGACACTTGGGGTCATTGTTCAGAATCTTTTAGTATTTTTACTTCTTTAAATGGCTCTACGGTTGCTATTATTAGGGATCACGTCAAAACTCGACCGCCAGGCAACCGCCGGTTACGGCCGGTTCCGCCCGGTTCTCACAAAACGTGTCGTCTGTTATAATATACACACATAATGAGGTCAAATAGTTACACTCTGGTGAACACGACCGGCTGATAGTGCCTCGTCACACGCGTGAGCAATAAAATCTTGAAGTAATGGGCTCAGTTGACAACCAGTACAATAAAGCTATTGATTTTCGCTGGGGTTGGCTTTTTCAATCTGTTTATAGCTCAATTAACTTTTTAAAATCAATACCGAAAGTCTATGAATGGTTTTTTTTATAGAACGATTATAGAGAGAGCTATTATGACCGCAAAGTAACAGATTGATAGTGTAAATTGGTCCGGTTACAGCATTAAGTCAACCGGCAGTTGTTCAGTGTTGCATGCGCGAATATTCATATACCAGTAAAATATTTGACCTGAAAGAACCGGGCGGAACCGCCCGTAACCGGCGGTCGAGTTTTGACGTCTTCCCTTACTCCTTTGTAGATTTGTTTTGGCTGGTCTGTGGGATTGATTATCCGAACCACAACTTCTTCTGTTCCAGTGTTAATTAATGTTCTTGCCAATATTACTCCATGAGTATGAAGAAAGTCATGTGTGGCCTCAGCTATGCTATCCGCATCGGTACTAAGCTTGTTCTTGAGGCACCCCTTAATTAGGGTTTCGCTTTCAGGAAGTACAACAGTTGTTTCTTTGTTAATGTGACAACAGTGACTGTAGTTATCAGTTTCGGTATCGTATGGAGAGTCGGGGAGTTCTCGTAAGTGCAGTTGTCTTGTGATCAGATCCAGTTTGCGACCATGTTGACTGAGATTATAATAATAGCTAACCCAGATTTGGTGGTTCAGTACTTTTGTCACATAAAGTTAAATCGAACCATCCTGTTCCTTTGCACTCGATTGGTTTTCCATCGGAACCGTGTATATTGTTCGGTGCAGATTCTAATGGTGGTCGCATACTTAAAGGTATTTTATTGTAGATATCGGCTCTAATGATCGTTACACTGGCTCCGGTATCTAAAAGGAATGATACGAAAATGTCTTCAATTTCTCCATTTAGGTAGAGACCGTTATCATCCTGATGGAAATGTTCTTGTTGTTTCACTGTCGTTGGAATTGTCTTTACTTGAGGTATGGACTATTCTCACAGACAAACTTTTTATTTTGTGCACGGTGTTTTTCGGCTACGTGAAATGCTTCAAGTTCGACAGTTGTCCGTACTGCTGCGTCATCTAATGTCCTCGGCCTGGTTTGTTGTATTTGCCAACGGTACTCTGCTTCCGGTAGTGCGTCAATGCAGAAGTCTTTAGCATGGCGAGCTCATCTAGGAGTTCATGTCCACCAGTGGGGTAGGCAAGCTTTACGAGCTTCCTTATCTCGTGGGCCAGGTCAGGTACATTTTCTTGCGGTTTACGTTGTCGATTACGCAATAATGCCCTGAACATTTCGGTTTGATTTTGGGGTTGGCGAGTAGAGATGGATGACGTCCATCGACATCTAGGTCACCCAGTACACTCTGTGCTACTCCTCTAAGGCTAGTAGCGAGATACATAGCCATTTGGCGGTTATTCCATTGATTCATCTCTGATACCATCTCGAACTGGACAAGGTAGTCCATCCAGGGGGAAGTTCCATCGAATCTAGGCGGTTTTACGATTGGTTGACGTCCATTGTTATGATTGTTCTGCGGTGTCTGTTAATGTTTTCAAAAAACAAGTGAAAACTCACCTATTTCCTTATTGATTTTGCTCTTTGTATATATAATGTTTTGTTTTTATCATGTTGTTTACTTTGCTAGGTTGTATATATTCTTTGTATCATCACAAACCGCTGTGATCTAAATGAAATGGCGGTATATAAAAGCTTATTGTATGTATGTATGTATTTTTGAGGTTCACTGAAAACATTTGTTAGTTATCTGTACTAAAAGAAATTAGTAAAAACGATGTCTGTTTCTACCAACTATAGATTAGTTTAAGTATTCTTTAACTAGCTTATAAAAATTAGTAGGCTGTGTTCTACTAATTTGCTCTACTAATTTGTAAGGTGTCTCTACTAATTTCATAGGTGTCTATACTAACTTGTAAATTAGTAAAAACAATGTATATTTCTACTACTTTTGCTAAGTTCATTCAGTTGAACTAAGATGGTCTACTAATTTTATCAATTAGTAAACCATGGTCTACTAATTTTGTGCAGTGCACGTGAAACAAGCGTTAATTGGCATTCCTGATAGTGGGAAGATCACAATGGTTATTGAGAGGTGGTCTTTCTTGGTTCTCTTTTGTCTTCTTAGGTTAGGTTGACTTTGTTGCTCTCGGTTGTCCGCGTTGTCCTTGTTGTTGTTCATTCATCCATTCATAAAAAGGTTTATTAAAAACTGTCATTGCAGCAAATACAAAGTATAGCTGAATTACAACAATTTTACACACACAAATTTTATCATTAAAGGAAACAATATAATCTACTAAAATTAATTACATGAACCCAATCTTCACACTCACCTATAAATTCCACTAAACAACCAACACTCAAAAACATCCACCCCCTCACCCCAAAAAATTGAAAACCCGAGCCCGCACACATCAAACAGTCATGCATACTCCACTCAAACTGTAATACTCACTTAACCAGTAAGGCAACAAAAAAAATGTTATGTTGTCCTCGACCGCCCGCTCCGGATTTATGGCCGCTCCGATTTTTTTTTTTGATTTTTTTTGGTTGATTTTTTTAAATTTTAAATCAGATTAATTGTTTTTTCAGATTTTTTTCAGATTTTTTTTCAGATTTTATTTTTAACAGTTTAAATGGCATTGAATATTAAATTAAGTGTTTATAACAAATATGTGCGACTCTCAGAGTGATTTCAACTTCTTGTTGGCTGAACTTTGAGCTTCCGCTTCACGGAAAAATTGCACCATATGTACCATATATAACACAGAGAGTGATCAACAACAAAATCAAATAAAAACAAAAAGACACATTTTAAGATGCATTTAAGTCACAGGAGATTTGAAGGTGGAATTTCATTGATTATTATTAAACAATTGGGTCATGTACAGCGGTGGACCGTTCTGAAAGCGAACAGTCCTACATTTTGGCAGGGCAAGTTTGTCCTAGTTTCGTAACGCTCTATACCATGTATGCATGGTGCCTCTCCTGGGTGGCACCCAACTGTTGAAACGCTCGGACTCGAGAATAGAGTTGAAGAAACGAATCCAGAATATATGGTTACAAGATCATCAGTTGGCAAGTTGAAATGTTTGAGAAGCTTCAGCTATAGATACAGTCTGGAGTTAGCTTTCTTGAGCACCGCACAGATATGGTTACTCCATTTTAGGTCTGAACTTACATGGATACCCAGTACTTTTGCTGTCGACACCTCTTGAAGTTGCACTTGATCAATTGTAGGAATTTAATCCTCATCTTGTTTCTTAAGAAGGGACACTTTCATGTAAGCACATTTAGAAGGGTTCAACTTCATATGATTGTTCTTGGCCCAATCACTGAATTTGTCAAGATGATCTTGTATGACCGGAGGTTTATCACGTGATCTCGTCTCAATCAAGGTAACACTGACAGCCGAAAAGGAGTCATCTGACTCCTTAAGTATAGAGTAAAGACCCATTGACTGTACAGGAGTCACCTAAAACATGCATTGACTCCCCTAGAGAGTCACTCTGACCCCTTATGTCTCCTTAATTAAGTAGAGTAAAGGCCCCTTGACTCTACCTTATAGGAGTCACTTAAAACATGCATTGACTCTCCAAAGAAGTCATCCTGACTCTCTGGAGCTAATTTGCATATTTTACATGGTCTTATATTAGCCGAGTAAAATGCGCAAATCGCTCATTAGAATAATTGCAATGGTACAAAAATTAGCACCGGTGCTCGTGTGCACCATTTCAATTATTCTAATGAACTAATTTGCACCTTTTATTTATTTAAACTTATTCATTTATTTGAATTAAGTCGATGCATGTATATTGATATAATGCATATTTCTCACTGGTATTAAGGAAAAGGGAAGTACGTGATTGCTCGCAAAGTAAATGCAAATACATTGAGCAAGACCATCAACATCAAAGAGCCAATGACCCTAAAGCCCGCCCCCACCCCCAGTTCTCAGTGTCTTATTCCTAAGATGTCATGGTGACTATATTTAGCCAGTTGGAGTCATTATTACCCTCGAAAGGGAGTCCAGCCTTTAGGTGTGACTCCATTGGAGTCATCTGAGGAGTCACAGTGACTCCTAACATAGAGTCATAAATCAGTGCTGCTTGACTCCTTTAGGGAGTCATTTGACTCCAAAGGTGGAGTTGTTTTTGACATGGAGTCATGGAGTCACTTTGACTCCGACGAAGGAGTTACTTGGACTCCTTTTTGGCTGTCAGTGAAGGTCATCGACATATTTCAATGTCTAAATAAATAAAAGGTGCAAATTGTGATTTGGTACCGCCCAAGCCTCCCAAGCCTGGCATACTGGCTGTAATAATAATCAAGAAAACGTAACGATGTAAATAAATCTTAAAAGTTAAAGATTTCCTACATTTGACAACTTTGGGACTCCTTTTTGTAAGTTTTCTGCGGATTTAGTGGCATTTCAGCTATTTTGCCATAGAGCAAGTACACAAAACTTACCGCATCAGGGGAAGGCGTAGGTTTTGACAAATTAAGGCTAGTAAGTGCGGTATCACGTACCAAGACTAACCAGACACGTTGAAGATGTTATTCAAATAAGCTTAGATTTGAGACCATGTTTACTATCCATAATAAGTTTAAAACTGGAATGACTTGTGGTGTGCACTATAAATGATTTTGGGTATTCATTTTTCAAAACATACACCTGTACAAACTGTACTACTCTCTTAAATAGAACGATTTCCCACTTGTCACAATAATTGTGACTTCATCGGGGAGGGGGGGGGGGGGGGGGGGGCGGGGGGTGGTGGTATAAAGAGATGAACCATTTAGCCTATAAGTTTTATAGCTTGTCTTTGCTACAATTAACATAGTTTTTTGAGTAAAAGATTTGGGCACCCCAAATGAATAACTCTAAATTTCTGCATACTATTTTCTAGCAATGCTGCTATCTTCAGTATAGATAGCAAACTTGATAAAATAGTACCTACGATACCAAACACCTAAATTCAAGTAAAATAATTGCTCCAAATAAAGGACTCCAAAGATGTATTAATATTGCACAAACACTACAAACAACATTTAAAGACAAATTCATTTTTTTTGAAAATTTGGATGTAAGGGAGTGTTCATAAATACTTTGGTGGGGTGGGGTGGATAATTATGGGGGTGGGTCCAAAAAGTGTTGATACTCTGCAAAGGGGGGTCAAAAAAGTTTTGGAAAACCCCAACAGAGGGGGGTTCAAAAAAGTTTAAAACACTTATTAGTTTCCAAAATTTTCTGGGGGGCTACGCCCCCAAACCCCTGTTTTACCTATATGGACATTATTTATGGAAAGTTCATATATCAACGTAAAAATAGTTAATATTTTGGCAAGCTATGCCCGCAGATATATGTCAACGGACCTATTTTTTTGTACTAGCCCAGCTAAAAAATAATGAAGGCCAAATTCATGTCAATAGCATGCAAACAACAATTGCGCGCATATTGTATTTAAAGCCAGGATATGTAATTGGAGGGAGCATCCTAATTGGTTTCAAGAACAGAGATCCGTGCATAAATATGTGAAGTTATTCAGGGATTAAAGACCATGGCGCACTAAACCAAAGATACCTGCAATCGAAGTGGGAGTTCTGATTCACTCTAGATTCTACATGTACAACCTGCCCTCCTAGATGTAATGCGTTCATCAAAATAGAATACCGTATACATGTCAAATTCTGTAAAAAATCCCATAAAAGATATCATCTCTGAACTTGATAACAATGAACGGGGGGGGGGGGGGGGGGGGCAAGGGGCAAGAAAGTTTCAGGTGCAGGCAGTAAAGTAATACAGGGGGGTCAAAAAGTTTAAGGCATGGCGAGAGGGGGGGGGGTCAAAAAAGT